>QLNU02003225.1:62914690-62928753 GCA_006491805.2 Dysdera silvatica | reverse complement strand
CCTGCGGAGGGTAATAATACCTTAACAAAAATTATGCAGCAATTTTTCTGCAATTGTAGTTTACCATATTCACTAGTATTCCACGAATACGCAGAAGGGCCAGAACTATAAAATTAGTTCCCAGTTTTTTTATAATAGCAAACACTTGCCATTTTTCACGATGTCCAAAGAGAAGTCAGCAGAAACATCTATTGGATTGCCACCTTTCAACATTTTTACCAGCCGCATTAATGCTGCCCATCTTTAATTTGTTTTATTTTACCAATTTTGCACACCCCTTATTCACCTTTATATTCATCTTTGATCAGTAAAAATATCTTCAAAAATAGAAACACACTTGATGCCATAACTTAAAAAAAGTCCCTTTTCTTTGTAAAAAGAGAAATTTTATTTGCAGCCTTGTCCTATGTAAATCAAGGGAAAATTTACTATATTGTTAGAGCGAGTAATAAGCTTTCTCTCGTATTAAAGGGGTTTCGTTCTGTAGTTTTTGAATATAACCAAATAAACGTTTTATTTCTTCTCATCATAACCGGATTCTCATTTTAATATAGATAGTATAAATGTTTTTACAACGTTAATTTATTTTTAAATTTTTTAATTGAATACTCAACTTTTTGTTTTGTTTCATTCGTAACATGCTTTTATTTTTAGCGGGTTTCAATAGATATTGAACCCGCTATTGCTTTTGGGCTTTCTGTCTGTCTGTCTCTCTGTACGCACGTAATAAAAAGGACAAGGTAAAGGTCTTCCGTAAATGCAATAATGATGGCTATTGTTAACGTTGAAAACCTACCGAGTTACTTGAGAATTAGAGAGTTGCGGATTAGAGAGTTGCGGATTAGAGAGTTGCTGATTAGAGAGTTGCGGATTAGACTTGTGGATTAGATAGTTTCGAATTAGAGAGTTGCGGATTAGACAGTTTCGAATTAGAGAGTTGCGAATTAGAGAGTTGCGGATTAGAGAGTTGCTGATTAGAGAGTTGCAGATGAGCGATTTGTGGATTAGAGAGTTGGCAATTAATGTTAATTGAAACCCGCTAAATTTAAATATCGACCTTAGGCAATTTTCTTTCACTTGCTTGTTTTTATTATCATGTCTTTAAAAATTAAAGGAGCAACAAGCGGAAGCAGGAAGGAAGGAAAGAAATGATAAGCGAAGAAAACTGTGATAAAGGGAACCGGAAGAACAATAGACTGCATGGTGTACATTAACTATTTACCTTTTCCTTAGAATAGGAAGATACAAGTAAACTATAGGATTACCCCTCGTACGGGACACCTCTGTTTAAGGGACGAAATATCCGGTACCATGGGTGTCCCTTATTTGAAGGTAGCGCTGTATTTAAGTCTTTTATAGATCAGAAACAATGTGAACGACCTTTGTATCTTTTGAAACACTGCTTCGTTGCTTGTTGACCGCATACATCGAAAATGCAATTATTTTTTGTTTACCAAAGTTGTACCAGGGTTGCAGTGGAAAGTTTTCCTTTATTTTCTTCCACGTTTCTTCAGAGGAAAGCGACATCAAAACGGGTTTTTATTTATGAAACTAACATGAACTCATTTTCAATGACTCGATTTTAATGGCGACTAAAAAAAGTAATCAGTACTTATCTCTAAGATGTTATTACTTTCATCAGGGTTACCACAATTTCCAAATGGTCAACATATAAAGCCATACCTCATGTTTTTAGTAACTTCCTTCCAGAACTGTGTCTCTTTTTCTTTTTACGAAAAACTTCAGTCCAGTGGTTCTTAATTAGTTTCCATTGCTGGCCACTTTGGATTTTTTTTCGGTCGGCGGGCCAGAAAATATGAAAATGAGATTGTATTACACGCTATACAAAAAATTAGCCCCCTGGAAATTTTTTTTCAGTTACTTATTCTTCGAAGCGGGCCAGTTTTTACAATTCGCGGGCCGGATTTGGCCCGCGAGCCGCCTATTGAGAATCGCTGCTTTAGTTTGAGCATATACTGTCTGTTCACGAAAAGAAGTCCGATGGTACAGTTAGAAATATCGGGAGGTGACGTCACAAACCGGCTAGTTGCTGACAACAATGTAGGACTCCAAATTTTACACGTGTTTTTGGCGACGACCAAAAAACAAGTTCTGAGATTGGAGTCCTACTCTGCTACAAGCGGCTAACTCGTTTGTGACGTCACCTCCCGTTATTTCTAACTGTTCCATCGGACTTCTTTTCGTGAACAAATAGTAAGTGGGTGTCAAAAATTATTATTCATTAATTTTCCGCGAAAAATTACAGCATTGTTGTAAACTAGCGTGGAAAGTCATAGAAATGTAAAAATTAATAGTCAAGAGATATGGAATCGTAATATGAAAAAGATATAGAATTGCAAATTATTAGGCAGCAGACCAGGTAACGTTAATTAGCAGATGTAACACGTAGATTGTAAATTCACAAGTACAGCATCTAGAATTGCAAATTATTGAAAAGAAGAGCCAAGCTTATAAATTAATATACAGAAGAGCTATAATTGAATAATTGTAATAGGTGGAAGATCAAAAGAATCGAAAAAATAATTGCAAAATAACCTATAAACGTGAAGCATTAACTAGAAAGACTAAAATTACGAATCAATAGGCAGACCTATAATTGTTAATAGATAGGAGGCCGAGAATTATAAATCCAAGAGAGAAAGACACATAACTTTATATTAATAGGCATAAAACCTACAGGTAGACCCAGAAAAAAAAAGAGCTTGGTTAACGGATAACTTAATTTCTGAAAAGAAGAAGAAATTTAAACGAGCCTCGAAGAGATGTCAAATGGACTAAAAGTTTCAGAATCACATATCTCAAAATATTTCAGTAATGCATCTAAAATATCTGAATCAATGCGTTACTTGTGATAATCATACTATTCTGTAAATCTGTCATGAGCACCTCAACCGTAAATAATTCCCAAGATTTTTCATAACCCTTTCATAGGCGTAATTTTCCTTCGTCAAATATGGAAGAACTTACTGCGCAATTATATTTTTCAAACTTATCCCAAAACACTAAGCGAAAATGCCATAGACGTTGAAATACTTTGGTGATAAGATCAGAAGAAATGTCTTAATTCAAGAGGTCACTTTACAGAGCTTTGAAGGTCATGTAAACAGAACGACCTTTTTAGTTGAATGTTAGAAAACGGTTTTGATGAAACTGATCCGCTTATTTGACGAAACAAACTCTTACAAACTCATTCTTGGATTTTAATCTTATGATCAAATATCCAAGTCTCTTTAAGAGATTAAGCGCTCTTCAACTTCCAACATCCACTTGAAGCAAATGACGAGGGTGAGAAAGTGTTGTCACTTTCAATAAACGACCGATCTACTGTAATTGATATCTTACGCGATATCAATTACAGTAGATATCAATTGATATCGCGTAAGATTTTTTTTTAATAATTAAGACGGGTAGTTGAAGCAATAGAAGAAGAATTTACGTTGATATTGGCCAACTTCAATGGCCAACAGGCTAGGTTATTTAAATTTCAACGGCTTCAATGGCCAATAGTCTACGTTTAGAACAGCTTCAATGGCCAACGAGCTAGGTTCATAGGCGCTGAGAGCTAACACGGCTCCCCCAGGCTTACTTCGATGGGCCCCCATAACCCATTCCATAGGCAGTGGCAAAGATATTTTTTCTTTTTGGGGGAGGGGGTTGAACCCCGGAATGAACAAAAAGTATGAAATAACAACGCATTTTTTTTTACTTACTTACTTATTACTTAATTATTTTACAAAATCACTGCTTGAAAAATAAACTAATGTAAGCTACTATTATTTATTTTTTTAATAATCGAGTCAGGATAATGAAGTATAATTAAAAAACTGTACATTAAAAGTGTACAAAATCTTATTAATCTGGATTTAGAGAACAATTTTTCTGGACTTTCAAATAGCATCGTAATCATATTTACGAACATCTCTATTATTTGAATGGAATCGTCGGCTTCAGACATGAATTTTTGTACACCATTTTAATCGTTGAACGATGCACTAAGTTTTCTAGACGTTGCAGTTTCGCATAAATATATTCTAAGGCAGTGGTCGCCAACAGTTTGTCGCGGATCCACCGGTTGGCACCCCCCTATAGAATATATTTCCGCTAACCAACAGTGTTCAGAGAATCTTTGTGGTCCGAGTAACGGATATTATTTGCATTTTTAATGTTTTATTAATAATAAAACAAAAATAATATTCTAAGAAATTCTCATATTCTGAATGACAATTTTCACCTTTATATTGCACTAAATTCACAAAATGTGGTCCTGGGGGATTTAAAATTATGAATTTAGTGGTTCATGAGGTCCGAAAGGTTGGCAACCGCTATTCTAAGGCGTATTCCTTAGAATATGTTCCGGCATATATGTACCGCCGTATGAATAACACTCTGGTCATATATTCCGACATATATGCATCGGCACATAAGACCGCAGACGGAAAAATTGTCGGGGCACATAATTATTTTTCTGATCTTTAAATAAAAAAGAAAGAATATCGTATCAAAAATATTTTGGGGGCAGGATCGCCCCCCCTACAACATAGGTCCTTACCAGCAAGGGCCCCCGTGCTGCATCCCCTTCTGCCCCCCTCTCGCCGGCCCTGGCTATGTTACCTAAGTTCACTAAATCACAACATAAAATCTTAGAACTTAAAAAGAAAAAGGGAAAAAAAGAAAGAAAACTTAAAGTTGAAAAGAGCAGTTAAATTTTTGTTTTAAAAAATGGACATAAGGTGTAAAGATAAAGAGTTTGTCATCCAAATTACGCTGGATTTGTGATCATATTTCTATTGTTATTATGACGTATTACAGACAACGTAAACCCTTTGTTTGTGTATATCCCTCCAATAGCCGGTTCCGTTAGCCTTTTGGGTTCGCATCCTTGCCCAACAAATTAGTTATAGAGGACGGATGTCATCTGTAAGATGACAGATTTTCACTAACTGGCTTGAATACGCTGCGTCTGCAGACTGAATGGTATATCTGAAATGAAAAACATAAATGTCTCTGAAACACATAAGTCATCTAAAACAGTGATGCGCAAACTATTTTTATTCCAGACCCCCATTTTGTGTAAAATTTTGTCGCGACCTCGGGATAGACAGTAGGCTTTTTTTAATCGTCAACGTTTACTCATACCTGATACTTGTTGAAGAAAAGCCTTATATTTTTTATTGCCAAATAAATTTCATTGAATTTAGCGACCCAAATTTTTTTTCTCGCGACTTCTATCGGGGTCGCGACCCACGGCTTGCGCACCATTGATCTAAAAGATGAAACGCGCGTCTCTTTTTCCGTGGTATATGCTAATAAGATCTTGCCCAATAATTTCATAACACATTTGGGAGGCAAGTATTTTTTCTCATCCTGTGTATTTTCTTACAAAAAATTTGAAAGAAGAATTGGCACATCTGATTCACAGAAAAATGCAAACAAAGGTGGCTTTGTTTGCATTTTTCTGTGAATCAGATTTTTCTTCTACCATGGCTAAATCTTAAAAGCTTTTTCCTTCTACCATGCCTAAATCAAAACCAAAAGGCCGTAGATCCTAGCTTTTTATGATTTGCATTATAGGTCTGAATGCTGTCGGTGTATGAAATTGATGACGTGTATATAGCTGTTTGAACATGTGGAAACTAATACAAGTAGTTTTAGAGGTTCTGTGTTCGCAATATGTCTGTTTAATTACGAAATTAAAATATTGTACTGTATAAATAGTGACCAAAGTGAGAGAGGATAACATAGTTCAACGCCGGATAGTTCAGTGACGGATAACACAGTTCAACGCCGGACAGTTCAGTGACGGATAACATAGTTCAGGCTCCAGCTGAACAGCAATTCTTCAGTGTCATCCCAGAAATGCCCATTGAGCTGTAGGGAACGATTGCTATGGACGGGTTACCTCAAAGAAGAATTTTGAATGTGGTCCTTGCCATGCTGCACGACCCCAAAGGGTTAAACCAGATCTGTAGTTAATACATATGTATGAGACAACTCGACAGCGGCTGACAAGTTGTGTAAAAGCGGTTTGCTTTTGCACAACTTGTTTTCGCACCGACTTACACACGTTTTCCTCGAGCAATTATGAAAACAAGTTTTACTGTCCGTGAAAGCCGCACAGCGAATAAATATATGGTGCATAAACCATTTGGTTACAATGTTCAACTGTTCGAAAACACGACACGTAAACGCCATTAAACAAATAGAAAATGAAGGAAGACAAATTTGATATGCATGGATAAATAGACGAAAATCGATTTCCTCAAAAATGTCACCAAACTGTCATCGAATGATGGCAGATAAGATTTTCATTGAACGCAATTGTAATAAATGGGATTTGGAAGACACATCCATTTTCGCTAAAATCTTCAACGTATCTGAAAAAAAGATACACGACTAGCATAACTAACATACTACTGATGAAAGGGAACTCCTTGAAGATTATCAGAAACATTATTTTTTCAGGAAAGTATCCTGTAAAAATGGTTTGTTTGTTTGAATGTTTATGGCGCAAAAGCATCTGTACTATACTGCGCCAAGTGTAAAAATGGAGAGAGAGAGAGAAAACGAAACAGTCAGTGCTTTCTGTGATCATATCCTTTCTACTAAGAATTATTATCTGACGATTGCTTAAATCGGCGCCCCAATGGGCATACTCAGCGCCTTTTGGCTCGCTGGGTTTAGGTTCAGTTTCCAATTGAGCTTGGTTGTATGCATACGTATCGTAGGGTAATGTCAGTCACTTGTATAGCGCCCTTATCATGAAACGACTGACAACATACCGTTTTCAGCTGGCAGTAAATACTGCCAGACACATTAATATGGTAAGATAACTATCGATGACAGGCGTAAAAAGAGTAGCATTTGGATTAGGAGTAAAGTAAATGCCGCAAAATTGTTTGTCCATGAACATTCACCGATGATAAGCACTCAAAAGCAAGCACATGAATGATGCATTGATGACAGAAGTCAAAGTTGCAAACAAGGTGAAGTCGGAATAGTAAACTTTTACACAAGCGATTTTGATTAAATATAATCATCTTAATTAGAAACTTGTACGCACTTCGCGCCTTTGTCAAAGTATTCGCATTTTCACACACACATAAACACTTAAAAAAACAGACTGCCTCTGCACTGAATTTCAAACTCAGTGATGGATGTTGCTTGTTTCAATTCAATTCAAAGGAGATAAGCATCTGCTTATAAATCCCCCTGCATACCGAATTGCAGCTTTCTTCTTGGATAACATCATCGTTCAAGAAACGCCCTTCATGTTAATTGTTGACTGCATTATTACGAAAGGTCTAATTCTTTTCTTGTGACCTTCACACTCCTTGAGAAATGAGCATATTATTGCTCGTTTTTCCTCCGCATAATTCTTGGCAGAACGTACTTGTTCATATATCTATTTACAGCCTAACTTTCCTTGAAAAAGAACAGCTATGAAGTTGACGCTGTCATCATTTTGCCGTCATGTGATAAAGCGAAAAGAATAACAGGTTCTCTTGAAAAGTATCTGTTATTGCTTGCGCTTTGCGGCACGGAGTAGCGAAGGTCCTGACCTACAGTCCTGACCTACAGAAGGTCTCTGGAACCTACAGTTTTCCGAGGCATTCGAAGGTCTGTTGTCTTGTGAACCGAACTCCAAATTAAGGTGGGTGAGAAAAGACTGCCAGCGTTTTATGACGCCATTGAAATAGAACCCAGATTATTGACATGATGGACGAAGGTGTTACTTCAATGATACTGATCGAAAAATGTATTTCAAAAAACTCGAAAAATGAGTTTTCAGTGGGAAATTTATTAATTTGTTAATTTATTAATCGGGGTTATTTTTGCTCCTTTGTTAAATCCATATAACACATGTGTCACACTAGTTTTGACAAGTAGCGATGATTCCATGTGGTTTGCTAAAGAGGACAGGTTGTTTCTAAAATACGATAGCGATGATGGTAAAATTACAAAAAGAAAAATCAAATATTGCAGAGCGATAATGTGGGGGAAGGGGACTCGTGACTCTACCTCTACCCATGAGCGCCTATGAAGGTTGTCATCTGAAGGGTAGTTGGTTGTAATTAATCCTGGGATATGCGATTCTTTCAGAGTTAGAGTAGCTATGAGAAGAGTTAGAGAATTGCAGGAAGGGGAGAAAGGTGCCAGCCCAGGGCGTGAAAAAATAGTAAATCTGTCCATGCTAGCAGTGCTGCTATCAAGCAAAAACTTTAAATTACGTCTATTTAGAAAATGTCTAATATATTCTGTGATTCTATGAAACTAAATGACAAAACTTCAATTCAGTTTAGAAAGAAATGCGAATATCTACTACTTATATAGGATGTGAGACACACCCTTCACAGGGATAACACAATTGCCAAATAATGGTCAACACAGAAAAGTTCAAGAGATTTTTGTGAGTTTTTTTTTTTCGTGGAGGAATGATATACACACAGCTTTAATTCATCGCATATTTAGAACTTTTTTTGGAGTTGTTCCTTGCACTCGAACCAGGGTCCCCTCCTTGAGCCCACGGTGTCTTGACATACTAGACGAACGAGGACAAGAACAAATGCATTTTTCTCCATATATGCGGATGTATATGAGTATCCCTGTGAAGGGTAATAATATCTTATATACGGAGAAAAATGCGTTTGTTCTTGTTCTCATTCGTCTAGTAGGTCAAGACACCGCGGGCTCAACGCGGGGACCCTGGTTCGAATCCAGGATGAGGACGGCGCCTCTTTTTCTCCAAAAAACGAAGCTCTAGTTTGATCTAAATATACGTGGGTGGCAAACATTATTGTATAATCCACTGCCTAGCCAAAAAGCATAACAGTCGTATACAAAGCTTGAGGAGGCAGGAAGTGTTATGACCGCAAATAAACCTGATGACCGTGTGTGTAAATGGCCGTCACGGTCCCCCGACCTAAAACCTTTTGATTTTTTTTGGAGGGTGGGGGAGTCATGTTAAGAATACAGTCTGTACGCAATACTGGGGTTCTTGATACTACAATACTGAAGAGGAGGTTAACAAGTATTTCCCTAGAGTCGATGAAGAAACTTTAGAGAAAAGATGGTAAAAAATTGAATACCAACCAAATTTGCTCCAGGCCATGAAAAGTAGAACCGTGGATATCAACGAAGTGTTTTTAAAATTATTGGGAAGTATGAAACAAATACATATTATGCACATCTCATAAGTCTACGCAGAAAGTACATAAGGAGGGGGTAGAGGCCTAATGGGGGGTTAATGAACTACAACTCCACATATTCTTATGTTAAATATAAAAAATTCATTGCAATGGGGTGGTTACAACCCCATCAGCATCCTTCTGCGTACCCTAGTGGTACATCTACACATAACGGTATATATAAAATTGCAATTTACTTCAAATTATTGGGGATTCGGGCTCCAGGGGCCCACACAACTCTTCTCCTATACTTGTAAAGATGTATTCATAGTGTTGTTATAAAATAGTGTTTATAGCATTGTATTATATATCTCGGGGTTTTTTTGGGGGGTGGGGGTGGGGAGGTCAATGCTAGTTTTTTTTAAATTGGGATTTTCCTAATGCAGAGGAAACTTCATCATCTCTATGTTTGAATTTTGAACAAAATGTATTATTAAATCTTATTATCTTCCATTATCTTTTGAAAATGAAGATGTTTTCACTTTGTTGTGAATTATCTGAGTATGCCATTGTTTTGTATCTTTTTTAATAGCATTACATTTGTTTTCCACAAAGGTAAGTTTGAAAACTCTGCAGAAATTGGGTAAGATTTATTTGAATCGCTTTTACAAGCAAAAATACATGGTATGACGTATTAGTAATTCTCCAGGTCGTGTGATTCTGAAAACGATGTATAAATAATAATTATAGGCAATAATTAATAATTAACAAAAATTTTTTTTTCTCTCCCGTGCCACTTTATTCGGTTTTTTATTTATGAGTTCCCCTTCCTCTTATGGCTTCCACCCATCCCTTGACGCAAAAAAATAGTTTTTGTGAGGTAGTAATCTTCTTAGGTTAGCTAAATAAACAGCGACTGAATGACTTTTATAGGCTTTTATATTTGATTTTATATTTTACAATTTATTTGCATATTTTATTACAGCAGCCAAACATCGAAACAACTAAAAACAGCATCAAACTAATTTCTAACCACATTAATTTATGATGAAAATTCATAACTATTATTAATCTTGATATACAAGTCTTAAAATATGGTTCTTAATAATTTCAATGCGATCCTTGAGCTTGTATCATGCGGCTGTGTTTTTTTTAGAGGACTTTCCTTTGTAAAGACAACCTCACTTCTGTGTGAAAAAGTAATGAAGTATGGAAGCTGTCATCTCTTCACACAAAAGTTTGATTTGTCTGGAATTTGTTGAATTGGGCTTAATAAAATTACCAACTTTCACATATTGATTGATCGCTTCCTGTAATGAATGTATTCTTTATTTCGTGAATAAGCTATTAGACATTCTCATAAATGTCTCATTATAAACCAAAACTCTATAATTTTGTATTTGTGTTTTCATGTTAACTCCGTACTTTTTGGTGTTTTCCGCCATTGCCAATATTACTTGCAAATACCCCTAACCTGTCCGCCACGTACCTCAGGTTGAGAAGAATTGATTTAGATGATTACATTAACTAACATCGATTATTTATCCAAAAATTTGGGTCTTCAATGCACCATACTTAGTGTAAAAATTTTATTCGTCAAAGTATTGGTGTTAAAAGTAAGGGGAAGTCTAGGTGCAACCAAAGGATAGGCTAACTGGACATCGCATTCTATTTTTCAAATTTTAATTAAATATTAAAGGTCAATATGCAGTGGATTTTAGTAATTTTTGATTTCACTGGTTTCGCCTTCCTTACTTCATCCTTAATGTCTATGCTTGGATGAATAAAATTTGAACACCAAATATGATGCATGGAAGGTTCAGCTTATTTGAAAAAGACCATATCAAATATGGAGTTAAAAAAAATGACATCTAACATTATGGATTTTCTTAAAAATTTACTCTAAAAATTTACCGAATAGTCCATATGATATATAACTTAAAGTGACATTTTATGTCATAGAAATGTAGTTTTATGATTGGATTACAAGCAGTCGATTTCATTATCCTACGATTAAAAAAATCCCGAATTCTTTACCAACACCATGCCGACTAAATATAATCTAGTCTTCGCTGAACATACATGCTGAATTTTGGTGATTTATTAGCTGAAATATAGCGCGTTTATTGCTCGTGTCTTTTTCCTGTGACCCTGCCGATTTCCTTGTATCTCAAATGGAGGAAAAGGCACATATTGTCATGTGTATTTAAAACATCAAACTTGTGACAGGAAATCTGCGCCATGATACCTTCGCATGTAACTTTCATCCATGTTTTATTTCATTCTACATTTTATCACGCACGAATCTTAGATCATTTTTTCTGATTTCAGAATTGTTCATGCCAATTTCATTGTCCAATGTTGCATGTATTTATTACATGCAACATATTATCCTGCTGGGATATTTTGCGTAATTTAAGCTTGCTTACATTGGCAAATGATGATAATAGCAGAAAGATACTCAAAACTTGTTTAAACTTTTAACGAATTGCGGCTGACAATCAAATGGAAAATACCTGTGCGATATTCTTGTGTTATATTTTTTGTTTTGAATTTTAAAAATATTTTATCGAAAACATTTTCCAAAAATCGTTGTGCATATAATTGTATAAATTATTAACGGATTTCAATAGATATTGAACCCTCTATTGCTTTAGTTTTTCTGTCTGTCTACCTACTTGTACTCAATAAAAAGGGTAAGGTAAAGGTCTCCCGTAAATGCAATGATGATGACTATTGTTAAAGTTGAAAACCTAGTACCGAGTTACTTGAGAATTAGATAGTTGCGGATTAGAGAGTTTCGAATTAATGGTAAATGGAAACCGCTAAATTTAAATACCGATCTTGGGCGACTTTCTTTCACTTGCTTGTTATTAATATGCATTCAATATAGCTAAAAAATCGTCCGTGTCTATAAAGTTTTGTCTCGAAATGTTGTGCTGCATTGTCTTTGTACTAAATCCTGTCTTTGTTAATAGTGTATTAAGCAGTAAAATTTATCTATAACGGTATCGCATTTAACTATAATCTGTCCATATTTTCCCCGTTACTGACAGATATACTAGTGTATATCTGTCAGTAACGGGAACAGATATACTAGCGTGTCAGATTCATTTTTGTTTATAGATCAATAGGCTGTCTTTTCATGGTTCCTTGGACACTGTTACAAACAGATTTCACTGTATGTTGCTTTTGTTACTGTACACCACGTTGTTTTTCTTGTCCCTCCAAACATTTCAATAAAGCCAAAGGCGGATTTTTAATTTTGCCGCCTGTAAGCTCTGGCATATTTTGCCGCCTAATCTTACCAAACGTAACTGACAGCATAACAGAATTAATTGAAAAGGAACAACAAATTAACACAGTTTAATTAAGTTTAATCGTTTACAGACTGTTTCAATAGCCCTGGGCTATTTTCGTCAAAACGGTCGACGATATATACACAATATGTAATGACAAATGCGTGTTACAAACGGCGGTTACAGGTTGCGGGTAGGATAAAATGAAAGGTAAAAATAAATACAAACACATAGTTTAGGGGAAACGTCTCTGGTAATGAAACATTATGTTTAGAGAAACGTCTCTAGTAGTAATCCATGAGCTCAAAAAGAAACAAACAGTAGAATAAACTTATGCTGTATGGAATGAAATGCGACGTGAGACAGAAGAATCATTTTATGAAGAATTATTGTTCGATGTGGGGAGAAAGTTCTTCCAAAAGGGAGAAATGAAATTGGACGGTAACTAGTCATTAACGTATTCTCCCTTTTGGAAGAACTTTCTCCCCAAATTGAACAATAATTCTTCATCAAATGATTCTGCTGTCTCACATTGCATTTCATCCCATATAGCATAATTTTATTCTACTGTTTGTTTATTTTTAAGCTTATGGATTACTACTAGAGACGTTTCTCTAAACATAATGTTCCATTACCAGAGACGTTTCCCCTTACCCGTGCGTTTGTATTTATTTTTACCGTTCATTTTATTATGCTTGCAACCTCTTGACTTTCTTCGTTATATTACGTATTTAATCGATATGGGTGAATTATTATAAAATCGGCCATTCTGACGAAATGGCCAGAATAACAACTGATCTATGCTTTCGATGAAACCCTTTTTGAAACTGTGTTAATTGTTGTTCACCCAATTAATTAATAATGCGCGGTGTGCGTCGTCCAGAGTATTTTCAAGGCATAACAGAAATTTCGACGCTTTTGGCAAAATCGTAATTTGACGCCGCTTGCGCTTATTTGAAATTCATCTTTTCGCAAGTATTCGCGAATTTGGAGTCTTTTGAGCCTCTCCCATGGCGTCGTCTATGGCAGCTCTCCCTTTGCGAATGCTTGGTTACGCCCCTGAATATAAAAATTCAAAATTAATAATTTAATTGGCTACCAAAAAATTCATTCCTGTCTTTGTAAACTTCTCGATGACAAACTTTTGGTCAGAAATCTTTAAGTTTCAGCCTACTTAGCCCATTAGCATAAGCGTACGCAGAAAGTTCATAAGGGGGGTTGCAGAGCTACAACTCCACGTAATCCTATGTTAAATATACAAAGCTTCAGTGCAATGGGGTGTTAAGACCCCATCAACGCCGCCCTGCGTACGCCAGTGCCATCAGCGTACGCAGGGGTGTATGGATGAAGGTTGTAATCCCCATTGCGATGAAATTTTGTATATTTAACATAGGAATATGTGAGTCGTAGCTCTGTAACTCCCCCCCCATTAAGCCTATAACCCTCGCTTACGAACTTTTTGCGTACGCCCATGACCAGTGCCTATTTGTAAATATGCCACTGAATAAGAGAGAAAAGAAAAGAGAGAGGGGGACTGAAAGAGCCTCGGATTTCTTTGATGGTACGACCCCTGCATAAACAGAACTGCAAAAACTGGGGTTATTCGGTTTAGCGGATG
>QLNU02003225.1:62893671-62909721 GCA_006491805.2 Dysdera silvatica | reverse complement strand
GAATATTATGAATTATTATTATTAGTCAGAATATTATGAATTTCAATGATTACCAGTCAGAATATTATGAATTTCAATGATTACTAGTCAGAAATGATTCGTATTTTTTAATGTAAAAAAAATTCTACACTAGTACACACTAACGGAGTTATTTGCACGAGATTTTTTTTGCAATTTTGACTTTTGCTATTTTATTTTTTATTGCTTCCAATACTCCCAGCTTATCGCATAAACCTGATGTCCATCTGAAAAGCAAGCTTTCCATAATGCGACAATACGCTGACTGATGACCAGTGACTGGGGTCAGACAAACTGGTCAGAAGTAAAAAATCGCCCACCATCAGAAAAAAGAGAGAGGATTGCGGATGTAATAGCCACTCATTAAGAAAGTCTTGAAAATTCTTAAACTAAGGGTGGGAGAGAACGAAGAAATTTTAGGGCGGGGCAGAAACAAATTTCCTCTGCATACTTTCTGATTGCTTCAGCACAGATTTCCATGCTAAGATCTCAGGTTTTATTCGATTATGCGAGAACGGCCCGCAAAAGATTATTTGTTGAAGCGGGGAAATTTTTATCAATAATACTATAATGATGATTTTTGTTTTCTAATAGATTTATTCTTATAAGCGGAATATTCCATTATCTATAACGCAATTAAGTGGAGCTGACCGTATTTAATATTATTTACTTAGAAGTATCCGGATTCTTCTTTGTTTGAGCGTAAGGACAGCAAGTGTCATGCTGCAGAGGATAGCAGATTTCCGAGGAATCTGAACCTCTTAAGGCCTAGGGAACCAACCCCGGAACTATTGTGGGCAGTTAATCCATAGGCGTTCGTGTTTCGGCATCAGTTAGGATAACGAAACAATACAGAGTTTCACCAGGAGATTCCATAACAAACAGTTAGGATTCAAACCCGGGACAACGGCACACAAGGCAAAAGTGTTATTACTGCACTATGGCACTGTCCTTTATTTTGCCGAACGATGCCATGCTTTGTTAAATGAGGAGTCCATTTATACTTAGGTAAGACAATTAACTTTAAAGTTTCAGGACGACTTAATCACATCCGTTGTCCAAGAAATGAAATTTCAAGATTCTGCCAACAGGAATGATTTGGAGATTTTAATACAGTTGGTGTGGATTCCGAAGAATGCACGTGTTCACTCGGCTATATCAACGATCGCAATGGCTCCTCGCCAAAGATTTTTAAATCGTGTTTCAGTCATCAAATGGTGTATATGCAACAGGCTTTACCGCTTACGTATATATTAGGAACATGATCTCAGATACAGATAGTGATTGAATGCAATGATGATAGATATATATAGAAAGCTGTTCATGTGTTATTCATGTACGTTGTATAAAATAATTGCAGTTACAGGAGCCGGTTCAGGCATTATTGCACAAAATAGAACCACTTACAATTTGCAACTGAGAATTTTCCTGCGAAGCTAAGCAGTGTTTTAATTACAGGACCAAATTCTTTTAACTATTCAACGCATATAATGTTTTGTAAACATCCTGTTTTCAGTATGGCACTATTTGACGCATGGGCATGTCAATTTCTAAAAAAACAAAAAACAAAACAAACAAATGAGATGATGTCAATTCGTGGAATTGTCTTTTGATCCTATTGTGACACAGAACAGCGTTATTTACGTTAGGAAACAATTTCGCCAATTTTCTCTGAAATATTTCATCGAATCTGTGATCGATTCAGGAAATCCCGCAATTTCGTGAATTTCTTTTGCAATCCGCGTAAAAAATATGCATGAAGTAATTTTTTTTTTAAAATTTATTTTTAAGTTCCACGACTTTCCAACTGAACAGGTGGGATGCAACCAAGCGCGTGGAGGGTGGGGGGTGGGGGAAGGGTTATAACCCATCAGAATTTTTTTTTTCACTGTAAAAAATTCCAACTTTCATGATAAATGAAGGGTGTTATTCCAAGACCATGGCAAATTCTGTCCTTGACTCCCCCCAAAATGAAAGTCTGTGTCCGCCCGTGGATGGAACCGAGTGTTTAACGTTCTTCGAAACCACAAGGGGTGCTAATTAGGAGAAAATATTGAGGAATGCCCCTGAACGGTAGAACGCGCATGCGCAGTTAGGTGAGCCAACCCGAAACAGGAAAAATAATAACAATTTATATAATTCATATATGTTAGACCTTTCACTCTGAAATATGGTTCGTTGACGAAAAAGTAGTCCGATGGTGCCGTTAGAATTAAGGGGAGCTGACGTCACAAACGGCATAGCCGATTACAGCAGAGGGAAGGGTGTCATTTCAGAACTGTTTTTTAGTGAACGTTTGTCTGCGCCAAAAACCACAAGTTCTGAAATGACGTCCTCCCCTCTGCTGTAATCGGCCAGGCCGTTTGTGACGTCAGCTCCCGTTATTTCTAACGGTACCATCGGACTACTTTTTGTGATCGAATAGTACACTCCGTACTTCTTTTTATTATTATTGTTCATTAACTTAGAAGGCGAAGGGGATTGTCTATTAAATATTTACTTCGTTACTATATGAACAGGCTACTAGCGACCAAACTTATAGGGGATCGCGTCTAGTTTACCAAGATCGAAATGACGGCACCTATTTGTAAGTTCTACAAAGGGTAATCCAGACACCCATTTTCTGATGGGTTTACACATTTAGTTATTAGTCACTCAAAAGTCAGAGGATAACCGACTTATGCTTGTAGCAGATTATAATGGGGAACGCTGTTGGAACATCAGCTTACGCAGAAAGTTTATCAGGGATGGTTACAGGGGGCTTTTAAGGGGGTTCAAGCGCATACACAAGGGAGTCACAGGGGTCATGGCCCCCCCAATATATTCGTTCACTGCAAAAAAATTACAACTTTCATGATAAATGAAAGGTGTTATTCTAAGCCTACTGTAAATTTTGGCCTTGACCACCCCCAAAATGAAAGTCTGTGTCCGCCCCTGTGTATGGGGAGTTACAAAGTTGATTGGCTGGTTATAACTTTATAAAGGACAGAAAGGGTCATTCTGCGCCAAAAGGTGAGGCCTTACATGCGATTTTAAAGGGTTGTAGAGTTACAATTCCATATATTCATACGTATAAATTGCTTTGCAATGGGGTGTTATGACGCCCATCACCCCCCCACCCTGCTTAGGCCAGTGCGTTCAGAGGTAGGGAGAGAAGGCCCCGCCAGTGCATTATCTGATGAGATGAACAATAGCGCCCATGGTGGCGATTTGAGGAAGTTAAAAATTTTATTTCGAAAAA
This sequence comes from Dysdera silvatica, assembly GCA_006491805.2. Classification (NCBI taxonomy): domain Eukaryota; kingdom Metazoa; phylum Arthropoda; class Arachnida; order Araneae; family Dysderidae; genus Dysdera; species Dysdera silvatica. The sequence continues at coordinate 62,906,462 of QLNU02003225.1, read as the reverse complement.
TAATGAAGATGGGGATATATTTTCAATGAAAAAGTTATAGAGAATCCTCCAGGTGGTAAGAAAAGATATACGGCTTACATGTAATATGCACACGTACTGCCAAAAAGCAAGGCCTTCCGGAAGTTTCAATGCATCACTTTAAGTTAATGCTTTATAGCGCTTTAGAGGTTGAGTTGAAGTTCTTATAAGAAAAAAAAAGGTGGTCTCTCTCCTATAGGAATTTCAACTTAATTTATGAAACACGAGAAAACATTAACTGAAAGTGACATTAATTTCGAACACTTTTACTTTTGGCCGTACGTTTACATATTGCATGTGATCCGTGTGTAACTGTGTTCATCTCATTTGATAGTCAAGGCCGACGAGAGGGCAGCGGATGAAGGGAAGGGCCTGCGCTGGCCAGGACCTATGTTGTAGGGGGGGGGCGGCATTGCAGACTAATTTTGCTAATCGGAAGGCCAGAAAAATTGTTCTCTAAATCCAGATTAATAAGATTTTGTACATTTTTAATGTACAGTTTTTTAATTATTCTTCATTAGCCTGTCTCGATTATTGAAAAAAATAATAATAGTAGCTTACGTTAGTTTCTTTTTTCAGCAGTGATCTTGTAAAATAATTAAGTAATAAGTGAGCTAAAAAAAAAATGCGTTCAAAAATATCTCTGCCACTGCGCAGGGAAAGGATAATGGGGCCAGTCGAAGGAAGCCTGGTTGGCTCGCGTTGGTTCCCAGCGCGCTTGTTGATAGTGCATATCATTTTACTATACCAATACCAAACCTTCATTGCACGATCTGTCTTCGTTCAAAAGTTATTACCGCATCCGGTCTTTCCTAGGAACCCTGTATAGTTGGCTTCCATAAGAATTATTTACAGGGTTTTTTTTCCTGCAAACAGGAGATAACCCTATCCTAAAACGTCTACTGATAAGCTAGAGGGCATTTTATGTTTCTTTCTGATATAGTTGTCGAAGGCAACTCGTCTCTGTTATTCTAATATGTTTTCCCATTTCATTTGAGCAGAAGCAGTTCAAGAGATCGCGAGGCCCTATGCAGGGTTTAAGCTGCAGTCGCATTTTTCGCAAAATGCGACGAGTTGCTCGAAAATGCGAAAAAAAAATTAGTGCCCATCGCGAAAATGCGACAGGCATTTTTAACCACAGTTTATTCTCTGAAAACAGGATTCCTCGATTCCAGAATATCCGTTTTGCACTTCAGCGATCTTTTCTTGTTCCTTTTTGTTTCCTCTTCAAAGTTCTTAACAGTACCTGTTAAGCATCGTTGATATAAATAATTTCATTGATACGATTTTTCGAGCAACGAAAGCAACTAATATTTTTTAGCATTTTGCTACTACTTTTTGCGGCAGCATGTTGTGAGCTAGCTTAAACCCTGGCCCCATGCAAGAGGAGCCACATATAAGGAGGAGCTTAGGACCCAAAATATTATCCTATTAAATATTATTAATATTATATAATTATTATCATATTTATTATTATTATTATAATATTAAATATCTGACCCTCAAAAATCCTGTTCACTAAAAACGACTGAATTGTACTTAATCATTATTTCAAAAAAAATCCTTATTTTTCTCGCTATGTCAGGAAGCTCTCAAAAATGTGTGCTCGTTATAAGCGGGTCCTGCTTTATTTGGAAGCTTTTCCAAATGTTTTTGATTGAGATTGGTGGACGAGAGGAGGGAGAGAAGCAAATTAATAAAAGAAAATGACATATATATTTAAATACTGATCATATTCAATCATCGACTCACGGATCCCTGTTACAGAATGTACTCATATTTAATTTGAACACTGTGATAGACTTTTCGACTCACCTGGACTTCATTAATCTAATAACTTCATAAATAACTACATTGTTACTCGAATCACGATATTCTCGCTCCAAAAAGCTTGTTTATACATAAAATTGTTCGTAAATACTTCACACTCTTTGCTTACTTTTTATATCTAGAGCGCGGTAGGTAATTTAGGATGGGATCGATGATTTAACGAGTCCTCCAAATAAATTACGCTTAAATGTAGGGCTTAATACCTGGATCAGTAATATTTACTGTAACTATTTTTCTCCATCCGCAGCAGTTATTTCGAAATTCAAAATTAACTAAATTAATCCAAACGTGTTATATATAACTACTAAGACTCACTTTAGTGACAATAAGGAAACTATTTCCTAAAAACTATCTTCCTTTCAATCACACACCTACCGTATTTACACTTTTTTCCTTCCTTTTCACGTTAATTGTCAGGTCATAAGCGTACGCAGAAAGTTCATAAGGGGGTTTATAGTCTCAAGGTGGGGTTACAGAGCTACAACTTATATATTTCTATGTTAAATATACAAAATTTCATTGCAATGAGAGGGTTACAAGCCCCATTAACATCTCCCTGCATACGCCAGTGTCCATATGACTACAGATAATACAATTACATGCATGTGCTTTGGAAATTTACATGTGTCTACCACACAGGCATACGCAGAAAGTTCATAAGGGGTTATAGGCTTAATAGGTGGAGGGGTTATATAGTTATAACTCATATATTCCTATATCAAATGCATAAAATTTCCTTGCAATGGGGGGTTATAAACCCCCATTAATACCTCCCTGCATACGTCAATGTGTCAGGCTCCCTTCTTCTCATTCGCAGGCCATAAATTAAGCTTCGTTCTTTGTTGAATAGACATAGTATTTTGTAGTCATCCCCTGCTTTCTTTAAAACAAAGAAATTTTACACTATTTGAAATTATTATTGATAAACTAATTTTTTTATATATTTTTTTTAATGTGAAAAATATTTGAATTTTTCAGGTAGTTTTTCGAAGTTTAGAAAAATTAATGCCATTAATAAAGCATTGCGCGAGGCCCTAGGCGCCGCCTAGGGCGGTTGCTTGACTCGCCTTACCCAAAAACCGCCTCTGCATCTGAGGACCTTTCTTGGTTCTTCAAGGGTCTCGGGGTCAGTTTTAAAGATTTAGTTGCTCATTATTTATTCGGAAATTCCGTTAAACCGTTCGTCTCGTCTTGGAGAACACGCGGCGAATCTTGAGACGAAATATATACGAAGAAAAATAAATAAGAAAATGGAAGAAGAAGAAATAAAGAAGATAATAGGAGAAGAAGAAATAAGAAGATAATAGGAGAAGAAGAAATAAATAAAATAAATTTTTTCGTAGAAAGTATAATGGGATACATTAATTTTTTTTTTCTTTCATCTAATTTCTCTTATTTAAGAACCGATTTTTAATAGCTGTCCAATGATTCAGTTTGAAAGAAGACTTTTGAAACCAACACTTGATGTAATCCTTGCAGATAACACCCTTAATCAAGGCTTAAAGTAGGAGGGAGCCCACCCGGCTCCTGTAATTTTTCATTTTTGGCAATTATTTAAATATTAGGCGCATATTTAAATAATTGGCGCAGTGTAGCCCAGCTCTTACGCCATAAAAAATCCAAACAAACAAATAATAAATATTAGCCAGAGCCCCTAAATAGACGCTGTTACAAAACAGTAATGAATTTGTGATTAAGGTCATGTATTTTGTTGTCCAGAAAAATGGACATAAACAATTGATATGATTTATCGATTCTTTTGCAGCCATTCGATTTTTTAATCGATGTATCATAATATTAGGGCTCCTGCACTTTTTTTTTGTTAGAAATTAAGCCCTGGCATTAATCAGATAGTTTAATAATACGTTGGAAAATTGGATTTCCGAAAGTAGGCATGGGCGCTTATATATACTTCAAGGCAGGAGTGTTGATAGCCAACTCTAGTCTCTAGGCTCACATCGACCTGCCCCACATGACGCCTTTTCTGGGCCGGGGCCCCCATAGCATGGGCCATGTCAGCGCGGTCCCTTTAGATTCATCTGGGGCCCCTCGGGGAGCTCCCTTGCTGCCCTCCCCCTCGTCGCTCTGCTTCTATGGAGGGCTGAGAAAAATTATTTCTTCCTTCGAGTCTATCGAAGATTTAGAACGTACAAGATACTAAAATGCTAATTATTAATTTAAATTTTAATTAATATTAATTAAAAAATAATTGATACTGCTTGACAATTAGTAATGAGCTAAAAAGTACTTTATTTTAAAATGTGACTGTAATTTTTTTTTTTAAGTAAATACGTAGCAGAATCGGAAATCAAATTTTTAACGGCTAGGGGGCCCTCGGCTCCCCTCTGCCCCCCCCCATATGGACGCCCGTGAAATTAGGTTAGTAACACAGTAATCGAATGAATAACACTATACATTAATAAATATTAATAGGCATTTCGAATGATTGTTTGGATGTTTTATGGCGCAAGAGCATCTGGGCTATACTGCGCCAAACATGGTAAGCTTAAGAATGAACTTACCTGGCTGATCACCTTTTACGCATTGTCACGAATTGTCACATAACGTATTCGTTGTGGCAATGGACAGGGAAAAACGCATAAACAGTGGGGTGATGCAAATTACAGCGTCAAATTCCACATCCGCCAAACAAATATGACGAAGTTTTTTGTGGGAACACGAGTTGCCAGAGTACAATGAAACCAGTTTCACAAATTGGCAGACTCTTTGAGTTCCTTCATTCGCCGCTGCTTTTGATTGGCGCTGGTAAATGGACAATGAACTCGTTCATTTCGGAGAAGGAAAAACGTTCGTAAAATTATACATTTTCCGGGTAGTGAGTCATTTTTAATTTATTTTAAATAATAAGTGGCAGTAAATTATTCCGTGTAAATAATATTTTAAATGTTTGTTTAAAAACTTAGTATAAAAGAAACTAAAAATAAATTAAAATTTATTTAAATTCTAAATTTAAAAGCAATGCAATATTTAAACTGCAATACAAAAAGCAATTACGCAATAGCCTTCGTTTTTCCTGCAAATAGGTATATTATTTAAAGTCAGAACTTTTATGATCAAATTGTATGACATTTGAGTACAAAGGTTTTTTTTATGAAATTACCTTGTTTTCAAATAATTTCTATTTACTGCTAGATGGTAAAAGGTTTTTCCGCGTTTTTTTCGTATAATTTTGATCGTTTGATTCATTTTCACAGTATCCCGAATTAGTTTTTTAATTTCATTTTTTTTGTCCACAAATTCCCCCCCAGATGTGGCAGGGGGCAAGAGTTCCATACCCCTAGACGGGAATTAAAAATTAATGTCGTAAAAATTGCCTTACGCCTTGAGTTTAGTCATTAATAGAATTCCCGTTTTGTTGAAATGTAAGCCCCCTCCCCCGAATCTCTCCAGTTTAGGTGAAATTCCCTCCTTTATCTTTACCTAACAGATACTGTATTTGATAATATAAAAGATCGCACTGCTCACTGTAGTCCGGGGTTTGGTTCCCCAGGCCTTAAGAGGTTCGGATTCCTCGGAAAACAGTAGGTCCCGGCGCAGCATGACCACTGTAGTCTTTGAGCCGTAAAACAAACAAACAAAAGAAACATTTGATAATAACTTGATATTGTCATAGGTTATGCAGGGCCCTTGGCCTCGAGCCCCCAATAATTTAAAATAAATTGCAAGTTTATATATAGTATTGCAATGTGTAAATGTATATAATGTATGCTTACCATCGCGCTCTCAATAATTTTGAAAGTTCTACGTCGTTAGACATCGTGGTGGGAATTTCTGTAATCTTTTAAGTTCTATATAACAGACCGTAATCTAAGCCTCATGGCTATTTAAGACTTTAGTTTGTCATCGACGTCTTCTCCTTTTGTCTTGTTTATACAAGCATTTGTTTCTACAGAAGCAGCTCCACAGAATTACGTCATTCCATTTTTACGCCTCTGGAGAAATGTTACCTTAATTTGTAGATTAAGTCACTTACACGTCACTCCAACTTCGTAACCAAATATTATTTTCTATTCTTTTATGTTTTCTAATTAAATAAAAGCATTAATTTCACGTTTTTATTACATGATAACAAGGCTGTGAACATGGGCGTTACTTCCATCTGAAGGAACTAACAATAAAAATAAATAAATAAAGCGTTCCCAAAAAAATATTTAATAATTAAAAAGACCCTCCTTTATTGTCAACATACCCCCGAAATCCTGTAGAAGCTTGCATGATCGTGAGTGTTTATGGAGGGGGGACAATTGTTACCAAACCGTAATTTTATTTTTTTCGTAGAAAATTAATCTAGAAGTATGCAAATATTGCAAAGTAGTATGGGGAACATGCGCCCCCCCCCTCCTTATAGTCTATCTGCAGGCGGTATAATAAACAATAACGTTCATAATTTTGTTTTAATAAAAATGATTATACATCTATTTGCACGTGTAATCTGTATCTATTAAAATAAATATTTCTTTAGAAAGATTTGATTTAAAGTTATATATGAAGGATAAATATTATACCATGCTCTCTAAGTTCTCAACCCTATGTAAAAACAGGGATTTCCGAGGTACTTCCACGGTACCACCTTGTACCTCCTAGTATGATTCAAGACCATCCACAAGAGGGATTAAACCCTCCTATTTGAAAAACAAAATCCAAATAATAAAGCCCCTTCCAGAATAAAACAGTTTTCGGAGGTTTCCTGTCTGCCAGTTTTATTACTTCCTGACTTCCATACTCTCTTTTTTTTTTTTTAAGTCACCCCCTTTTTCTGAAATTATATGCACGGAACCTGGAGTACACGTTGGGTAGAACGGTATCCATGCCTGTTTATAAAAAAAAAGTAGGCACTTGTCTACAAAACAAAAAAAAAATTGCCATAACGATTAGAAAGTAAGTAAGTAAATAAATAAAAGGATAGAAGTGAAAAGAACTGTCATATATATATGGGGCACAGGGTCTGGGTAGGATTTATGGGCTCCTAAACAGTTTAGCAGGTTGGGACCCCCAATGAATTGCATTTGATGATATATTGTATTTGTTATATTATTAAATTTTGGGCTGGGGCCCCCTTGTGATTTCGGAGCTCTAGGTATTTGCCCCTTTACCCCCCCCCCTGTCCCCAGCCCTGACGGAGTATCTAGTGTGATCAGATATGATGTTCTGAATTATGAAAATACTACCCCAAAAGCTTTGGATGTTAACCATTGGCGGTGGTTTTGCTATTTTACTAAGAAAGGTAAAAATATCTTAAAAAAGAGATAAAAATTTTGTAATGATTAATAAATATCTTTTTATTTATTTATTTTTTTAATTTTCTTTTAAAAATAAACTCGTCCAGAGTTTGGAAAGGAACATAAAAAAGACACTATATGAGTTTTAGTATTTTTTATTTTACGAAAATATTTATTTTATTTAATGTGCACTTTTAATTAGAAAAATTTAAAATGTGTTAAATTCAAATTTTGAGGTTTACATTAAATGTCATAATGAGGTTTACATTAGGTTTATAAAAGATATTTTTTATAAACTGTCATAAACCTTAAACTAATTAATTAAATCTTAAATAAATTAACTCAATCTTAAAATAATTATTTAAATCCTAAACTAATTAACCAAATCTTAAGCTAATTAACTAAATCTTAAACTTTAAACCAATTTTGTGAACTTTCACGAACCTTATCATTTTATGGTTTATATTAGGTTTATAAAAGGTTTATATTAGGTTTATAAAAGGTTTCACCTTTTCTGACACGTTTTACATATTTTTAAGCGGAGCAGAATGGAAAGGAAAAGATGTTTGGGGAAATTAACGTTTTACCTTCTATAATTAAAAAGAAAAAAAAGCGCTTTTACTTTAACAAATATAGACAAACTTTAATTTTACTCAGAATTAATCGTTGAGTAATATTTAATAAAATAATATTTTTTTCTTTTCATGTAAAAGTTACATTGCAAACTTAATCTTTACTTTAATTTTTAAAAAATTAAAATTAGGTTATAAAGACCAATTTTATTCATATTTTGTTGTTAAAATAAATGACATTTGTTGTCACTAGATGGCAGCACCATAAATAAATTTTTAAAATTTTCTAAATCAATTGACATCTGCAGGGCTGATCCGCCCATTAGGCACTGGCGGATACAAGTGGGGGGGGGGGCTATCCCCCCCTTCAGCCGGGATTATATTATGGAAAATGAAATGAAAAGTACCGGACACTTGGCTAAAAATAGGAATCGGAAACAAATCGCTTCCCTGCATCGAGATTTTTGGATTCGTCCTTGTTATTAGGAGAACCTAAGAAGAGACTATTCATAGGCGTAACTTGGGGGAGTTAGAAAGTTTACCTCCCTAGTCAGGGCCTGCCTTAAGCCTATTTGACCGAAGTGACTGAATCTGACCCTGCGTTTCGTGAAAGGGTAATTTTTTTTTTTATACAGTGAAAATCGGTTATAACGACCTCCAAGGGACCGTGAAAATTCGGTCGTTATAACCGATAGTCGTTATAAACGATATTTTTTAAATCATAGTAGCCTATAGTATAATACACTCTAGAGTTTTATAAATTATTTTGATAGTAAAAAGTATTAAACTATTTGGTTTCAAAATTAAATAAAAATAGATTTAATTCTAATGAATTTAATTTCCGTTTATGTTAAATTATATTTATAGCCACACTAACTACATAACACTTTTTTTTTTTAAATTGAAAAAATTCTATAAAACAGTAGAACATAATAATAATATAGAAAACAAATCTAATGAATAATATTTATTATATTATACCAATGACTTCCGAACAGTGCCTGTTTGAGAATTTTATAGGCCTTATTCTGAAAAAATAAATTGGGCCCCTAAAAAATATGACCCTCAATCTATTCAGTTAATAAATCACTTTTTTAAAATTCATTATCTTTAATATTTGGGTTTATCAGAAATAAAAATTTCTAGGACATTTGTAAATAAACAAGATTAGAATAACGCTTAAATTTTGATAGCTAACCTTTAATCTCGATAACTAACAAACATGGTTACAATTTATGACTTTCAAGTCGCGTCGTTATATCCGATAAAAATTTCCCTACTTGAATCTACGTAGACTACAAAATCGCCGTCATTATAGCAGGTTTCGTCGTTATATACGATGTCGTTATAACCGATATATTTAGTATGGAGTAGAATAGCAAATCAAACTTCTTGTAAAAATTCCGTCGTTATATGCGGTTGGTCGTTATAACCGGCGTCGTTATAAACGATTTTCACTGTATATGAGTTAATCACACAAAGTTGATAGAACTCGACTCATCCCTCCCTAGACTTCGCGGCTAGCTATGCCATTGCGTTTAGGGCGCAAAGGTGGTTATAATTGAGGCACAAATTTTAGTCTCGCTTGGAGTGCGAAAAGCACTTGTACATACCTGCCTCTGGAGAAAGTTTGTGTAAAATTTCACTATTTTCGTACACATCTAGTTTGCTCTTGCTATCAACGTAGTACCAAGCTGGCCTGTAGCCAGAACGAAGGGGCAACTGGGGCTACGCCCCTTCTGGCCCCGACTAGGCTACAGGCCTAGTACCGAGTGACCATACAACACCACGTGATAGCTTTGGCCACTTGAAATAATTTGGAGCAGAAAAACATACCTTAATTCACATTAAAGTAATTTGAACTTTTTTTAATGCAAATCATAGCACAAAGCATCACTTTTCGGAGTAATTCTCAGAAACGAAAAAATAAGTTTCTGTATATCCTGCGCCTCAAGACGTATGGGAAAGGGGCTTTAGGGGGGCGGGCAGTCCTCCCCATTGGATATCAAGACATATATTATTTCCTCTAAGGCCGCATCACACAATCTTCTTTGAAGACCACTTGAGCCCCCACCCCCACGAGCTTGAATTGCTCCGCTTATAGGCGTAGAGTTTTCAAAATTATTGGGGGCTTGGGCTCCCAACGGAAGAGTTTTTTTCTAACATGCATGCATGCACGCACGCATTCATTCATTCATTGAATAAACGTTTTATTATAATTATGCCTATTTATATTATATTTATTATTATGTATGTTTATAAAAATTTTAATATTGCATTATTATTACTAATCTATGACATTATACAGAGGGTGTTTACACATATTTATAAAGACTTTGATTTTAAATTAAAAAAAACTAATAGCGACTCGGAAAAAATCTAGCAACAAGCTATTGCCCGAAAAGTGAAAAATCTTTTGCAACTAAAAATTTAGTTCGCGCTGTGAAATAGCTTACGAACGGAAGCTGTGGCTTGAAGGCTATACATTTGCCCTTTTTGAAGAGAAATATTCACATCCAATAATTAAAAAACAACGTGAGAAGCATGGTTTTCAAGTTTCAAAGCATAAAATAAGTGATATTATTAATGTAAAATGAAAAAATGAAAAATGTCGTAGTTACGCCAGTGGGGGACAGGAGGGACTCGTCCCCCCAATGTTGGTATTAGGGTTCCATATCCCCCTCCAATTTCAAACAAAATGCCTTCTACTGGTATATTGTCCCCCCCAACATTTTATGCCATCAGCGCCCATGCTTATACCCAAACCTTTCATTCGCTGAATACAGACAGATACAAATACAGATCAGTTGATTGACCATAAACAAACACAACCACGTAAAACTTTCTTATTAAAATTTTTAAGTCCTATTACACACGTTAATAACTCATTAATTATTGTCAAATAAATTAAATAAAATCATACTTTTACAGAGAAGAATAAATAAAGTTGTATTGTGTTGTATATATTGCAAATTTTAATTTTATTTTTTGGGTTGGGAAGCAATTTCGGTGAAATACGCAAAAAAATATGAATATCGGTTTTCTCTTTCTCATTCCCTGTCCTCACTCTCATGTTAAGTATTGTGGTTTTATATATTTATAAACTTTAAGTCTGGTACAAAGCACGCAAATGTCTTTTAACATGGGTTTCATGAGCTTTTAACGGTAATCGACTAGGCGTAAGAGCATGGCTTTCCTGCAATGACCAAATCCCATGCATACTCGATGGAGAGGCTTCGATTTTGTGTCCGAGTCGAACCATAACGGACACACCTGCCTCAGCACGTATACGTCATGGAAGAAACACGCAATCAATGGTATTTAAGACCTTACAATGTACAGCACCTTGTCAAGTTCCACTTCTTTATCCTCATTTATCGTTTTCAATAATTACAGAAAAAAAAAAAAAAGCAATTTTAGATTTTCTCTGGATTTTGACGAAGCAGTAGCAGGTTCTCTGATTTTATATTTGTGGCAAATGGCTTTATTCGATAGCATTTTGCTTCTTTTTTTTGTGTAAGTCATGATATTGTATGCAGGCTAGGGAAGGTTGAATTTTTTGGAAATGTATTCATTCCTTGCCCTCCTTTAAACAGAAGTTTTTTGACTCTTTCTCACTCTTTGAATTGGATTTCGTCTTTGGGACCCGCTCGCTTTAGAAGAAATCGGTCAGTTTGAGTTGTTAACTCATCAACTGAATGAGAATGAGAAGAATCCATAATTTTCATTCACTTAAGGGAATTCATTCTTTTTAATCATTCCTAGTCAAGTGTAGTTTATCAGACATTTGCTACATTTGCTTCACCCTGAAAAACTTTTAGTATGCGTACCCTTATCTACCACAAGAACTCCTTTCTCAGCTAAATTTGCGCCTACCTATTGCCTTGTAAGCGAGCCCCGGTCCATTTTTAACACTAAATGCTTGAGGACATGCAGTCATAATTTACCCAGCCCTCCCCAAATTGAAAATTGGTTACAGCTTGTTTCTATACCAACAGACAGCAGCAGACTTGGCGCCGGGAAAAGTTTTTGTGGTAGATTATAGTAACATTATGGCCCATGATATAAATCCAAATATTTCAGTAAAAATCACGGGTAATGATTGCTCCCAGAGAGGTGGGGAGCTACGGGTATAAATACAGGAAGTGTTTACTTATCCGACATTAAGCTTGATAAAGAAAATAGACGTTCTCGAAACGTTACTGAATATTTTTTTACGACATTGGTAAGTTTTACTTATTTTTACACTCTTTTTCTATCACTTTCTGCTTATTTTCTTTTTACTTCATTTCGTATGTCTTTTCTATTCCTTTACTTTTTAACTTTTTCTAACTTAGTTTTCGCTCCTTTTGTTTTTTAACTTTAGTATTCCTTATTTTCATTTCTATTCCTCGACATCATTGTTTATTTCTTCTTGTTTAATGCTCTTACTTTCGTTTTCTTTCATTTCTTGACCAGTGAGAAAAGATGTACTACGTATGACAAGCCTTGCTACATCGTTGTATACGCTTGTCAATAAATTCCAGCTTATGCTCTGCCCACTGACGTACGTTTGTTTGTTTTGTGGTTTTACGGCTCAAAGACTACAATGGTCATGCTGCGCCGGGACCTACTGTTTTCCGAGGAATCCGAACCTCTTATGGCCTAGGGAACCAAACCCCGGACTACAGTGAGCAGTGCGATCTTTTATGAGATCTCTGAGTAAGCGTTCTTTGTACACTGTTGGGAGTCGAACCCGGATTAACGGCGCACTAGGCGAACGCGTTACCACACTGCGCCACCGCAGGGCTCTGGCGTACGCAGAGTGTGGTGATGGGGGTTGTCACCCCCTATTGCAATGAAACTTCGCATATTTAGCATAGGAATATGCGAGTTACAGCTTTGTAACCCCACTTATGAACTTTCTGAGTATGCCTATAGTTCTTCCTGTCGCTTATAAAACTCAATCACACGAGGCTATCTCGTTAGTTTACTGCCTACGAGTTTAATATCTGCTACTAAACTGGCTTCGTATGATTAAATTAAATATTAAAATATCTACTTCGTTTACTAGTAGAAAAAAAAGTTGAAAGTCGCTCAGTTTTGATGCCAAACAAGTGAAGCCAGTGACTCAATAATAAAATCGTTTTAC
>QLNU02003225.1:62875057-62885506 GCA_006491805.2 Dysdera silvatica | reverse complement strand
GCCGGTTATTTAGCAGAATGGTATAGTACACGCCATACCATCGGTGTTGGTATCACTACGCCAATAAACGTTGATGGATATTGTTGTTTGATTTAATCTGCGTAGTGTTCGATTTATATAAATACACACATATGCTGCAACGTGCATTTCGATCAATTTAATACCAGTCTCTTTGCAATTTGGTTTAAATAGTAGTCTATGTACTACACCATTCTGCGAAATAACTGGCAACAATATATATACGTTCGTAAAGAGATTATATATTGTCCTTCGTAGCTCAGTGGGTAGAGCCTCCGCCCGGCAAGTGGAAGGTCGTGGGTTCAGGTCCCACCGAAGGCAGAAATATTTATTTTCTTTCGAACGTTTCACCATCTAATCACGCCATACCATCGGCGTTGGTATCACTACGCCAATAAACGTTGATTGATTGACATTGTTGTTTGATTTAATCTGCGTAGTGTTCGATTTATTTAAATAAATATAGGTAATGTTAATGCAAACGTGAGTACCGAAGCATATAAAAGTTGATTTGTCAAATAGTGATTCAGGAAAGTTCGTACAATGCAATCTAAGCCTTTCTTTTTGCGCAAATCATTATATGTTTTCAGTCATCACTATAGTAATGCCTGAAAATACTGCCTGGTTTTTTCTTAGAACTATTTCTATAGATTATTTTCTTGCCTTGACATTATATAATTCAATCATACTGAAGCATGACCCATATTGCGTCATCCACTACGCAGTAGTTCCATTTGCTACAAGAATTGCGAAAGGTGCTATATTATTCAGTTAAACGTCGATGAGATATTAACTGAGCCCTCGAAGCGAAAAAACGCTTACCAAAGCAACATATATATCGATTTACGATTGTCCTTTATCGATGGATCTTTTGTAGGACACCCAGGAAATAGATTTTCGGATTTTAGAGTAGCGCTCCAGCTAGTTACTTAGATTACAAAGCTCTCGGAGTTTCGGATAGTGGATGGTTTACACATCGGTCTTCAAAAAATAATCTAAACCCACAAGGGAACCGCTCTCTTTGCTAGTGTTTTATCTCCCACCATACCATGAGATTAGACACTTCCGGGTTCGTTTCCAGGATGCGTTCCGGTTTTTCCTGTTTCCGCAATACAGTCGCACTTCATTAACGTGAACAGGGGCGCCAAGATCCAACGCGGACCGCCCCCCCATGACTCCTTCCCTGGGCAGTGGCATAAATATTTTTTCTTTTTGGAGAAGAGGGGGATTGAATCCCCAAATGAACAAAAAGTATGAAATAAGAACGCTTTTTTTTTTTTCTTTTTTTTTAAAACGACTTAAATATTAGAACCGTCCGCCCTTGCTTCTGAAACTGGCCAAACTCTTTCCTGTTGCCTTAAAAGTCACGATCTTTCGGAGTAGGGTGACAAAGAGAAAATGCCACTTATTGTTCCCTGTAAAATTGGACGTTTTTAATGAAATAATGCTATATAATCAGATGGGGTGCCAAGCATTCCTCGCGTTCCTCTAATCGGCGCACTTTTTCGCGTGTTAAGCATCAAAATGCCTGATGCGCCAGTACTTTACCTTCAGTACTACACCTTTAGTAGGAACCTTAGCTCAAACTATAACCCGTGGGCAAATGCATTGGCGTACACAGGGGGGGTTGTAACCTCCCATTGCAATAAAAATTTATATATTTAACATAGAAATATATGAGTTGTAGCTGTGTGACACCCCATTTGTGCCTATAACCCCCCCTTATGAACTTTCTGCGTACGCCTATGGGCATACGTCTTTCAGGCTGGATTTAAGATGCGCGATATTGTAAGCGCAGCAATTTTTCTTTTTTTTTCTTTCTTTTTTTGTACTATCAAGACCAGAACTCCATCAATCCACATCCCTTTAAATATAACGAAAAATCGCGGAATATATGGGCATTGATTATATGTTATATGATTACCTTATATACACTATTATGAGAAGATAACGATATATTTTTGAATATATTTATTTTATTTGATGATAATTGTTTTTTTCCTTGTTTAGGAAGGGCTGTTGCACAGAATTTTTCAGACTCTCAAACTAAGATAAAAGAGGCACTTTTTTGGGGAGGACAGTTTTATGAAAGTTTATTCATTGCATACTTTTTTTTAATAGTCCGCTGCCTTTTAAAATCTGGCGCCCCTAAAAATTTAGCCTCGTGTATATTTTCCCAACATGCCCATTTATAAATCAAAAAAATATCAATGAATTATATAACTTCTATTACTTCGATAGTTTATTGATTTTATTTGTGTTTTTATGCCGAAGATGGGACCGATGACTTTATATGACCTACAAATTACAACGTTTGGAGAATTGAATCCAGCTCAATGAACTCAACCATCATTATACCCAATAAGCCGCTACTTGGTTTTTTAGGGCCGATGGATCGGTGCATTATAGTTCGTCTCTGCTTTACGGCGCAAGGACAACAAGGCTCGTGCTGCATCGGGATCTACATTTTTCCGGGGGATCCGAACCTCTTAATGTTGGGAACCAAACCCCGGACTACAGTGAGCAGTTTACCGGTAAGCTTTCTTATTTCTTCTCATACCATTGAGAGCCAAATACGGCGCGCTAGGCGAACGCGTTACCACTGCCAGGATTATATTTCGACTTAGATTTTTTTATCAGGCTTATATTACTTTGAAAGATACGTATTAATCTGAGCAAAATGGTGCAAAGTATATAACGAATTGATTATACTTATAGGAAAACAAATACTGGTCTATGTGCATATATAATGAATATGCCAGTAAAATGAAAATTGAGAAAGACTCCTCAATCTATCTACTCTCGCCATAGTGTCTAGAACAGTGTTTCCCCACCTTTTTCAAGCCGCGACCCACTTTTATAGTAACCAAGTAATCCGCGACCCCCTTTTATAGTAACCAAAAGATCCGCCGCCGCCACATTTGCATAAAAATTTTTTTTTAACAGAGTAAAGAAAACACATTAAATACAAAATTATATTAATTATAAATATAAAGTAAACAGCCATTAGTAAAATACTGAAATGTGTGTGTCATGATGAAATATAAAATCGTTGGAAACATTTGGTATGAAATTCCTTATAAAAATAATTGCAACTAAAAATAGTTGCGGCGACCCCCAGGTTGGAAACTGCTGAACTAGAATATAAAATGTTTACCATGAACTCAAAGATTCTTAGCTCGTGACAGTATGTTACATAAAGATGGATGCTTTTATTCATAAAAATTCACGTATGTATCTTTTTTATTATTATTATTATTATTTACAGCAATGGACAAACATTGATTTAAAAGATCCTGACGGCAACACGGCGTTATTACACGCAGCCATGAATGGTCATGTGAACATCATATCCGCATTCATTTCGCATTACAAGCAGGACATGGCTTCCTTGAATCTTAACCATAAAAATAATCAAGGTCTGACGGCTCTGCAGATAGCACTTTCTCATGGTCAAGAAGAATGTGCTCGTCTACTAACCAGAGAAACCCAGTTTTTTCCTAGCACCATTTCTGAATTCCCTGATCCCAAAGTTTTAGACAGAGATCCTACGCCTATAGAAGGGAAGTTGTCTTGTCCAGACATTCAGTGCTTTAGTCCAACTAAGATGGCCAGCAGACGATCATCTCGAGTACCACAAACTTCACGTAAAAGCACTAAAAATGTCGGTGTGTATTGCAACAACGGATTCAGCGAAGTACAGTTGGATTCTGCATCGCTCAGTGACGATAAATCTCGCGAAAGTTCTGTTGAATCTTCGGTTATGACGAAAATGCATAATAGAACTACTCAAACACCGCCATGCAAAACTCGATCTAAGACATCGAAACCCTTAACGCGTATTCTAGAGCCCATTAATGGATTGGAAAGTGTTTTTATACATCATCTTTCGGTGCAGACGGGATCCAGAACCAAGGATACTACTGACATTTTGATGCAAAGAAATACAAGTGGTTACAGAAGCAATTGGTGGGGCGAAGACGGAATTCTCTCTGGACACCAAGGCAAACGGCCCGAAAGTGAGCCCAGCATATTACCCACCATTCCTTGTGCATCTCCTTTGCCACCTGTGAAGAAAACACTGCACTCATCACCAAGCAAGCGCAGTGCACATGTGAATTCTTTATTTAATACAGATTTACCTATAACAAACGCTGACCCTTTCCAAAAGAATGTGTTTGTTCACAGTTCTTAAGAAGTCGTCTTTCGACGCACTTTGATACCCGAACTCGTTGTCAGTTGAGGTAACATTCTATCAATGTAAACTATCGCAAACAAATAATGTAGACCAATGAAATCCAAACCATATTTTACATTATAAAATAATTTACTAGTGTAAAATTATATACTCTTGCATATTTTTATTATTTTACGTTGATATGATTCTTACTTTCTGCGAAATATAAGAAATAAACCATTTTCAGGTGATCTGTTGAGATAAGCAATTTGTATAAAAAGACAACATTGCATATTAATATCTTTGAACATAAATATTTATTGAACCATATTTCGTTTCCTTTATTTTTAAGCAAGTTTTCATAGTGCAATACTCTACGAAGAAAACATATTTAACAAATACATAAGCCACAATTAGATTCCAAACTATGAAATTTATATCTGTGTTATATCACGGATGGTCAAGACCAGTGCAAAGATTCCATGCGCCCCAACTACAATAGTACTTGTGTTCTAAAATTTGGGAGTGTCCCCCACCAATGTATAACTTAAAAAAAAAAATTGAATGTGTCCCGTAACACTACCCCAATTCGCTTTACAGACGGACTGAGACATCCAGAAAAGGTTGGTTGTTTGGATTTTTTATGGCGCAAGAGCATCTGGGCTATACTGCGCCAGAAAAGGTACTTCAGATAATATTTTATGGGACCACGCCAGTTAAAATGATTCTGCTTCAGAAAACGCAAGTTTTTCGAGGAGAATGCAAACCTTTTCCGCTTAGAGAATTTTCAGATAAGAGTGTTTAATATGAGTTCAATTGGCATGTCCTATAAGGTGCCCCCCCCCA
This sequence comes from Dysdera silvatica, assembly GCA_006491805.2. NCBI lineage: Eukaryota > Metazoa > Arthropoda > Arachnida > Araneae > Dysderidae > Dysdera > Dysdera silvatica. The sequence goes on along the minus strand of QLNU02003225.1, from coordinate 62,880,465 downwards.
CTTTTTTTAAAAAGTAACGTATTTTCCTACGATTTATTAGAAAGGGGGCAAACTAGAACACAACAGCATTCTAATTTTTTGCATAATTTCCCTTTTCTTTTCGACATTCTAAATGAGTTAGCTTTACTTCCAAATCTTATGACCTCAATCGGGGATTTATAGAGGAAAGGGACCAGGTCCGTGCGTAGGATTTCAAAAAGGGAGGCGTTTGTTTTGGTTTTACGGCTCAAAGACTACAGTGGTCATGCTGCGCCGGGACCTACTGTTTTCCGAGGAATCCGAACCTCTTAAGGCCTGGGGAACCAAACCCCGGACTACAGTGAGCAGTGCGATCTTTATGAGATCTCTGAGTAAGCGTTCTTTTTGCACTGCTGGGAGTCGAACCCGGATTAGCCGCGCAATAGGAGAACGCGTTACCACACTGCGCCACCGCAGGGCCCAAAAAGGGAGGCGTTCTTAATAAAGGTAGGTGAAGGTTAATGAAAGATTTTTGCTCATATATGTAAGAAATATATAATGTTGCTCAAAGTGGGGTTTAACCGCCAAACCACCCCATTTGTGCAGAGCTTTATAAGGGACAGAGACTAGCCTATTTCACGTTCAGGATCGAATCAGTGCGGTGTCAAGAAATTTTCGCAACCGAGTAAGGTATACAAAATAGAAGCTCCCCTCAGAAAAAATATTAGTGTTTAACACTTTTTATTTTAAATCAGAATTATATATATGTATATATAATTCTGAAACTACTGACAGACCAGTCTAGTTCTAAACCACTGTTCACACATGAACAGTGGTTTAGAATTATCCATCGGAATACTCGTCGATTTAAAGTATTGATTATGTACTGTCCAGACGAATAATGGATGTATGTTCTTTTAATATTGTGTTTAATAATTGGGTGATCGTTCAATAATTAGGAGTTAAAAAAAAAAAGTACGCGTTCGCACTCTCGATATCGAACTTATGCTTTTGGCGATTACCGAGCATTTTTTAGCTGGTTTTAAATCATTGAACGTTACACTTTGTTTTTATAACACATACTTACTTGCCAGGGCAACATCTGATTCGCGGGAGGAAACAAATGAACACCTTTAGAATTGCCGAGATAGAGAACTCAGGACTCCAATTATTGTCGAAACTCCATTTTCAGCAACGATTCCAGAGACTTTTTTTTAATTATCGCACGTCATTTTATCGCGGGTAGTTTCATTTACTAGGTGAGAACCAAAAATTAAAAAAAAATGCACATAACACATTTGCATCTGGGCAACGAACTCAGAACCACATGCAGTGTGAAGAAATTCGACTATCGGCAATAATTCCCGAATTGTTTTCAGTTATTATTCTTTTTGCTTTCATTTTATAGAATGTGGCTTGATTTATGAGGGCAAAATTGATTTACATTTACAGGGTGATTAAAAAAACACTTGTGATTGACAAAACTGATTACATTAACAGTGGAAACTTCTTGAATTCCGTTAAGTTTTACGGCGGTAAGAACAGCGAGAGTCATACTGCGCCGGGGCCTGCAGATTTCGAAGGAAATGGAACCTCTTAATGCCCAGGGAATCGATTCCCGTATTTCCAGTATTCGAACTCGAAACCATATAAAGGCGGAACAACTTCTGGTGATAATTGCAGGGTTTTTCCTCCGACTATTTCATACATTTCTTAAAAAAAGTAAGCTCACACTCCTGGTATCGAACTCGGGACTATATTTAGTGAGAAAACTGACTAATGGTGATAATTAGAAACAACTGTTTTTATTGCAGTATCTGCCTTTGTTTCATAGCGAATGGTTCTGTGATGTAATTCAAGTGCTGTCCCGCCCCGCCATAAGCAGTGGCGGATACACGGGGGGGGATTAGGAAAATTTCCCCTCCCAAATTTATAGAAATACGTTGGAAATAGAGTATAGGCCTACATGAAGACAGAATTTTTACAAAACGTTTGATTTCTTATTCTACTCTTCTTAAATTGCTCGCTAAATACGGGGTTCAAAACAGACTTGTTCACTAAAAGCGGTTAAGGCTACCCGGAAAGCCCAATCTCGCTGATGTTAAATTGACCAAATTTATGTACATTTTTCTCAATAACCATACCATCTACCGCTACAAAATTCTCTGCACATATAAAATGCACGTTCTTACGCATACTGTACCTCAATCATAGTGATTAAGGTATAAAACATATTTTAAATTTTTTTTAAACAAAACTCACTGAATTTCGCGGGATTTTGACTACTAAAAAAAATGATAAAAATTTATTTTATGACTGTTTTAACAAACTTCTGCTGCAGTATATGTAGAAAGACATAATATATAATATGTACAAATCTCAAGAACATACTCACTTCCAGTTTTCTGGAAAAGGTACATGAATCTGGTAAAACACCGTTTCGAGAAAAATGCAAAAATGTTCTTGCGTACATTTCTTTAGGCGGCTATTAGTGCCCCCCCCCCACCCCCAAAAAAAACCCCTAATTCTCCCAGATAAATAAATTTGGTATCATTATAAAGAAAAAAGTTCAAATTAAAAAAAAAAAATAATCAAATTTTGCTTCCGGGTAGCCTTCAATTATTTTGCGCTTAATCATTGTACCAAACACAATCTATATTTTCCTCGCATTCCTCACGAGATGTTTAAATTAAATTCACAGCCCCCCCCCCTAGTAAAAACAGGGTTCGTACAGCTCGAAGAAGTTTGACAGTAACAGGGTTCATCTTTTGGCTAAAGAATTGCTACAAAGATGAAGTTAACAAGCTTTATTAGATTGTACTAATGTGAAGAAAATTAACAATGGGTTACAGAATTCACAAAAAAAAAAAAGACTCGTCTATACGAGCAATCTCTCACCACTCGCAAATAAACGTGTGTAGTAAGGTATAACTCAATGATGAGAGTTCGTATTTCTATACACCCACATGTTTGAGCATGGAAAATGCAATTCCTCTCTCTACGCTATTTGCGATTATGCGTATTCACGAGTAATTTGAAAATATTGAACAAGGAACTATACTTGAGCCCGAAATTCCATGGCCACCAACCTCCGAAAAATCGTTAATGGTGAATGGATTTCTGAAACCTGTCTATTGTACAAGATTCTTGTCAAGGACTTTTAACATTGAAACGAATGGGAAATTTATATACGGCAGGTTCATGTGCAGCATAAAATAAATAAAGTAGACCACGCACAAGAGTATAATATGACGCTGCTTTATTTCAAAATTGAGATATTGGGCACAATACGAAGTTCGATTTTAGGATTATAATTATTTTACAATTAGATACTGGGCGAGAAAACGCACAAAATTTTAGAACAAGCAAGATTCCGTGATTTACATCACTTTTCATTGAGGATAAAACGAAAATTCATATTGACAGAATACTTAGAAATTGACCAAGTTTTTCATTTTAATCACGCGACCGAAGCTCGGATTTCTCGAAAAATTGTAGGTCCTCGTATAACATGACTGTACCTGTCCTTATACCATAAAGCAATTTTTCACGTTACTTTTAAAATAATTATATAACCATGCTATTGTCTCAGGTCTGTAGAATACCTAGTAGCGTAACTAAGACAAGGTCACCCGGGCGCCAATTCGGGGCGGTAACAGCCTATACAAACGAAATTGTTTGTTTGTTACCTCGGGGCCAGCAATGACAATCACTCGGCAAAATATCTAGCTACGCCACTGAGCATACCCCATCTAAGATGGGGGCGTCCGAATGAACGTAATTACTGAATCGCATACTTGATTGCTGATGAAACTCGAACACGTTGATCATGAATGACCAGATCCGGATATCTCGCATTAAATATGAAGTATCATTTAATAAAGCCAATGCTAATGAATCAGCTTGTTTATGCCTTTACAGTAACCGGACCTAAGTTTCCTGTGAAATCAAAATCTTTGTTGCCAAGAAAACAAAACCGCAGATTACGGTGGGCATAAAAATGGCACGCATTCCACTATCGGGAATCGTACAACAGCCGCTCGTGACAAAAATTTAGAGAGGAAGGAGTCAATTCACCAAAATACAGTAACCTACGTATTTACTCAGTCAATGAAATCGGTTTCTTGGCGAGTATAAACCGTGATGCAACCTATTTTGGTGAATTAGCCTAGTTCTGCTTCACTAAAACAGCGCCATTGGAATCAAACCTGTTACTATTACGTTATCGTAGAGTAGTGGACCTGCACCGGGAATTCCGAACTCTGGACTGGAATAAACTGTATTATTTAAGCCGCCATTTTTTATTATTGTCTCCGTCGGGAGTTGGGCCAGGGTTAAAGGCACGCTAGAAGGACACGCTACAAGTGCGCCACCTAACTAGTAACAGCGTCTGAAGGATGCTGCTTTTTTTTTAAAGAATACATTAGTAAACAATACAGTTGCTTATTAACATTAATATGTGATTTCTATTTTTAGCATTATGAACAAAATGGTTGACTATGATGTATTGAGATATACACTCTACAGCCCAAAAAAAAAAAGCACCAAGAAGTTGTCCGATTGTAATGAAATTTCGTATGCAAAGACATTTTGACCGAACATGCAAATGATTAAAATTTGGTGTCCAATGAATGAATGAATAGCGGAAACTCCAGCGCATCGAAACTAAGCAATCAGCAGGTTTATGTAAGGAGCGATTCTTAATATGTGGTCAGAATTTCTGTTGCATTTTGACTGCGGATATCTTACGTCGACTGTAACAATGCCTCGCCGAAAGATTCGTGCTCATTACGAGCATATGTCAGAGTTTGAAAGAGGTCGTGCTATCGGATTGAAAGAGGCTGGTTGGACGAATCGAAGAATCGCTGGACATGTGGGTCGAAGCGATGCGGCGATTGGACGGTGCTGGCAAGAGTGGGTCAACAATGGTAGATGTCAGCGTCGGGATGGCAGCGGTCGACCTAGGGCCACAACAGAACAGGAAGACAGAGCGATTGTCAGAGCAGCTGTCACAGCACCGGATTCGTCGTTATCAACTATCAAAAGTGTGGACCGCACACACGTGTCCAACATGACCCTCTGCAGACGACAGAGAGCGGAATTTACGCTCGCGCCGACCGTTACGCCGCTTACCTCTCACGCCTTTACACCGTCAAGTCCGATTACAGTAGTGCCGGACTCGATCAACTTGGAACTGAGCTGACTGGGGACGTATAGTTTTTAGTGACGAGTCCCGTTTCCAGCTGTGTCCTGATAACCACAGACGTGTTGGGAGACGTCCAGGGCAGCGTGGGGATCCTGCCCTTACTATCGCACGCCACACATGCCCACAACAGGTCATTATGGTCTGGGGTGCCATCTCCTTTGATAGCCGGACCCCTTTGGTGGTCATTTCTGGCACATTTACAGCACAGCGGTACGTAGACGACATTCTAGGACTGGTTGTGTTA
>QLNU02003225.1:62863591-62874957 GCA_006491805.2 Dysdera silvatica | reverse complement strand
ATACTACGGGATTTTTTCCGGTCCCGTGAGTTTCCGCCTTAGACAGGTTTCACTGTACATGCTCTTGTCGACGAGATCTGGCTGACCTCTCCAACCCTCCGCTCCAGTCGGCCGCAATATGTGTACTGTCTGTTCACGAAAAGAAGTCCAATGGTACAGTTAGAAATATTGGTATGTGACGTCATAAACCGACTAGATGCTTACAACAATGTAAGACTCTTAAGTTCTACACTTCTTTTTGGCGACTGCCAAAAGAAAGTTCTGAGATTGGAGTCTCACTCTGTTGTAAGCGGCTAGCAGGTTTGTGGCGTCCACAGACTCGCTAGATTCCACGGAAAACTATAAATCCCGGCACAGCTTGATTTTTGTTGCCCATGCACCATAAAACACCACATAAAAAATAATTATATTTCTTAAAGATATAACGAAAGCCACTCACACACTCCAGTAACGGTTTGACCACTTCGGCTTGACCCAGACGAGAGGCGTGCATCAGTGGGGTCAGACCATCCCAATCTGCCATGTTTGGATCGGACCCGGCATCTAAAAGAAGTCGGGTAAACTTTGCTCTACTTTTCTCGTTATCCAGATTAGTGGCAGTATAGATCAACGGAGTTAGTCCACGGCCATTCCGGCAATTCACGTCGACTCCGGCTTCAGTGAGCAGCAAGGCTTGGCGATGTCGCTTATACCTAATTGCCTCAAAGAGCGCATAATGCCCAGGAGATCGCAAGGCTTCCAACAATAACATATTAGCATTCTCTATAAAGAAATTAATTTTCAGAAGCGTGTAGTAACTAAAAATATTACAGTGGAACCTTGATTTTACGTTCCTACAAAATGCGTTTTTCCAGCTTCGAACGTCTTTTATCTTATTATGTTGCCACCGGCGTAGATTAATTAACTCATTACAGATAAACTAGTGTAATTAACACATCTCAATTTAATAGAAATTTGCTATCATTGCACATTAACTTGTTACAGTAAACAAATTCAAGAATCCGGAGGTTAGAAATCTGAGAAAATCTGCTTTGAAAGCGCAATGTTTTAAAATGTTTGGGTTCCCATCATTGAAAGCGTAATGGCTACAGACGGACATCGACAACGTGAATGCTATTTTGAAATATTTTATGCTTATTTCAATAAATAAAGTATTCTGTATTTGTTAAAGGTTATATCACAAAAATCTACCCATTCCTCCCTTATTTATGCTTGCTGCTTTTTTTTTTTTTTCTTAAAAGCATTGCAAGAGAAGCTAGAAAATCCAAATTGTTCAAATCCTCAACACTTCAGAAGTTTGGATTTTTACTGAATTAAGTATCATTATTATGGATGTCTTTGATGCGTAATATAACCCGTTATAGCATTAATAGTTGCTATGGTAATACATGCAAAGTTATGTAAAATATAAATACAACAATTATCTATTCGCTCCAATTATTGATTCCATTTATTAATCACACACATCAAATAATTAAGACCATGTAAGGAAAATTTAACCCTCTGCCAGCGAAGAAGTGCAGAACGGTAGCGTGAATACTTTATGCCATTAAAAGGCTGTACAATGAATTTTTTAACCACAGAAATATGAGGTTGAGTTCCATTTGAGGAAAAGGTTTCTTATAAACAAGATTAAATTAACTTTATTTTTTCATTTCGTTGCTGCATTAAAATACCAGGCTTTGCTACAATAATCAGAACAAATTACATTAAAATAGCGTAATTATTAAGATATTAATATACAGGGTGCGCCAAAAGTTCATAAAAACTTTAAAAAATCGTAAAAAAGAGAGAAATAATGATAAAGAAATGCGGTTTGAAAATTTTTCTAAGAAAATCAGTTTTTTTGTAGTAGCAAAAAAACATTTAGTTAGAAAATTCCCCTACAAATGGTGCTGAAAACTCCGAAAGACAATGGACAGGACAACTGTGCCTTTCATCGCTTTGTTATTGCAACAGTTGTTCAATATGACATTCAAAACATTATATTTGATAGAACTAAGGTGAACAACACAATACATGTGGTCATTTCTCGTCTTCAGTTGTTTCACTGTACGAAATTTTCGCAACGCAGTGGCTTCTAATTCAACATTCAGGTAGAAGAACTTCATAAGCAACGCTTGATCTGGCAACGATGACATTCGCAAATTATGCAGTACTGTTGGATTCGAATGAGCAGTCCACGTTCATCCAGGTCTTTCATTGCAAGCATGCATTGCATACTTCTGTTGAATGCCTTGCGTATCAGCGCAGTCTGCAGGTGACTTTTAAACTAAAACTTTTTGCCACTAAAAAAGTTTGATTTTTCTAGAAATACTTCCGTGCAAACCACACCTCTTTATAGTTATTTGTTCCTTTTTTATAAAAGTTTTTACGAACTTTTGACGCACCCTGTACAGCCGTCTCTCGTTGTTCGCTGGAGTTATGTTCTACAAACTATCCGCGAATAGCAAAACCAAAACTACGGATATGTGAGAAAAAAAAGGTTACATTTATAAAAATTGTCTTTCATATTAAATTCTGTACATCACAACATATTTATGAAAAAAATGCAAGAAAAATAAATATGTTTTATTTGCTTTTATTTTTGTATCATATTTATTCTTGTACAGAACTAAAAAAAGTTTAGAAACTATATACAGTAATACCTAGTAACAACATCCGAAATGCTTACTTAAAACAACCGTTTCCTTAACCTTTTAAAGTGAAAACCATTTTAAACAAAATCCTAACCTAACTTTAACTTAAAAATTTATAATTTTACTGAAAATTTTAGTTTTGAGGGAAAAAAAAACCCGCAGAACAACCACGAATACCAAACTTGCGAACAACCAGGGACGACTGTATTACATATAATTTCAATATCTTATTCCTTGCTTGTCAAAAATATATAGAAAAATATACGTGCCCTTTAATATTTAAATTTACATTAACAAAGTTTAACCTTTTTGCCTTGCTCTTGCCTAGACATCCGACGTCGCAATGATAAATAGGCTCATATCATGGGCGTCGAAGTTCAAAAATTATGGGGCGGCTCAAACAGTTTTAAAAAACATCAAGTGATCCGGTGTTGAGTAGAACAAGGTACTTCGTTGTCCAATGGAGAGGGGAGGGCCTTGATTTCCCCTTCCCAGTACCACTGGCTCATATAGTTCATCAGTTCATATTCACATCAGTTGACAAAAAACTGTTCATCAGGTCATATTCCCATCAGTTGACAATAAACTGTTCATCAGGTCATATTCGCATTAGTTGACAATAAAAAAACTGTTCATCAGGTCATATTCACACATCAGTTGACAATAAAAAACTGTTCATCAGGTCATATCCACACATCAGTTGACAATAAAAAACTGTTCATCAGATCATATTCACACCAATTGATAATGAACTACCAGACACCAGTATCTATGCCAATACCTACTAATAATGGGCATAGGAAAAAAAATATTAATGTATGCGTTCAGTAGCTTAGCTAAGGGGGGAGAAAAGGGGGCGGTCGCCACAGACGCCACAATTCGTGGGGCGGCAAATAGCCTTTAAGAAACAATGATAGGCACAACAATTACGTCAATGGCAGTCACTCGCCCCAGGCGGCAAAACGTCTAGCTACGCCGCTGTATGTGTTATACTAACACCTGTGCAATACATATTTCTGAGCAAAGGATATTCTTTCTCAAACGATCTAAACGGTAATCGATAAAGGAATTATATCTAACCAGGCAGTGTAATTGGGTGAGCCGATCCAAAGAGGAGCCACAAATAGGCAGATTTTGCTTATTGTGTAAATTATATTTTTCTTATAGAAAAAAAAACTTGGAAATGTGAATGTTAATCTAAACAGGCCCCGAGAAACGAGCAAGCCCTGTATTTTCGAATATCTTAAGAAAGTCCTGCAACCAGGGTAGGCGCAAGTGTATCATGTACTTCAGACGGGAGATATGTCCTTAGTAAGACGTAAAATTTGGGCTCCAAAATTACAATAATTCTTGTCTAAAAAATAATAATTCTATTGGAATGCACTTCTAAGAACTTTGCTTCTTAAGAAGCGGCCTAATGGTCTTTTATCTAACAATAACCATCCGCGTTTTTCGCCTCTGACTAGAATGTTTTTTTAGAAGTCAGGAAAGAGGACAAACAGTGCTATGAAATCTACAATAGAACACTTATCAGATTGTTATCAATTTGCTAGTTAGCAATCCGAAGCCTGACGGTTTCAGCCCAGTCTCTGATACAAATTTTTCTTTCCCAACTTCTAAAAATCCAAAATGACAGTCGTGGATAAACCAAATTGGATTTTGAACCAGACGGAAATGCCCTAAGTTATATATAAAACAAATTTATTATACGTTAACGTAATATTTAGGAACATTGCCTGTTGCAGACGCTTCAGTTCAACAAAATAAAAACAAAAGTACAGACTTACATGAATGTTTTCATATATTTTAAAGTTCTTTCCAATGAATACTTTCCTATGATAATGCTCGTATAAATATACTCCTATTTCAGATGACCAAACGTTATGAGGAACGGTTCGTAATTTGCAGATTTTTTTTATTTTTCGTTTCTTTCGTCAAATGAGTGTAACAGTATCCTCTCTCCTCCTCTGCTTGTAGTTATCGTCGTCTCGTCAGCAATGCTCTAATAATTTTAGATGGACCAAATAGGGTCAGTCTACTCAAAGTCTGCCGAATTGGCGGGACTCCAGAAACCAGAGCCTGAAATCAGACAGATTGGTAAAATTAATATTTTTGTTTTTCGGATGACAGCACGGCCTTAATACCGTTTGTGACAGGAAAGTGACGAAAGAAAATTATTCTCAGTGGAGCTACTTTAAATATTGCAAATGAGTGAAAGATATGGAGCAGGCTAAAGTTTGGATCTTTCGTGAAATTCTAGGGACAGAACTACAATTCGAAAATTTTTATACACACAGAACATCTTTATTTAAATTATTTATGTTTATCTGTATTATTCAGATCTCAAAGAGAGTAATACAGATTAGAAGAACAAATAATATATGGTACGTTTCTATCGAAGAAATGATATAGAGTTAGCTATTTCTTCTTCTTTTGAGATATGAGAGAGAGAGAGAGAGAGAAAATTATACCCTGAAAGGATCTTTGAAAAAATATTCAATAATAATTGAATCGATCATTTTGAACAGGGGTCATATTTCATTGTTTTCCTATGGAGTTGACCCCTTTTCAAAATGGCCGATTCAATTATATACCTCAATATAATTATTATTGACAACAATAATTATTATTAATTCAAGTATAATTATACTTATTAATATTATTTCTAATTATTGTGTTAACACACGGAAGATGAATTCGATGATTAAGTTCATTATTATATTATGTTTTGGTCGCATCCGTGAAAATAAATAAAAGCATTTTGTTGGTATGACAAGCGATCTTCATAAATTGGAAGGAGATCATTACACTAAATTCCAATACATTTCGTTCTGAAGAAGATAGCTCGTGATATCGAAGCAATGCCGTAAAACTGTATATTAAGCTAAACTTCTAACTTCGTAAAATTCTTCAAATTATTGTTAAGCTAGGTATAGAGAATAAATATCCAAGTAGAAATTAGCTATTTACATTTTATCCCTAATAACTTTGTCCGTATTTATAATGCATGAATTTTCTTCATTTTAAATATGCAAGGTTCGTTTGAAAAGCCTCGGCCTGACACATAGATAGTGGCAGTGTGTCCAAATAACTATGCTATTTACCAAGTATGATACGTTAGATGGTGCGCTACGAAATTGCAGGCACATATGTGTTTAGTTGATTGTTTGTGGCGATCGAATAAAGCAAGCAAGTTTTACATTTTCTGGAAAATGGATAAAATGGAAGTGCAAGCTATTATAAAGTACTTTGTTGTAAAAGGTTTATTCCAGACGGGCATAAAAAAAAAGTTAATGTCCATTTTTAAGGATTCTCCTCATTCGTTTGCGAAGGTAAAAAAGTGGGTTGTTGAATTTAAGCATGGCCCTACGAGATAATGAACGCTCTGGATATCAAAAAACCGCTACGACCAACGAAATCGTCACAAAAATCCATTGTGTCGTATCAAGCGATCGTCGACTGAAGGTACGTGCGCTTGCCAACATTGCAAACACCTCAATAGAGCGCGTGCACTGCATTTTAAACGATGTTTTGGGTATGAAAAAGCTTTCCGCTCGATGGGTACTGCATTTGTTAACAGTCGACACAAAATGCATTCTCATGAACACATTTTTTCATATATTTCTCAAGAGTATTTAGACCTACTTAAACGCGCTTTCGCCGAGTTCCTTCGACGTTTTATAGCAGTAGAAGACATAGATTCACCATTGCACGTCAGAGATGAAGCAGTGGTCCGAACAGTGGACGAGATCAGGTAAAAGTGCACCAAAGAAAGCGAAAACGGTCCCATCTGCAAAGAAAAGTCATGGTTACGGTTTCCTGGGATTCTCGTGGTGTTCTTAGATTGCCTGAAAATAGGCAGGGCCACTACAGGAGGAGAAGGATTGTGCAAGGGTTTCATTGGGAAGGGTGGCCGCCGGAGGCGGCGCTGTAATCCCAGCAGGGCCATCACAGAGGAGTATTACGCTTCACTACCGGACCAATTGAATGGTACTATTCAGACTAAACGTCCACATCTGGCCAAAACGAAAGTACTTTTTCACCACGATAACGCTCCTGCACACACATCGCGGATTTTTGCCGCAAAATTCTATAACTTACACGTCGAAGTGCTACCACATGCACCGCATTCACCGGATTTGGCTCTCAGTGATTATTCCCTCTTCCCAAACCTGAAGAAATGGCAAGCTGGATGAAGATGCGCTTCAATTGATGAGTTTTAGGCTGAGATAACCGCTTATTTAGTGGAGTTGGACCAATCATACGTTACAAACGGTATTAGAAAGTTGGAAAGTCGTTATTTTAAACACAATTCATTGCAGGATGACTACGTTGGAAAGTTAAAAAAAAAAAAACCTCTCAAAAGTCCTGTGTTTTCTTTGTTCGGCTGGAAACTTTTCAAACGACCGTAGTATGCATTTGGATTTTCAAAACATTCCGACCCAAACTGCGGAATATTTAAAGCCGATATTCACAACAATACCTATTCATCAGATAAATCTATTCTAAAAAAATAACCAATATACGTTTGAATGATGAAATTGAGATTAAGAAAATAGCTTACTTAATGGAAATTTGAAATGGAAGTTATCTTTTGCCTTTTCTGATGGAAAAGGTCAGGTATTAACTCATGAACAACTAACTGACTAACTCCTCAATTATTCCATGCAAATTTTTAAGTCAATGATGCGGATTTAAAAAGCAAGAAATCGGAGCTTCTGCCATTTTTTAAATATGCTCGAACTGTCCGAATGGCAGGAAGATTTAATATTAGCATGTAAGCAAACTTGGAAAATACGTAATAATACTCGCAGAATGTAATAAATTAAGTAAAACTTGCGTTATGCCATACGGCAGATTGTAATTGATCGCAGGGTAATGAACTATAAAAAAGGCAACTCACCACAAGACGACGAAGCTTTAGCTTTCGTCTCCACTCACTTTCAAATGCGAACGAACGCTTATAGGACATTGAAGTGGTCACTAAGTTACGGTCAGCTCGGCTGGAAGCAGATCGATCACGTGATGTGTACCGATAGATAGATATACTCTCTTGAAAATATTCGCGCCGTTCTTTAAAAAAAAAGTTGTCAGATCGCCAAATCAGGAGACCCCGTGTCTACTTTTTTGCTTGTCGAATTATACAACCAGGCCAGGATTTCAAGTCACAGAAGAAAAAAAAAAGATTCGATTTCAAATGACAGAAGAAAATCTAAAATAGCAATAAAAAAATAAAATCTTAGAAGAAAAGGTAGACTGGGATATAAAGGTTGGGAAAATGGAGCAAATTAAAGGGAAATTGAAAAAATCGGGACATTAATTTTGACCAAATATTTCTTTTAAATTTGTTTATAGGCAAAAACTGAAATCTTTGAACAAATACTTGGAAATAATACTTGAAAATATGGTCGAAAATGACAAAAGGTCCGAAAACGATGAAGTTTTATATTCAACTAGAAATGGGGAAGGGTTATAAATAAATCATTTATGCAAGAAATTTTATATCTATCAAGGATTTTAAGCCATTTAAACTGTATATTAGTTCCATAATATGTTGTCGATATTAATGCATATACTATATAATTGAGGGCTTCTTCTTCGACGGCGCCAATGGTATGTTTCTTTTTTTTTTAATTCTATCACCAATATTTGTATTTTATAAGGTAATAACACTGTTCAACAACAACATAAAATCTTTTTTTTAGCACACAAGGAAAACAATATGATATTAATAGCACTTTTCATTCTGAATTCAAACATGTTATCAGTTTTTCTCCATCACTAAAGGAATTTTAGTGACACATAAATTAATTTTTAAAAGAAAGTGTGTGTGTGTGTGTACATATATATATATATCATCATCATCATATTCAACCATTATCTATCCACTGCTGGATGAAGGTCTCTCCAAATGCTTTCCACACAAGTCTATCCTGAGCAATTCGCTTCCACGTCACCCCAACCTGTTTTCTTATTTCATCCACCCATCTAGTTTGAGGACGTTTTCTAGGTCTTCGGTGGTCTCTTGGAATCCAGTTCAGAATTTCTGTTGTCCATCGTTGATCAGTTCTTCTTGCAATATGCCCAGCCCATCGCCATTTCAGCCCTTTTACTTTAACAATGATGTCCTCTACTCTAGTTTGCTCTCTCACCCAAGTGTTCCTTTTTCGATCTCTCCTAGTTATTCCAAGCATGCACCTCTCCATGCTCCTTTGCGTTGTCTGTAACTTTCGTATTGCTCCAACTGTTAGACTCCATGTCTCTGATCCATAAGAGAGGACTGGCAATACACACTGGTTGAAGACCTTTCTTTTTAGACACAAAGGCAATTTCCCCTTCAGGATAAAACTGTTTCTTCCAAATGCACTCCAGCCAAGTTTAATACGTCTGTTGAGTTCTTTCATAATGTTACCATCCATTGAAATCAGCTGGCCAAGGTAAATATATGAATCAGCAATTTCTAGCTCAATGTTGTCAACTTGTACTTTTGTTTCCTCTACGAAATTATTGAACATGATTTTAGTTTTTTGTAGGTTCATCTTGAGTCCAACTTCTTTACTTCTAGTTGAGAGCTCCTGTACCATGTCTTGGAGTTCTGATGGGTTCGTTGAAAAAATAACAATGTCATCAGCAAACCGCAAATGATTTAAATATTCACCATTTATTTTTATTCCCTTGTTATTCCAATTTATCTGCTGAAAAATCATCTGTAAAGCTGAAGTAAAAAGTTTTGGAGAAATGGTATCTCCCTGCCTCACACCTTTGCCAAGTTTGATAGTTTTGGTATCTTTATGTAACCGAAATTTTGCACTTGCATTTTTATACACACATTTCACCATGTCAATGTACACATCCTCAATGTCTGTTGATCTTAAAGAGTTGATGACTGCTGATGTTTTAATAGAGTCAAAGGCCTTCTCATAGTCAATAAATGCAACACACAATGGAAGTTCATATTCATGTGTTCTTTCAATTAATTCTCTTAATACTTGAATATGGTCCACTTTACTGTTTTGTAATTTTTCAAATCCTCTTTATCACCTTTTTTATGCAAAAGAATTACTGTTGCAGAATCCCATTGGTTTGGTATGTTACCGCTGTTAAGACATTTGGTAAAGAATTTTGCAAGTATGTCTTCTACATATTCTCCAGCTTCTTTTAGGATATCTAATGTAATACCATCATCACCAGGGGCTCTTCCTTTCTTCATATTTTTTATTGCAAATGAAACTTCTTCTTTTAAGATTTTAGGAGCTGTTCCTTCGACTATTTCGGCGTCTTCGTTTAATCCACTGTTACTTTCATATAGTTTTTTGTAGAATTCTTCAACTCTTCTAAGTATTTCTTCCCTATTTCTTGTTACGGTGCCATCCTCTCCTTTTAATGCAATGATGTGTTTCTTCCCAACAGATAAACTTCCTTTAACAACCCTAAGGCTCTTGTTATTTTCAATGGCTTTCCTTACTAGCTCACAGTTGAATTTTCTTATGTCTTCTTTCATGCTTTTGCGCAGAGTTTTACAAAGTTCTATGTACTCAATCCTGGAACTGGTATTTCGATTGTCCACCTTCATATCTCTTCGCCTTTTCATGAGCTGTTTCGTCTTCTCAGATAATTTGCTATTGTGCTTTTTACAGGTTACACCACCAATTTCCCCAGCAGTTTCAACTATTGTCTTAACAATGTTTTCATTTGCTTCTGAGATATCACTTTCATCAATAAGTCCTTCCAGTGCAGAAAAGCGATTTTTTAATTCCAACTTGAATGCCTCGGTATTTACTTTCAGTTTCATTAGATCCACCCTCTTACTTACTTGTTTCCTAATGAGCTTCTGTCGTTCTAATTTAGTATTTAAGTGCACTTTACATCTCACCATTCGATGATCACTTCCAGTATTAAATCTGTTCAGTACACTGCAATCTTCAATAATTGATTTCTTGTTTGCCAGGATATAGTCAATTTCGCTAGTTCCCCCATTTGGGTGTTTCCATGTCCATTTTCTTTGCGGTTTCTTCTTAAAAAATGAATTCATGATGCTAAGATTTTCAGCTTCTGCAAATTCGATGAGTTGATCGCCACGTTCATTCCTTTCCCCATATCCGTATTTACCAACCGATGTCTCTCCTTGTTCCTGTTGTCCAATTCTTGCATTGAAATCCCCCATGATGAGCTTGATATGTTGTTTCCCTTTGGTGTGTAACTGTTTGATTTCTTCATAAAATTCTTCAACCTCTTCGTCGGTATGGCTTGATGTTGGTGCATATACCTGTACTATTTGAAGTTGGTATCGCTGGGTTAGTTGAACAACAAGCCTCGCTGCTCGATCTGATGTACTTTCAACTTCCAGAAGACAGTCTTTAATTCTTTTGTTGATTAAGAAGCCAACACCACTTGTTCTTCCAGTTTCCGTTCCTCTATAATAAAACAAATGTCCGCTTTTAAGTTCCACCAATTCTTCACCTTTTCTTCTGACTTCACTGAGTCCTATAATGTCCCAATTGATCTTTTCAAGTTCCTCTTCCAAATCCTGAAGTTTTGCTTCAGAAGCAAGCATACTCGTGTTCTGTGAAGGTGGTAGCGACCCCTAAAAATATTTCGATATTCATAAAAATTTCAGCAAAATATTGTTTTGCTAGATTGAACATATTTAAGTGTTGGGAGCAAAGAAATTCAAATAATAATAATTTTGAGGCCGTATAAAGCCCACCTTAATTTGCTCCCCCCTTT
>QLNU02003225.1:62833699-62854653 GCA_006491805.2 Dysdera silvatica | reverse complement strand
TGTGTTATATATATTGATAACATTTTAAAAAAGTATTACCGTATGTGGAAAAAAGTATTACCGTATGTGGAATCTGCAGAGTTGAGAGCAGATTTTCTATTCTTGTTGGGTGAGCTTATATAGCTTTAAGGATGAGTTTTTCAAATGAGTTTTTAAATAAGTTTTCAGTGTAAGGTGTTATATATGATACAACGAATTTTAAAAGTTCTTTGAATTGTTTTTGATTTATACTTTTCCATTTTTCATATTCAATGACTTGATAATTATTTTGTTATTGAGATAGCTCTGTGTTATGAGAAACTATCATCTCCTGTCTCTAGTTTGATTTCCAAGAGAGTATATGCAAATCAAGAGTATGACTTCTGTGTAGTGCCATTTAATGAACTAAGTTTCGAAGTACATTTCAAACGAACTTGGAACCCTGTGATAGTGCAGTGGTACCGTGTAAAATATGAATAGTGTTCTGTTAACCTGGGTTCCACTCCCAGCGTTGTCCAAAGGAAAACGCTTGCCGTCTGACTTCTCACTGTGATCTTGAACAATGGAGGACACAGGCTTTCATTGTGGGGATGGGAGGTCAAGGGCAGAATTTGCCATGGTATTGGAATAACACCCTTCATTTATCATGAAAGTTGGAATTTTTTACAGTGAAAAAATATATTTTGGGGGGTCATGACCCCTGTGTCCGCCCTTGATCTGGAGATGGCACCCTAAAACATTCGGATTCCTGGATCGGACGCAGCAGGACCATCACTGAACTCACACTGCATAAAAACAAAAAACGGTCAAATGAACTTGAGCTCATCAAGAACACATATGTTCCTAATGAGATATGGCCATGTCCATTTGAAATGTAAGTCGAAACTTTATTCATTAAATGTTGACGCTCCTAACATTGGATTTATATTTTTTAATTTGTATAGTGTTATATAGTTTTGTATAGTTGTTATATTAGTTCCAGAATGTGTAGCGTCACCTACTTATATCTAATATGGATTTATCAAAATTTCACATATATGGGAATTTTTCCCATGTCCCATGAACTTTGTAATATCCATAGGTAATACAATGGTGATCAGGATGTCTGGGGGGCTTTGGGGTCTTCATCAGGGAAATTTTTAGTTTTGGACTGTTAAATAGTTTAGGTAAATGTTGTTATATTACTAGCCTTCCTTTATACTCACCAAAATATTTAATTTATAGCAATGAACTAAAGTTGTACTTTAAGCTAGTGAAGAAGACATATACGATAGCCAGAAGGATATGCAATGTAATTAATAGAACAAGTTTAAATTTAAACTGCAAAAACGTTGTAATTATTTTAATTTTTTTATAACAAGCAACTTTTTTTATAAAAAAAAAATAGGTTTAGTAATTTATCTAGAATTGTTTAGTAATTTATACTATATTTATAGGTGGATGTTGAAAATTATTGTGTAGTTTAGTAAGCTAAGTGCAAAGTCAAGCCATCTTGTTTCTTTGAAAATTTGTCAATCACTTTATTTATATCAATATGAATATTTCTGTGGGTGTGTATTAAAAGTTTCTCTTCTGAGATCCGAGTTCAAAGCCAAGTTTGTAGGCACTTCAACGATAAAAAAACCTTTCTGCTGAAGCAGCACTTACTGAAAACGTAGCTTAAAGGGCATGAATCTTGTAGATGAAAAAAAATCTAGATCAAAGACTTGGAGTTTTTAGATGCCAGTGTAAGACTTTTGTTCATTACAGTCATAACAAACAACACATAAAATATTCTTCATCGTGTTTATTTTTTCCCTATTTAACTCTGACGTGGGGGTGCAATTGCCCCTCACTGGATCCGCCAATGAGGTAATATAGATATGCGGAAGTTATATATACTATATAGAGGTATACATATATCAAATATTTTTGTGGCTCCCTTCAGCATCGTTATAAGCGGTATAGACTATATGTATACCCATTCCAGTTTTGTCTATTCGGATCAAATCATTAGTCTCACATGTAGGTCTACATTTTGACCAAGTATTGAATGTAAAATTTTAAAACTGAGCATGAAATTAGGAAGTTTAAATTCATCAACTTCTTTTTTAATATAATGTGTATATTATATATTCTTTTTAATATATGTGTGTCCATTGAAAGTGGCGAGGAGAGAGCTCGTCAAGAGATTTGTTATCTTTTTCCTTCCTATCCCATGAAAGGGCAATGATGTATTGTCAGAAAGAAAAAAAAAATGGTAAATAGATATATATAAATTTGAGCTCTTATGAGCCCAGATATAATCATGCTTTTTTTACTTCAATGGTGTGAAGGTTATATTCATAGCTTTTGAATGTGCTGGGCTGGATTTAAATCCCATTAAAGTTTAACATAATTATAATCTAGCAGTTTCATTCATATCCTCTCCAATAAGCTTGGGTCATTTAGTAAATGAATCATATGATATAAATGCCTTAATAATTTAATCTATTTTGCAATTTTGTTATGTAAAACTGTGCAATTAACCAGAGGCATATTTACGATTTTGCCACTTGTAGACTCTGACGTATTTTGTTGCCTGTGTAGGCTGACCTACTTTTTTGTTTAATCTTACCAAATGTAACTAAAGGCATGACAGAGATTTTGGTACTTCTGTAAAATTCTTAATTTGACACCCTTGGAGGTTATTTAAAATTCGTCTATTCACAAGTGTTCATGAATTTGGCACCTTTTGAACCTTTTTCTCAAAGTGGTGCCCATGGTAGCTTTCTCTTTGCCAGTACCCAGTTATGCTTTTGAACAAAACAAATCAAGATTAGTAATTCAGTGGGCCACCAAAAAATTCAACCTCGCCTCTGCAAATTTCTTGGTTACAAACTTTTTGTCGAAAATTTGCCACCATCAAAAATTTGCTTGCTGCTGTAGGTTTCAGTCTACATAGCCTATATTGCAAATCTGCTGCTGCAAATGATCCTGTTAAAAATGTAATTACATGTAACGATTGTGGCGGCAAGGTCTCGTCGCAGATATTACATTATGGAATCTACAGCATGAATGCCTAGTGGAATGAGAGGGAGGGAGGGACATATGCCTCTTCCTCCAAATTTAAAAGTACTTGTATATTTTGAAGTACCATATTGAGAGAGCATAGAAATTTCCATTGGTTTATTCTTCCCTCTCTGCTTTGTTTTGACCAGTGGATGCTTTAGCTTCTGCATTTAAAGGTAGTCGTATTCTACTGATGGTGAATACAAACATAGGTGCATAGGACTGGTTACCTTGTACTCTTACATTATGCTTTCAAATCTCATATGTTTATGTTTGCTAGAAATGTGTATCTTTGAATACATAGTGGACTATGCATCATCATGCGATATTTTCTCTCACAAAACCTATAAGTAATTGCTTTATAAATCAACGTTATCAGCATTCATAATAAACGATAGGATGTTTATAACTATCCTCTGATGACCATTACCTTGCACATAGCAATAGGATTGCATTTTTAAGTATTAAACTAATGTGTTGATCCCAAAAAGTGTGATATATAACTAATGTTGATTTCCATTAATGATATATTTTTTTCCCATCCATGCAAGTTTATGAACTCAAGTATCCACTGTACTTGTTGGCCGTAAAGAGATCATTCGTGTTTGGCTTACTGATGCTTTTCAACAAGTTTCACATTACTTGCATAATGTTTTTTCATTGAAAAACATGCTTATTGCTTTGCACCAAGTCCCTTTACAGGATTTTAAAAAGAGAGTGCTGTTTAGTGAGAAAGATAGGGGTTTTGCCAGAAGTAAGCTTTTTACTCATTTTTCTGTACAGCTAATTGAATTGTTCAAATGAAAGAGTTTAACCTCTGAACCCACCCCTCTACATCGCATATGGCCTTACTTTCTGATACGCAATGACCTTTGCTGTCCTTATAAAAATGCAATCAGTACCTTGTTTTCTACAATTACCTTTTTTGTGAGTATTAAAAAAGGAAGGTTAAATTTCAGAATATTTTAAAGATTGGACAAAGGTTGTGAAGTGTAACTTTAGAGTTTGGGTAGCGCCTATCAACACATTTCAGACAAATTTAGTTGTCCTTCATCATAAAGAATTAACTGGAATAAACTGTAAGTGAACACAGGGGATATTAAGATTTTACGGTTCTATTGGTTGTTGGGTACGTTGCCAGTTGTTTTCAGAAAATGTGTTGAGAGCCAAGAGGTGAAAAGGAAAATAGGAAGGGTGGTGCATTATTACCGAGTAGACGTTAATAGGATTTTCATACATTACTGAAGCTAGAGATGTTCTCTGGTGAATTCTCAATGAAGGACAGAAACTTTTGCCTGAAATGCATGGATACTCTCAACATAACATCAAATACTGCACTCCACAATGATACTAACCTTTAATATATTCCACATAATGCTACGTTGATTTTTAAACTTAATTTCCCAAGGACCTCCACTGGTAACGTGTTCACCTCATGTGCCGTTAACCCAGGTTCAACTCCTGGTTGTGCCCTCCTGCGTTCAAAAGAAGAGGGAGGCTTACCAATTAACTGCTTACTTTAGTCCAGTGGTTCGTTCTCTGAGCCTTAAGAGGTTAAAATTCCTCGGAAAACTATGTCTCAGTACAGCATGACCTTTTCCTAACCTTGTACCATAAATCTCATAAACCACATTGTTTGGTGCAAAATGACCATTGTGCCATAAAAATTCAACCAACCAACTAAATCTCACAAAGTAAGTTAATTTTCCAAGCGTTCACATGAGAAGTCGTCTTTATTTTCACAATTTATGTAATGTTACTAACATGTTAAATGCACCTAATTTTTAGAATTTTTTTTATGATTGAATAGTTTTTGCGATGCAATGTGATGAATGAACCCTCCGTAATATTCTAATTAAAATCAAGTGAAGGGCTGTAGGTGAAAAAAAAAAAAAGCTGAGAACTATTATTCAAAATATTTCGAATCGTTCCCGAATTTATTTTAAAACATACGCTGATGCTCAAAGTTATGGGAGCGAATCTGAAAATTTGCCAAACAAAATGATGAACACTGTAATATGACCAACTAACTGCTATTTCAGCATTTGTTAAAGATTTAAATCTTTTGCCAATATCGAAATTGCAGTTATTGTGGAATCTTCTGATAATTTTTTATTTACAGTAAATTCTCCCTTTAAGGACTTTTGAGGGACTGAAAAAATGATGTCATTAAACAGGAAACAGGCATCATTAAACAAAAAAAAAGATGTCGTTAAACAGAAAAAAGATGTTAACCATAGTGTGCATGATTCTATGTAGAACATTTCTCCAGAACCACAAGGTCGTGTCGTTAAACAAAACTAGTTTTTAATTAATATCACATTATTGAGGGAGATTACTGTGTTTATTATTTTAATAAAGAATTTCTTACAATAAGTTACGTTGACCCATATTGAAAAATACATTGGAGAGAAATGTGAGGTCCCATTTAACGAACATCAAAATCATTATTTTTGATTGGAAAATTAGTACATCAGGCATTACATGTGAGACCTGTCTTTCTTTTGACCGGGAAACATAACATTGCAAAGAATTAAGACTGGAAAAGTGACGAACACTACGCAAATATAATAATGATGAAAAATGAGCAACTTTTTTGGCTTTTTGTAAAATTTGTAACTGCGCCAAAAAATGTTTATTTTTCATCATTATTGCAAAGAATGCATGTTTCAAGTGGCGTTTTTAAACATTACACCACTATCAGGATAATACTGTTCTTGTAGAATTGCCTTTTGCAGCTTAATGCAAATGCAACTGTTTCTACTGTTTGTATTTGATAATGTAAAGGTAACTAAGATCATGTTATGTGAGAATGTACAGGTTTGTGAAGAATTCAAACCTCTTTCACCTAGGGAATGGAACTCTGAACTGTAAATGTATAGGGAAAAAAAACGCCTGCTTGAATCAAACTTGGGTTATTCACAAGGTAGCCAACGCCCATAAAATTAACTGTATTTATATTTTACAATAACCTGTCCCGTTCATGACTTTCCAGGAATGGAAATAATGTATCGTTACGCAGGAAAAGGCATTAATGGGAATGCGTGTAAATCCATGACACATTTGCTCGAATCTATGAAGTATTTGCTGTGAAAGATCGTTTAATGGGGATTGTTATTAATTAGACTGATTTTATGGCACGAGATTATTTATTACACATATATGAAATGATTTTGAAATTAGATGAATATTGTATGTGATACTGTGTTATACTTGTGAATGAAATATATGCACATGTTTTTTTATGTTTATAGACATACCCAAAATTGTTGGCCAAAAGTGTAGTGTATTTTTTATCCCCTTTGCTTGTGAGCACCAGTGTTGCTGGGGAAATAGAGATTAATGTTGAACCGTTGTGTCCATGTTAGTGAGTAGACACCTAAAATTGCAATCTTTTGTTTTTTATTACTAAGTTCCTACGGTGGCACAGTGGTAACGTATTCTCTTAGTGTGCCATTAACCTTGGTTTGACTCCCAGCAGTGCCAAAAGAAAAATGTTTACCGACTAACCGTAACCCATGGGTTGGTTCCCTGGGCCTTAAAAAATTTAGATTTTTCAGGAAAATCATAAATCCTAATGCAACATCACCTTTGCTATCCTTGTGCCGTCCAGCACAAATAATTGTTATCATAAACATAGGTGATGGTACTCTTAGGACTGTATTTTGAATGCACAAGGGATGGAAATCTTTGTTTTTGTATAAATGTTTAGTTACTTTTCGAATTTCATTTCTTTTTCGTAAGTGTGTTTTATGTATGTCAGTAAAACTCGCCAACAACAATATAACGATAAATCCCTCTACAACGATAATTTTTCTCGGTCCGTATAATAGTGTTGTAGACAGGTTTTACTGTATAATGAACCCTCCCTATAACAATGACTCCCTCTACAAAGATAATATTTCTCGGTCCGTATAATATTGTTATAGAGAGGTGTTACTGTATGCATATACACACAAGGCTTGGTAAATGAAATCTATATGTGGAGATTAATTAATAGTTTGGTAAACCATACTCGCCAGGCAAGAGTGGTACTTTCCTGCCTCAAAAAGAAAACTTCAGAACCTTGTAGAAAAAGATTCACTACTCACCAAATGCACAAATCTAGTCCCCAATGGTGACTAGGTTTGTCGGGCCCTGTATATGTATGTTCGTTTGGATTTTTATGGCGCAAAGGCGTCTGTTCTGTACCGCACCAATATATATATATGTCATTTAATTGTTATGATGTAATTTGTTCATTAACGGTTGACTAATTGAAACAAAAGTAGCTAAAGGGGAGAGGGATATGCCCGAAATTTTTTCTCATGAATTTGTTTTTGGTAGTCCATCTATTTTAAGATCCTGTAATCAGTAACTGTATATATTTTGACATTGAACAAGTTGATCCATGTAATTACTCTTTAATGATAAACATTGTATTGTGGAAAGAAAAGCTAAGTAAATTTGTAAACTTGTTGCAATTTCGATCTTTGGCCAAAGTTTATTCTTGTTCGACATGGTAGCATTCACTTTTTGTAGACACTCCAACTTGCGCCACTTGAACTTTGTACCAGAAATAGCTTGTTGTACCTGTGCAAGTAAATTGGCTTGTTCTGGTACAAGTTTTCCTTGCATCAGTTCCGATCATCAGTGCTGAAAAATAAAATTATTGTATTTATGGTATTTAAAGTTATTGAAGAAGATCCACATCTCATGCCTGTTCTAGTGACTTGCTTTTCATCTCTTTCTTGTATGATGGGCGAATCAGTATGCCAATGTGTTCATTTTGTGTGCAAAAGTATGTAAATTTTGTGACATTTAATGTTGTCACAAGCGTAAAAATTGTGATCTTTTTCTAGTCATTTTGTGTTTCCTGATGCCATGGTGAAACATTTTCGAGAGTCAAATGATGATTGTAAACGTTTTTATGGTGGCTTAAAAATCAAACGAATCTGTACTGAATGCTATAACATGCACTGAAATCTTGATTGTGGCCTTCATTGCGTCAAAGAAATTAATTTGCATGCTATAATTATTTTTATATGTCCTAAATTAATAGGTTTTGTAGAGAGTAGGTTTTTATGACATGTGTCAAAAACTATTCTTTGTTCTTGTCATTCGTATACATGTGTATAAACTGTTACTATGAGTGTGGAGTTCGTATTTCATTTTTATATGTTACAATACAAATAAAATATATTATGTGCTGCATATAATTTTGAAATCGATGTTTTGTAATGTTTTGATGAAATCATAATTATCTTGCGTTATTTCCTAATATTTTTAGGTGTTGGTATTTCAAATTACTTTTTTTAATGTTAATTTATTCGTTTTTGAAAATATGTGAAAACATAGTCAGCAATAAATTAAATTTGATTGAAATTTTTGAATGATTTCATTTCTTTTATGTCGTGCTGATAATTGCAATTTATATAATTTTATGAATTTTGTTTTAAGTTCAATCTTATTGCTAATTGTTAGTAGAGTGGTTTTTTTTTTAAGTACATCTGTATGAGAAACTAAATTTTTTAATTTGAAAAGCAGTGTGTGCATAATTAAATTTAAAAAAAAAAATACAAGCAGTCAAATAAAGGTGAAAATTAAGAAATTTTGTAAATGGCCAGTGACCACTGAACTTGTTTTACTCAGTGGCCACTTACGAGCGCATTCACATATTTTGTCCAATACACACACACACATTTGATATATATACATAATAAGTAAGGTTAAAGTAGTATAAGACCATTTTCAGCATTACATAAAACAATTTTACTGCAAGATATCAGAACCAACTTTGCGAGAACTATATCCACAAGTTATTCACAAATTGAAAAATACCCAAGTGCAATTCAAAAGGCAATATAGTAAAATTGTAAAGAAATGAACCAAAAGGTAACTAAATTTACCTGTACCTCTTAGATTTAAATTCTTTTTATTTTGTTTATTATGTATATACACATGCACACACATATATATATCATCATCATCATATTCAACCATTATCTATCCACTGCTGGATGAAGGTCTCTCCAAATGCTTTCCACACAAGTCTATCCTGGGCCATTCGTTTCCACGTCACCCCAACCTCTTTTCTTATTTCATCCACCCATCTAGTTTGAGGACGTTTTCTAGGTCTTCGGTGGTCTCTTGGAATCCAGTTCAGAATTTCTGTTGTCCATCGTTGATCAGTTCTTCTTGCAATATGCCCAGCCCATCGCCATTTCAGTCCTTTTACTTTAACAATGATGTCCTCTACTCTAGTTTGCTCTCTCACCCAAGTGTTTCTTTTTCGATCTCTCCTAGTTATTCCAAGCATGCACCTCTCCATGCTCCTTTGCGTTGTCTGTAACTTTCGTATTGCTCCAACTGTTAGACTCCATGTCTCTGATCCATAAGAGAGGACTGGCAATACACACTGGTTGAAGACTTTTCTTTTTAGACATAAAGGCAATTTCCCCTTCAGGATAAAACTGTTTCTTCCAAATGCACTCCAGCCAAGTTTAATACGTCTGTTGAGTTCTTTCATAATGTTGCCATCCATTGAAATCAGCTGGCCAAGGTAAATATATGAATCAGCAATTTCTAGCTCAGTGTTGTCAACTTGTATTTTTGTTTCCTCTACAAAATTATTGAACATGATCTTAGTTTTTTGTAGGTTCATCTTGAGTCCAACTTCTTCACTTCTAGTTGAGAGCTCTTGTACCATGTCTTGGAGTTCTAATGGGTCCGTTGAAAAAATAACAATGTCATCAGCAAACCGCAGATGATTTAAATATTCACCATTTATTTTTATTCCCTTGTTATTCCAATTTATCAGCTGAAAAATCATCTGTAAAGCAGAAGTAAAAAGTTTTGGAGAAATGGTATCTCCCTGCCTCACCCCTTTGCCAAGTTTGATAGTTTTGGTATCTTTATGTAACCGAAATTTTGCACTTGCATTTTTATACACACGTTTCACCATGTCAATGTACACATCCTCAATGTCTGTTGATCTTAAAGAGTTGATGACTGCTGATGTTTTTATAGAGTCAAAGGCCTTCTCATAGTCAATAAATGCAACACACAATGGAAGTTCATATTCATGTGTTCTTTCAATTAATTCTCTTAATACTTGAATATGGTCCACTGTACTGAATCCACCGAAATCTGTACATATATATATATATATTATGCAACTGACAGCTGAAGGCCCATGAATTAAGTTATTTAAAACTATTGAAAAAAAAGAGGAAATAATTGAAAAATAATTATCAAAATGCATTTAAAGAACATGATAAAATTGAAAATCTCAATATTTTATAAATCATGCAGAAGTTGTACAAATTAAATTGGTCAGTATAAAATAAAGTGTGTTTTAAGTTTTTAATGACATACAGCAGGTTTAATACACTTGACTGAATTCTTATTCTCAGTGTGTATATATATATATGTGTGTGTGTTCAGAACACATTTATGTACTCTGATGAATTGAAAAATGAAGGTTTGTATAAAAATAAATAAAAGCTTTAATTCATTTTCTAATAAACGATAGGTTGCCAAAAAAAAATTGGTTACCCTAAAAATCTTTTCTTTTTTTTTTTTCTTAAGCTAACATCTGTAATACAGAACCCCTTTCACAGTATTGCCATGTAACCTGTTAAAATCTAGCCTAAATTCTAGTTAAAAACAGGCCCAATGTCTTCAAAAAAAAAATGTCTTTCTCTATCTGCAAATAAAATGCATTGCTAAAATTACATAACACAGCAAATAAATGAAAAATATTTTTTTTTATATAAAAATATTTATTGGGAAAAAATAATAGTAAGCTGAAAAGCAAAAGACCCGGAACCTCGAGCATTTTGCCGCAACCAGAGCTGTAACGTGGGGGTGGGCAGCCGAGCCATTGGTCGGTGCCTTTCTTCTATAACCCCTATTAAAGTTAATAATATGCTCTTGATTAGGATTACCTTATAAGTTATTTTTTAATAAAACTGAGTAATATTTTTAATTAAAATTACATTTTATCTGCTTGGGGAAGGGGTGCCAATTTGAATGTTTGCCCTGGGTGCCCATATCTGTAACTATGGCTCTGCTGCAACTTATTATGAAAAGTAGTTCTTAGGCCGGAAAATCGGCAAACTGGTAACATTGTCCCCCTCCCCTTTTGTGTCTAAAAGTAGATTTTCTCACCCCATGAAATGCCAAGACTACAGAAATACTCCAAGTCACATGCACACGCAAGTACTAATCTTCAGCCTTCTTCCCATGGATTGCTTTGCATTTTCCCCGCTCCAAGCGTCTGCATCTTTTTCTCTAAATACTATTTTCTATGATCATGTTCTCTTGCTTTTTTTACGGTCCTCAGGAGAAAAGGAACTTAAAATCGCCACCATATAAACTAATATTTTTGAAATTAAAGAAAGTGTGACGACTGTAGGAAAAATATTCAGTCTCCACTTTCACATATTCAGTCGCCACATGGTGAGTGGTGACCGCCTGTTCCAGCAGATCTAATAACATTAAGGGAGTTGCTAAACAGTCAAAATTGGGAGCATTTAAGGAAGATTTTGTGGACACCACTCCAGCCATTTTTTAAAGATTTGCTCCAATCTGTGGATGGAAGTGAAATTTTGGTATTCGTTTCACCAACAGTGGCAGAACATCTAAATGTCACTGGGTCCTTCCACATGGATGGGACATTCAAAATATTGTCACATGGGTTAGCTCATCAGCTAACCATTATACACACAGTTTATCAAGACATGGTAAGTCAGTTAAATTAGTAGTCTTAAATTAGAAATCTCTGTTATATCTAAAATAATTCACTTAAATTAATGAAAATTATTCTATTACTTTTAATTATTTATCATCTTCAATCATACTTCTTCAGTGCACATTAGAAAGAGGGTAGTGATGTACTGATAACAGTTTTTGGCTAATTACCAATTAATCAGCCATTTTTCAGTCAATAGTTAAAATATTATGGATATTTTTGTGAATTAATTGTAAGTTGGATTAAATTATATTGTCAATTAATCGATTAGGAATTGATAATTTGGCCATTTATTGCTTAATTCCTTTGTTTAAATAAGTTCATCACGTTGCTACTTTCAGTTGTTTTTTTGTCTAATTTGCACTTTCTGAATTGTTCAGGTTGGTAATCGGCTGACGTCAATTAATCGGTAATGCTTAATAATTGGTACATCACTAAAAGGAAGGAAACAAACATTCAAATCCAAATATTTTTCAACTTTTTATTATTATTAATATATCTTCCATCATTGGTAACATAATGTAATAATATTTAAATTAAAATCATTTTATTCTCAGATAATGATTTAGTTAATTTGTTTTTAAATAAAAGAATCTATTTTCAGGTGTACTGTCCGATATATGCTGTTATGACAAGACAGACACAGGTGGCATATGTCCATTTGCTAAAGTATGTTCGTTCGATTTATAATACAAGGCTCCCTGAGCAATCAATGTTGGATTATGAAGCCATAGAGCTGTTAGCAATTGCTGAAGTGTTTCCTGGGATAAGAACATTGGGCTGTTGGTTTCATTATTCACAAGTATATTTTGATGTACAGTAATATACTTTTTCATCATTAACAACCTGAAGTATTATATATAATAAAATAGTAGAATGATTGACCAGAATTTACCATAATGAATAAAGGTAGTCACTGGTCGAAATAAGAAAGCTAAAGAAAAAGGAATTACAAAAGATTAAAAGAAACAAATTAGTTACAAAGTTACCAAAAGCAAGATAAAAGGTACAAAATAAAACAAAAGCAGGGTAAAGATACAGACTGAAATGAAAGAGAATTCGAAGTTACAACAAATTAAAACAATTACAAAGTTAAAACATTAGGAAAAGGAATTTACAAACTGTGAAAAGGGGGTCCAGTATTTTTACCCCAGGGTAAGGAGTTGTCCTAACCTTATTTTCCTCATGATCCCCTTTTTGAGGAAATGCCTGTGGACCCCTGCACCTCCAAAAATCTATTTTGATTTGCTAGTGCTATGAAACTCACTGTGAAAAGATGCAACTTATGAGACCTTTCTATGTGCCATAGGACTTTTCTAGATCTCTCGGGACCGAAATTTTGGTACCTTATGCCAGGTTTACTATAGCAAGGTTCGACTTGTGTGTATGTATTTATTTTATTATTTATTTGCAGGCTATATAGAAAAAAGCCAATTGGAATCTGCAATTTGTGAAAAACAACCAGGGGCAAAAATTCTTACAGATGATAATGTGCTTACCACTTTTACCAGAAAGTAAAATTCAGAATGGTGTGATATATCTATGGCATCCAAGTAATATAATATTTTAATCCTCTGATTCTTACCTTTTTTTTGACACTCATGAATGCCTACCTGAGGTGGTTTTGTAACCTCCAGGGTCTGTACTACTCAGTGTTTTCCTAAATATGGTAGGGTCATGTGATTAATCGGTTAAAAGTGAATATTTTAAAATAATTTATCACATATATTATAGTATCAGCCCATCTAGATGCTCTGTGTTCAATTTAATGTTTTCTTTAGTTGCTAGTACATGCATAATGGGCGGGTTATACCAGTGTGTAGTGCGTGCATGCATGCAGGGGGACAATTTCTAAGGTGGCCGCATTTGATTATGTACTTCTATAGTAAAAAAGTTTTATACAGAATTTTTTTTTTAAATAAAGATTTTCTTTGCAGATTAATTTTCGCCTTTTCTAATTCAATAGAGTGGTCATAAAAGTACAATGGCTGACTCATCCCATGTGTTGGTTTAGGAATCTAGAATATTGTATTCACTTTTGCACGAAAAAAAGGAGGAGTGTGGCAAAATATCACCCAACAACCCAGAACCGGCACTGCGTATAATTATTTTTACATTTCCACTAATTTTACGTTACCATGAGCATAATGTGTGGCTTAGAAAAATGAGGT
Source organism: Dysdera silvatica (assembly GCA_006491805.2). NCBI lineage: Eukaryota > Metazoa > Arthropoda > Arachnida > Araneae > Dysderidae > Dysdera > Dysdera silvatica. The sequence goes on along the minus strand of QLNU02003225.1, from coordinate 62,840,739 downwards.
ACAATTTAACAATCATGTTAACCTGAAATTGAAAAACAAAGAAAACATTATCAGGTATTTAAAAGAGAAGAGTATTATTTTTTAAGGCAAAAAAGAGATTTTCATCAAATCAGCAGACTACCAAGCAGTGGCGTACTGATAACCCTATAAGACAAAGGGGGGGCCCCCCTTTTGTCTTTGTTTATTTTCCATAAAATTTATAAGTAAAAACATAATAATATTATTATATTTTTTAGTTAATAAGGATTTTTTTTAATCTTTAGGTAAAATATAAAATAAAATGAACGGTTTCCAACTGTGGCAAACTCATTAAAAGGATTTACTTTAGCTGTTTTCATTGCCTTTAAAACTGAACTCAACATCCGAGAACTATAAAATGTAGATGAGTTTTGAAGTTATAGTATATGCTTTGTGCTGGAACCCTGCCTTATGAAACGGTGACTAATAATGGACATGTTCTGCTTAAAATATTGGAATGTGGCGCAGGTTAATTGCTTATAGAAGACACAATACACACACACACACACACACAGCTTAATTGAAGAAATCGCCATTCCTGAAAGAAAACTCTATGGAAAATTACTATACACTAGTGCTTCCTCAGTGGTCATCACCACAAAGGTCTTCTAGTTTAGCGATCGCCAATCAGTGGTCTGTAGGAAAATCTGGACATTATTTGCATTTTTAATATTTTATTAATAAAACAAAAATAATATTTTAAGAAATTCTCATATTCTGAATGACAATTTTTGCCTTTATATTGCACTAAATTAGAAGTTTGGTCCGCAAGATTAAAATTATGAATTTAGTGGTCCATGAGGTCCGAAAGGTTGACGATTACTGTTCTAGTTAGTTCACTCCTATCTGGAAGAAATGAGCTGCTCAATGCTAGTATTGAAGGGTAGAACTTGTTTACAGTCCAGTATAGCTGTGAAGTGATGCATCTTTCTTATTTGATGTATCGTCTTACTTTCAATTTTGACATATTTTGTTTTCTTTGTGTACATTGTAGATAAGAGAGGCAGAACTAACAGACGAATTTATCGTGATTATTGCATATCTTGATGAATACTGGCTTCGTCAAGTGGGATACAGATGTTTTATCTACATTCAGACATACACGCTGAACAAACAATAATGTGGAGAATTTCCACTTGCAATTATTAGATCAGAATTCTAGACATCCATATCCATATGTATGGAATTTTATAGGTGAGTAGTTAAAATTTTGTTTATTCATGCTATGTATTGCGTTTTGTTTAAAAATGCATAGTATATATGCAATTATATAGTTGACTCAATTTTTATATTTTTTTTATATATTTAAGAAATGCATACTATATATACAATTATGCAGTCGACTCAATTTTTATGTTTATTAATAACCACTAGAATGATTGTAGAACCAGAAACAGGTTAAAAATTAATGATAGTGATCATTGGGGACCAGTAGACCATAAAATTAACTTTTTGCAGTGATGATTATGATTTATGCTTGTGAACTTAAAATTGTTATACTGATTAAAATGGTCAGTAACATGGGGACATGTTTCTCTTGGTCACTAAACTCTTATTTGCATTTTTTCCCTGTGAACCAAGTATTTTTTCCTATTTTTATTGGAACTGACAATTGAGATATATTTCTTTCTGTTCTATAACGATATCTAAATAGAATTGGTGAAATATTTATAAAAAAAGCAGGAATTTATTTTCGGTATATCTCATTGCAGCATCTAAATTATTAATTTCTCGAACTGCATAAAAATTTCTCATTCTCCACGTTTGGTGTATATATATATATGTTCTATTATATATATTTTTAGAGATTCTTAGAGAAAAAATCACAGCACTGAAGTTTCTGGCACACCAAAGTATAGCCGAAACTTCGCACACCAGGAGGAAAGTATATATTGACCAAGATAAGAGAATCAAGAATGCAGATCGTTTGATTTCCGGTATAAATGAGTTTTATTTCCGTTTCCTGATAAAATAAATTGTAGGTTTTTTGATGAATTGTCCCCCCTCCCCTCTATTTACTTATTTAAATTGATAGAGGAACACTAATTAAAATGTTTGCGTAAGAGAACATCAAGCTAATGAACTCTAACAGCCTTACAAATTACATAGCAACATTAGTAACCCTTCATACTGTTTGTGGCAATTATCAGTATAAACACTGCTGTGCTGCGACAAGAGACCTCAGTGCTCTGCTGCATTCCAAATGGGTACATGTATCTTCAATGTGTCTGAGCAGTGTCATCCTAACCACAAAGGTGGCTATTTTCATTATTTTAATGTGATTCTGTATTTTCAATGCTGTTACTTTCAAATACCAAAAAGAAAAAAAGGTCGAAAAAATAAAGAGTAAACCTTTTTAAATTTTTTTTCTATAAATAAACTAATGCTCAAAATTATTAAAAGGTAACCTAAGAATTGGGTACTAAACTGGCAGTATAAGCAAGATGTTATGAAATTTCGTGTACATGAAAAATTAGCAATGCAGAAAACAAATGTGCTGTGACATTGCCGATATCGGTGCATGGAACTGAAGTTGCCATCTAGTACATTGCTATTATAAACTCCAAAATATGTACTAAATTCAATCTTTATAACTTTTTTTTTTATTATGTAACGACAATTGATATTTCCAGACTCGTGCTTCAAAAAGTTGAACGTGAATGGAAAACTATAAAAATGGTGATTTAGTTCGTCGGGAGTTGTTGGTTGGTTTTGGTTTTTTGATGACTCTCTCGATCGTTAAATGTTAGGATTGACAGGAGTACGAATTTAAATCTGAGCAGCAGGTCGCTCTACAATCGGTATATTTTGGGAGTTGCAGTTAACCCATTCATGGCTCAGGCATTGTTGTACTCCCAAATATTGAGCGAGAACGTGTAATGTGTAACCCAGTAATAATTTTGTAAATAAGCTTTGTTTGAATTTGTAAGCTGTGACATCGTTTCGGTGCCTTGATACCCACGCTACCCAAAGTCCATAAAAAAGAGAAGTCTACAAGGTTACAGTACACATGCAAATACACTACTTGATTCCAGTTGTTGAAATTAGGCATGTGTTTATAAGGGCTGATAGTTATTTCAGTTCTTATACTAGACAACAGTAGCATCTTGTGAGATAAGGCAAGTGAAGCAATGCTTCACTTAATTACCGATTAATTTTTTTTTATCTAAAATAACAATTTGAACTTAGCCAAAATTCCTCTTTTTTTTTCTTTTATTTTCTTTATGATAATGAGAATAATTTACATTCATTCAACAAACAATGTCACTTTGAATCGTTTAACCGAAGTTCCTGCATTAAGGGTTTTTGGAGGAGGTGGGGGAATTTAAATGATTCTTTCGCGACGTGAGGCACAGCAGGACAGTAATTTGCCTCAATACAGATTTTGCACGCAAACAGTTGGTAATACAACATTTCCATGATGACATTGGGTCCTAGCAGACGAAGCAAAATTTACTGAGGCAACATTTTTTTACTTCATGCAGCCTCTATGTCTTTCAATCATTTGGCGACTTTTTCAGACTCATTTGCATCTAGCCTTTGTTGCATGCATCATAGGTGTAATCTGGTGGGTAGTAAGGGGGCCATTTGCCCCGGAATTTTATTTAATAAAGAAGCAAATTGTACTTTTTCTCATGCAACTTTTTTTTTTTTTTTTTCTTTTGCCCCCCCCCCAGTTTACAGTAATACCATCTACAAACATAACAAAGAAACTTTTGGCTGTTTGCAAAGGCAAATATGGAACAAAATTTCAGAGAGGGTGCAAACTTGGAAGTAATCCCTCCTGCACCTTTCTTCCTATTGGTTGATTGTGTCGAATAGGAAGAAAAATGCAAACGGGACTATCTCCTTTATTCTACTTATCTTGGTTTCTTCCCATCAAAGTTTTCATTGTGTCCAAAATTCCCGGGTTTTTTACACCTCTAGAGGTGACCGTTAAATGAGGTTTTACTGTATATTGTATATAGTAAAACTTCTGAATAATGGACAACTCAGGATTTGAGAATTTATCAATTATTCTGAAATGACCGTTATTCATGGGTGTCCGTTATTTAGAAATGTTAGGGCATAACATGCTTTGGAATTGGTGATTGGAAAAGTGTCCGTCATGGAAATATGTATACTATGCCCTAACAATCCCAAATAATGGACAACTTCGTATATATGCAGACATAGCTTCTCCAACATCAGATCATGACAAATAAACGAATAATATCAAAATTTGGAAATTTTACATGGTTAAAAATTTCATCCCAAATATGATTCTCACAGTACACTTAGAGGATTTTTGCTGTAGGATGACTATAGGTGTATGCAGAAAGTTCATAAGAGGGGTTATAGGCTCAATGGGGAGGGTTACAGAGCTACAACTCACATATTCCTATGTTAAATATACAAAATTTCATTGCAATAGGGGTTACAATCCTCATCCACCCCCCACTGCTTACGCCAGTGAGGATGACTCAAACAAAGATTTGAATGGGATATCCTGAGCATGTGCGAAAAACATCCCTTACGTACAAGTATGGATGTTCTGGAATTTTGCTACAGGGTGATTCAAATGAGGACTTGAATAAAACGTCCTCGGGATGTCCTCCTCACATCCAGAAAGGACGTCCTGAGAACGTGCGAAAAACACTCATTACGTACTATGAGCAAACACGGATGTTTAGGACATCTGCTGTAGGATGACCTAAACACGAATGTAAATAGGACATCCTCAGACCGTCCTATATCGGCGTCCTCCAAAAGGGCGTCCCAAGGAGGACCTTTGCTATCTGGGTAGCCAAGTCCCATTAAAAATTTTGTTTTGTGTGAGGGGTGTCCTTTCTAGATACGGGCATGCCTTATATTAAGTATTTTTATTGAATTTCAAGGTACTTGAAACGGTTAATCATTCAACCGTCTATCAGATATTTGAGAAATCTTTTAATCTTTTATGGCCAAACGGAGTGGAACATGACAACATTTTACACTTTTTAACGGATGCTACATCAAATGTAGTAAAAGAGGGAAAAGCAATTGAATGTTTTTATCCAAAGCTAGTGCATGTCACTTGCCTTGATCATGCCTTACATAGGGTTGCTGAGGAAATTCAGGCAAATTATCTGGACGTCGATAAAGATAGACTTGTTTCTAATGTTAAACATTTTTTCTTGAAATTTCTTTATCGTACAGAAGTCTTTAAAACACAAGCTCGTAGTTTAACTTTGCTGCCAAATTCTTTGACAATGCATTAGGGAACATGGTTGGATGCTCAATGAATGCATATTTGTTACAGAGAAAATTTTGATGCTGTAAAGGCGACAGTAAATGAGTTTCATTCAGAAGACGCAGCATTTATTCAAATTGCGCGATGTCTGTTCTCTCAGGAAAAAATAGAAGGAAATTTGGCATACATAAGATCAAACTTCAGCATTTTACCCTTTGAAGGGCTCAGAAGCACAGATGGAACTCGTTGACTTAATTGGTTACAGCGATAAAGAAAGCGAAGTACTAAAAAACGCCAAGGAGAAAACTAGGCACTCCAATGTTTTAAAACAAAACTTTAAAAAACAAAAAAACAAAAAAAAAAACTCTGTGTTTCAGATCTTGAAAAAAAATTCTGGTATCTTGACTGGAGAGGCAGAAGAATTGAAGAATTTTCTATAAAAATGAATGCGTTTTCTTCAAATATGCTCCAACAACATACGTAAGTTTCATTCTGCGAGTCGTATTATCATATATAAGTATTGAGAAGAGCTTTTCAAGGTATATGAATTTGCTTTGAGGAATTGAAATGTACTTTTAGCAATGTTAAAAGAACGCATAATTATTCAGTGTAGTTTTGATGTGCTTGCAAGTGCTTAGAATACACATCATTAAAATTCATTTATAACAGGTATTTACTTCCTTTTTTTTTATTTTATTTTGTATCACGGAGAAAGAATGAAAGTCCACGACTACAAATTATCTAAGTTGAAGTTATTTAATTTACAACTTGGAAAAATATAATACAAAGTGGTTTTTTTTAGGGGAGGGGATGGGGTTTAATCTTAAGGGCATTTTTTCCGAGTTTTTAGGTCATTTTTCCCATCTTTTTAAGAGCATTTTGTCACCTTTTTAAGGGTATCTTGTCATCTTTTTAAGGGCATTTTTGGGAATTTTTAGATCATCAGGATCCAATCCTAGTTATTATGAATATGAAAAATGTCATTTGTTTTTTACTTTTCAAACCCATATATTTGTTATTACAAATATTTACAGACAATTAAAGAAGCTTACTTTAAGACAAATCACTCGGTAATGAATTGACTTCCAGCATGTTTCATTTTAGTTAAGATTGTCTCATATTTGATCAGAAATTACATAACTCTATATATTTTCTAAAGATGAGTCTTATATTTATTAAGTTATAAAATTATATAAAAAATATGAATTGCATAATTTATGCATGTGTGCTGAAATTGTTCCAGCTTTCATTTTTAGCAGAGAAGAGAGGGAATATGGTTCATAGGATAGGGTCTGCTTACAACTTGACCAACCTTCCAATCGTGCCTAATACTATCATTAATGGACCTTGAACAAATAAAACTTTCCATAGGTTTGGGAAAACTATGGCATTTCAGTGTAAAGATACGTTGATTTCAATTGGTTTGTATCGCATCTCGTGTCTGACGACCGACATTGGTCATCAGTAGCAATATCCGGAAGTGCATCTCCTAAAGGCTCAAACTTTTAGGGTAATCACAACAAAGGATAATCCCTTTAAAAGATAATCTTATTTTGTCCTTCGTTGAAACTTTCTCTTTCGAATAAAGCATAAAACTCGAAAAAAAAAACTGCATTGAGAGGCCGAAGAAACGTATTTTGCTTGTGTTAACCGGAGAAAGGTTTTCAAATGCCATGGATTATTGGTTTGTGTCAAATGGCATTTCGTGTTAACCGTGTTCCTGTGAAAAGAAAATACCCTAGGCGCAGGAATGCTTAAACCATTTGACGGGGATCCATGAAGCACTTCGTGTTAAACGTCTCCACATTAA
>QLNU02003225.1:62812622-62831596 GCA_006491805.2 Dysdera silvatica | reverse complement strand
CGAGTTTTGACTGTATATGGATAAATGGATTTTGCTCGCTTAGTGTAAATATTTTTGCGCATATATATATTTAACATTTTACTTATAACAAAATAAAGATTTTATCATTCAAGTTAGACCATTCTTTATTTAAATTTAATACCCAATTCAACACGAAATACTATTTTCACTCTCAAAAGCATCAGCCATTATTTAGTTCTAGTTAAAAATAATAATTTCACATACAAAACATGTGTCTTCCCACCCCCTCCTTGAGTAACTGTTGCACCCCCATAATTTGAGAACCTCTATCTTAGACAATAAAAATTTGAATTCTTTGAAAAATTATTTCTTGGCCATATCAATTCCTATAATATAAACATGGGCACCGGCAGAATTTTTTGTAGGGGTGGGCAAAGATTACTTCAGCAGAATAAAAAAAATACATTAAAAAAATCCACACATGGGGTGGCCGCAGAACGTTTCTGATGTTGAACAGTTGAAGATTGTAAAACTAAATTTGAATTTCCATAATATCCCCACTGCATTAAAAACATGTATATCAACGTACAAACATACATAAGAACGCACATACACGTAAGGATAGATAAATAAGTTTAAGAAATTGATAAATTTTGAAAATAGAAATGTTGCGTTAATTTATTTTACCGAACAATTTATAAAAAATTCAGAAATGATAAGGTGTGATATATATATATACGCATGAATATTTATATAGACAAATGTCTAGAGGGTGAGAACTCTAATTTGACGCATTTACATACTTTGTCTCTAAAAATTTTCAACGTAAACTTTTCACGGTTAATAAAGGTGAAACATGTATGAAAACATAATTTGTTTAGAAACTGATACATTTAAAAACACGTAAATTTTCACCTTTATAATGTCAATCAAGATGCCTGCTCTTAGCTTTATTCATTATGAATTTCACGGAAAACAAACTTTGCTATTGAAACACAAAAATTTATATAGCTACTTAAATTTATAATAGAATACAGAAATTTTTAAATTTCTGTATTAATATAAAATGTTACAGTGCGTAAATACTTAACAAATGTTTATGCTTAAACAAATTTATAACACTTTCGAATTTATAACATTCAATAAATTTGATTTTGCAAATCCACCCAAAATATACTATTGCATTACTCAGAATTTTTTAACTATAAAATTTATAAAAGTTTCGTAATTGAACCAGTTAAGATGTTATTTGATAAATTCGATTAACATAAATTCACACTTTATAAAATAAATTTCATAATAATTTTGCCTCAAGGTAAATATCAATGTACCCACCCCTATTACCTAGATTTGGGTCTCGAAACTGTTATTCTTATAGATATCTATCAGTCTGGACTTCTCAGAAATTCACAACATTAGGCCACGTTGGCCTCACTGACCCCGGAGAGTACTTCGTGAAACCGGCGTCCTGTCCTTACCAGGATCGCCAGTAATCTGGTTACTATTACAATTTCTCCATTCAGGGAAGAAGAAAAAACACATAAACTAAAATGCAGTACCGGAAAGGAAGTTCATATATGTGGTGTAAAATGTCTGCTTGATGTTTTTCACACATCGTCCCTGGTGGGGTCGCAAGGGACCTTTTGACCTCCAGTGATCTGAAGAATTTGAAGTGCTTGGTTATTGCATCCATAAATTTAGTCCTATACTGCTTTTCTTGGAAAATCGGCTTATACTTGTCCAAGTGCAGGGCGTGATTACAATGAATGGCTATTACTGAGAAAGGTTAAAATAGAGCCATAGCCGCATCTGGGTTTCTGGAGATTGCAAAGTGAAGGAAACAAAAAGGATGAAGGTGAAAAACATAACGTTGCAACATTGGAGAACTCAGCGGATGATGAAGAGGGTTATAACCCCCCATGGCAATAATTTTGTATATTTAACATAGGAATATGTGAGTTGCAGCTCTGTAAACCCCCTCCACCCAATTGAGCCTCTAGCCCCCCTTACGAACTTTCTGCGTACGCCTATGCGTTACAATGTCGACGGATTGTGGTCATACTGTTCCGAACAAGTTTCGGTAGGATAAAGTTGATAGAGATGATATCACCTGAAAGTTTACAACAATATGGGATATAAAGGCTTATCAAAATATGAATAATTACAGTTCTTTGTCTCACGGTGTATTATTGCTTTGAAATGATGATTGAATTGTGTTCGGGAGAAGCCCAGTCAATTTTGACCTTATTAAAAAGTGTAGTTTTGTTTACTTTTTTTCGACACAATACTTCGCAGATGCTTTATCCAGTCCTGAAGTTCAGGATTGGCGTAACCTGAACTTAACCAAATTAAATAATTCACACCTACCAATAACCACAGAGTGCACTAAAATGAAGTAACCGCTAAATCATCGACAGCAATAACACCAGGAATTACACAAAATCGCTATATATCTCAGAAAACAAACCGTCAGGCAAAACAGTATAGTTTGATTTTTTAATATAACGCATCTTCGGAGGGGATTGTTTTTTAAACTTTTTAATTATATTTTTCGATTTTAATGCGGGGGGTTCAAACACCTAGCACCCTCCCCTTGGATACGGTCTTTCTCACGTTTGGCCTATTGGGCCCAAAAAGAAACATATACAGCGAAAATCGGTTATAACGACCTCCAAGGGAACCGTGCAAATTCGGTCGTTATAACCGATCGTCATTGTCAGCGATATCTTTTTAAAATCACAGTAGCCTATAGTAATACACTCTAGAGTTTTTTATATTAATTTAACTGTAAAAAGTATTAAACTTTTTGGTTTCAAAATTAAATAAAAACATAATTATAATGAATTTAATTTCCGTTTATATCATATTATATTATAGCCACACTAAATACATACATAGTAGTACTCTTTTAATTTTTTAAATTCAAAAAATTATAGAAAATACTACTAAAATATATAATGTAGAAAACAAATGTAATAAATAGTATTTATTATATTATACTAATGATTTCAAAACAGTGTTGGTTTAAGAGTTTTGTGGGCTCTACGCTGAAAAAATAGAATGGGCCCCCTTAAGAATATTCAATTAATAAATCACGTGGCTTTTTTTAACGGTTCGTTATCTTTAATATTCAGGTTTAGCAGTAATAAAAATTTCTCTTACATTTGTAAATAAACAAGATTAGAATAACGCTTAAATTTTGATAACTAACTTTAAATTTTAATAACTAACCCACATGGTTCTGCTTTATGACTGTCAAGTCGCGTCGTTATATCCGATACGAATTTCCCTACTTAGAATCTACGTAGACTACAAAATCGCCGTCGTTATAGCAGGTTTCGTCGTTATATACGATGTCGTTATAACCGATATATTTAGTGTGGAGTAGAATAGCAAACCAAACTTCTTGTAAAAATTCCGTCATTATATGCGGTTAGTCGTTATAACCGGTTGTCGTTATAAACGATTTTCACTGTATATGTATATACACGGTGAAAATCGGTTATAACGACCTCCACGGGATAATGCAAAATTCGGTCGTTATAAACGATATCTTTTTAAAATCATAGTAGCCTATAGTATAATACACTCTAGAGTTTTATAAATTATTTTGATAGTAAGAAGTAGTAAACGTTTAGCTTTCAAAATTAAATTAAAATATATTTAATTATAATGAATTGAATTTCCGTCTATATTAAATTATATTTATAGCCACACTAAAAACATAGCACTTTATATTTTTTTAAATTAAAAAAAATTCTAGAAAATACTAAAGTATATAATCTAGAAAAAAATCTAATGAATAATATTTATTATATTATACTAATGACTTCCGAACAGTTCCAGTTTAGGAGTTTCATGGCCATTACACTTAAAAAATAGAATGGGCTCCAAAAGAATATGACCCTCGTGATATTTAATTATTAAATCACTTTTTTTTTAAGTTAATTATCTTCAATATTCAGGTTTAGCAGTAATAAAAATTTCTCGGACATATGTAAATAAATAAGATTAAAATAATGGATATATCTGAAGCAGAGATTTAACTGATGGATGATAACGAATTGGGATGCATCTTCGCGATAAATACAATGTGTTATGACTCTTTTGCTAAAAGTTTTCTTCTTATAAGTTTTTACGCTTTCGCAATTTTTGTATTTTTCAATTTAAAATTTTTGTTTTTTATTTATTTTTTTAGGTTGATTCAGAATACCCTCAGGAGCTACATAATCACCATAGTGACTACCCGCTAGCTCCTGAGAGGATAAAGATTACCAAAAAGTTGTTATCGGACTATTCCATAGAGATAGCCGAAGAGATGAGGGTACCTCTTCATGGTAGGACTGAGAAGTTGGTGACGAATCTTAATAACAAGAAGCGGTACATTGTTCATTATCGAAATTTGAAGTTATACCTCTCCTTGGGAATGAAGTTGCGGCGTGTTCACAGCTAATTAGCATACCGAACCTATACCACCCACACTTATTTTTATAGAATATTACCCATATTATAGAACATTGTATGTATTTATTTTTATAGATTCTTCAATTCCGCCAAGAGCCCCGGTTGAAGACGTAGATCGAATTCAACACTGAAAAACGGAAGAACGCCCGCAATGAATTTGATAAGGCCAACTATAAATTGATCAATAATGCCGTCTTCGGTAAGATATTTTTTCAATAACCTTACAGGGATTAGGTGAGAGGAGGGGTTAATTAATATATGTGTGAATTAAGAGGGAAGGGTGGTTAGATATGTATGATTTTTTTTCCTTAACAGGTAAAACCATGAGGAATCTGAGAAACAGGGTGGATATGCGACTGGTAAATAGAGATGACATCGCCAAAAAGCTGGTGGCTTCATCTGCTTTCCAGAGGTTTACCATCATCACTCCGGATCTTGTCACCATCCAGCGAAAGAAGGCTACCCTCACTCTGAATCGGCCAATCTACGTTGGGTTCTCCATACTCGATATAAGCAAGACCTTCATGTACAACTTTCACTACAACAAAATGCTTGTCGAATATGGGGAACGAGCGAAACTTCTATTTACAGATCGAGATTCCCTATGTTATGAGCTGACAACTGAAGACGTTTATACAGATATATCCCATAACATTTCAGAATATGACACATCTAATTACCCCCCTAGCCATGCCTTATTCAGCACAGCTAACAAAAAAGTGCTGGGTAAAATAAAAGATGAGCTCGCGTCTGTCTCCGCTTCGTCGTTCGTTGGGCTCAAAAGCAAAATGTATAGCTTGTTCAGCAAATCGGGGGAGAAAAAAAAACGCTAAAGGGGTGGCTAGGGCTATCATATACAATAAATTAACTTTTCAAAAATATAAGGAGTGCCTCCTGCTGAGGAAAAGAACAAGACCTCGCAAATTTTTGACCAAAGCCCATATCATAAGTACCATCTCCTTAAATAAAATAGCCCTCTGCCCCTTGGATGATAAGCGGTATATTTTACCAAATGGGTGTGATATGAGGGCCCATGGTCACTTCCTAAACGGTACTTAGTTTGGTCTATAAGTTTGAATCGACTGTCGATCCTCCAAATGAGCCCAGGGAAGGGGCTCACATCTGGAATTCGGTGCAGACCCTCTCATTTTTATCGTTGAACTAAACGCCTAGGCCATGATTCCTGTTTCGAGAGGAGGTCCCGGATGTCATGTATGATAATATGCAGGCAAAAGCCTAAATTTCCAAAAAAAAACCAAAAAATTAAACACGAGTGAAATAAGGTATAGAAAAAACTGATAAAGAAAATTTTGAAGAACTGTAGAAAAATAATAAAAATTTAAAAAAGAGAGACAAAGATTCGTTAAAATAATAAAAATTTAGGAAAGAAAAGTTCAGAAAAAATGGTGAAAATTCGTCATAAAAAAAATGTAAAGTTCAAAAAAAGAAAAAACTTTTGAAAAAAAAAACTTTTGATTAAAATAAAAATTTAAAAACTTTTGATTAAAATAAAAATTTAAAAACTTTTGATTAAAAAATAAACAAACAAATTAAAAACTTTCGATTTAAAAATAAACAAACAAATTAAAAACTTTCGATTTAAAAAAAATGTAAAATTAAACAAAACATCTAATAAAAACAGCCTTGGGAGGGAGAAAACGCGCCAAACATTTGTGTAACCACACCAGTGCAACCACATCCGTGCAACCACATCCGTGCAACCCCGAGACGGCAACCCACCTGGCTAAGGCTGGCTAGGCTGGCTAAGAGACCACCTGGACCTGTGGCGTAGAACCGCTAGTTTCCCCCTACTATTATAAAACTTAGAACTACGTAAAAGTAAATTTTTGTTTTAAGTAACGACACACGTTTTCTAGAAGAAACGTTACTTTTTCACAATTTATTTCACGCTCTTTAAATTGTGCATGTATTGAATGATGACAATGAATACATTTTAGTGTTATTGCAGTAGGAGAGTATATACAGGGTTCCTAGGAGAGTCGGAATGCGACCAATAACTTTTGAACCAAGACAGATATTGCAAAGAAAGTTAGATATTAGTTAATAAAATGACTATGCACTATCAGATGAGATGAACAGCAGCGCCCCTGGTGGCGAATTGAGGAAGTTAAAAATTTTATTTCGAAAAATAATAAAGATAGAGAAATATTTTCAATTAGAAAGTTGTAGAGCATCCTTCAATTAGTAAGAAAATATTTACGACTCATATACAATATGTACACGTACTGCCACAAAATGAGGTGTTCCGGAAATTTCAATGCATTGCTTTCAGTTGATACTTTCTGGTGTTTTAAAACTCGAGCTGAAGTTCTTATAGGAAAGAAACCATGGTATTTGTTCTATAAGGACTTCACCTCAACTTTTAAAACAACAGAAAGCATTAACTGAAAACAATTCCTTGAAACTTCCAGGAAACATTATTTTGTGGCAGTAGGTGTAAATACTGTATTAAAGGATGCTCTACAATTTTCTAATTGAAAATATTTCCTCATCTTCATTATTTTTCGAAACAACTTTTTTAACGTCCTCAATTCGCCACCAGGGGCGCTGCTGTTTATTTCATCTGACAGTACATAGTAATTTTACTATACCAATGCCTAAATTCCTTTGCAAAATCTTCCTTGGTTCAAAATCTGTTGTACATTCGGACTTTCCTGGAACCCTGTATATATATATATAATAATGTGTGTGTGTGTGTGTGTGTGTATGTATATATATACATACATATATATATCATCATCATCATCATATTCAACCATTATCTATCCACTGCTGGATGAAGGTCTCTCCAAATGCTTTCCACACAAGTCTATCCTGGGCCATTCGTTTCCACGTCACCCCAACCTGTTTTCTTATTTCATCCACCCATCTAGTTTGAGGACGTTTTCTAGGTCTTCGGTGGTCTCTTGGAATCCAGTTCAGAATTTCTGTTGTCCATCGTTGATCAGTTCTTCTTGCAATATGCCCAGCCCATCGCCATTTCAGCCCTTTTACTTTAACAATGATGTCCTCCACTCTAGTTTGCTCTCTCACCCAAGTGTTCCTTTTCCGATCTCTCCTAGTTATTCCAAGCATGCACCTCTCCATGCTCCTTTGTGTTGTCTGTAACTTTCGTATTGCTCCAACAGTTAGACTCCATGTCTCTGATCCATAAGAGAGGACTGGCAATACACACTGGTTGAAGACCTTTCTTTTTAGACACAAAGGCAATTTCCCCTTCAGGATAAAACTGTTTCTTCCAAATGCACTCCAGCCAAGTTTAATACGTCTGTTGAGTTCTTTCATAATGTTGCCATCCATTGAAATCAGCTGGCCAAGGTAAATATATGAATCAGCAATTTCTAGCTCAATGTTGTCAACTTGTATTTTTGTTTCCTCTACGAAATTATTGAACATGATCTTAGTTTTTTGTAGGTTCATCTTCAGTCCAACTTCTTTACTTCTAGTTGAAAGCTCCTGTACCATGTCTTGGAGTTCTGATGGGTTCGTTGAAAAAATAACAATGTCATCAGCAAACCGCAAATGATTTAAATATTCACCATTTATTTTTATTCCCTTGTCATTCCAATTTATCTGCTGAAAAATCATCTGTAAAGCTGAAGTAAAAAGTTTTGGAGAAATGGTATCTCCCTGCCTCACACCTTTACCAATTTTGATAGCTTCGGTATCTTTATGTAACCGAAATTTTGCACTTGCATTTTTATACACACGTTTCACCATGTCAATGTACACATCCTCAATGTCTGCTGATCTTAAAGAGTTGATGACTGCTGATGTTTTAATAGAGTCAAAGGCCTTCTCATAGTCAATAAATGCCACACACAATGGAAGTTCATATTCATGTGTTCTTTCAATTAATTCTCTTAATACTTGAATATGGTCCACTGTACTGAATCCACTTCGAAATCCAGCTTGTTCTCTTGGTTGAGCTGCATCTAATTTTTTCTGCAGGCGATGTGTTAGCACTTTTGTGAAGATTTTATAAATAGCAGGTAACAAGCTAATTGGTCGGTAATTTTTCAAATCCTCTTTATCACCTTTTTTATGCAAAAGAATTACTGTTGCAGAATCCCATTGGTTTGGTATGTTACCACTGTTGAGGCATTTGGTAAAGAATTTTGCGAGTATGTCTTCTACATGTTCTCCAGCTTCTTTTAAGATATCTAATGTAATGCCATCATCGCCAGGGGATCTTCCTTTCTTCATACTTTTTATTGCAAATGCTACTTCTTCTTTTAAGATTTTAGGAGCTGTTCCTTCGACTATCTCAGAGTCTTCGTTTAATCCACTGTTACTTTCGTATAGATTTTTGTAGAATTCTTCAACTCTTCTAAGTATTTCTTCCCTATTTCTTGTTACAGTGCCATCCTCTCCTTTTAATGCAATGATGTGTTTCTTCCCAATAGACAAACTCCCTTTAACAACCCTAAGGCTCTTGTTGCTTTCAATGGCCTTCCTTACTAACTCACAATTGAATTTTCTTATATCTTCTTTCATGTTTTTGCGCAAAGTTTTGCAAAGTTCTACATACTCGATCTTGCGACTGGTATTTTGATTGTCCACCTTCATAAGTCTTCGCCTTTTCATGAGTTGTTTCGTCTTCTCAGATAATTTGCTATTCTGCTTTTTACATATTACACCACCAATTTCCCCAGCAGTTTCAATTATTGTCTTAACAATGTTTTCATTTGCTTCTGAGATGTCAACTTCTTCAATAAGTCCTTCCAGTGCAGAAAAGCGATTTTTTAATTCCAACTTGAATGCCTCGGTATTTTCTTTTAATTTCTTTAAATCCACCCTCTTACATACTTGTTTCCTAATGAGCTTCTGCCTTTCTAGTTTAGTATTTAAGTGCATTTTACATCTCACCATTCGATGATCACTTCCAGTATTAAATCTGTTCAGTACGCTGCAATCTTCAATAATTGATTTCTTGTTTGCCAGTATATAGTCAATTTCGCTGGTTCCTCCATTGGGGTGTTTCCATGTCCATTTTCTTTGTAGTTTCTTCTTAAAAAATGAATTCATGATGCTAAGATTTTCAGCTTCGGCAAATTCTATGAGTTGATCGCCACGTTCATTCCTTTCCCCGTATCCGTATTTACCAACCGATGTCTCTCCTTGTTCCTGTTGTCCAATTCTTGCATTAAAATCTCCCATGATGAGCTTGATGTGTTGTTTCCCCTTGGTATGTAGCTGTTTGATTTCTTCATAGAATTCCTCAACCTCCTCGTCGGTATGGCTTGATGTTGGTGCATATGCCTGTACTATCTGAAGTTGGTATCGCTGGGTTAGTTGAACAACGAGCCTCGCTGCTCGATCTGACGTGCTTTCGACTTCAAGAAGGTAGTCTTTAATTCTTTTGTTGATTAAGAAGCCAACACCACTTGTTCTTCCAGTTTCCGTTCCTCTATAATAAAACAAATGTCCACTTTTAAGTTCCACCAACTCTTCACCTTTTCTTCTAACTTCACTGAGTCCTACAATGTCCCATTTGATCTTGTCAAGTTCTTCTTCCAATTCTTGAAGTTTTGCTTCAGAAGCAAGGGATCGTCCATTATACGTTGCCAAGGTCAATAACAAACGGCAGCCTGGGCCATTCCAGTGATTCTTAGCACCCCCTGCTTTCATGCCACGCTGACCGCTGCCTTGATCAGGAGCACTCCAGCACCTGGAGACTAGGGGCCATGGTTTTTGGTGTATTAGCATATTGGAGGAATTAGCCATCATTTCACCACGCTGGCTAGACGGGTTGGTGAATTAGCCCTCCCCTTCCGCCTTTCCATCCGTGCAGCAAATATTAATTTGCCTCATAAATAGAAAGCCCAGCCTGCACCACTTGAAGGCGGGGTAGGACACTAGGTTACTGGCCCGGCCGGTTCCACACATCGTCACATACGTTCAGCGTGTGGGTCTCCTTCCAGTTAGATACCAGCAACCCTTTTGCAGGCCATATATATATATATATACAGGGTGGTCCTAAACTATATGTCAAAAATGTAAAGGCAGGTAGAGGGGACCTAAATAAGCAGATTTCGTATAGGAATGTGTGTGCGGTAATGACACATTAAAGCGCTAGCTTGTAAAGCAGTATGAATCACAGGAAACTGAAAAGACAAGTAAAGACAAAAGAAAACAAAAATTTATTAATAGTTTACAAGAGGTGCCCGAAAGAGCGGCCACCAACAGCGATACAAGATTCACAGCGACGGCGCATGGATCGGCGTACATTAGAAAAGACGTCAGGCATGTCGATCACATGTCCAGCAGCAACAGACAAGCGGGCAACAAGATCTTCTTCAGATGTGACGGGACTCTCGTACACCAGGCTTTTAATATGACCCCCAAAACAAAAAATCCAAGCAGGTTAAATCAGGAGGACGCGGTGGCCAGGGACCTGGACCGCCCCGTCCTATAAAATGCTGGCCGTAGACAGCGTCCAGGTGATTCCTGACGTTTCGACTGAAGTGAGCTGGGGCTCCATCGTGCTGGAACCACATTCGTCTGCGAACAGCTGGAGGAACATCGACCAGAAATTCAGGTAAGAACTCCTGTATGAAGATGTTGTATGTGTGGCCAGTTAAACGACTATGTAGAATGTACGGTCCTACTAAGTTTTGTGCACAATGCCTGCCCAAACATTAATGGAGAACCTTTCTTGGTAGGCGTGTGCTATTGTGCCATGTGAGTTACTATGAGCCCACAGGTGAGAATTATGGATGTTAAACATACCCGACCGCGTAAAGGTAGCCTCATCAGTAAATAAAACATCTGCAGGAAAGGTTTGATTGGCTGCAGTCTACTGTAGGTACCAACGAGCAAAGTTGAGACGTGGAAGATAATCGTCAGGGGTCATTGCCTGCACTCTCTGTAAATGATACGGATGTATTCCGTCTTCATGTAACGTCCTCAAAACATTTTGATGGCTCACACCCAACGCACGTCCTACAGCTCTCGAGCTTGTCGAAGGATTATCCTCTACTGTGTTCAGTATTCTTTCTTCCACTGCAGGAGTTCTGCGATATCTTCCAAAGCCAGTTCCACGCCTGGAAGCATAAAATGATCCATTCGTGCGTAACTCCCGATGCAGACGCTCGAATGTTCGACGATCCGGCTGATTCCTATCCGGGAATCGCTCCCTGTACATCCTTTGAGCAGCTAATCCATTTCCTTGTGCAGCCCCATACATGAAATGCATGTCGGCCAGCTCCGCATTGGTGAAACGATGCATGCTGCTCGAGATCCGTGCGGGAAATGATGAATCCAGCTAGCGAAGCGCTTTTATACGCCGCAGTCATCAGCGCTCTCTACCGGCTCAAGGCGGCATTACCGCACACACAATCCTATACGAAATCTGCTTATTTAGGTCCCCTCTACCTGCCTTTACATTTTTGACATATAGTTTAGGACCACCCTGTATAGATTTCATTGCATTTATAAAAATATGCTGCAACTTATTTCCTAATAATGAAGGTGAGCTTTCTTATAAAAAATTGAAAAATTTTCATTTGTTTGATTAAAATGAATGTTTGTACGTTGTTCGATGTAAATAAACTAATACACAGGAGCCAGCAGTCAGCATTAATGTAGAAATTGTCAGAAAAATCTACATATTGGTAACAATATACGGGAGCACTTTTATGAAGTACGTTATTCTAGATAGAATTTTTCGGCTGCTTCTCTAGCAACAGAAAAGTGAAATTTAAGGCTGAAGAAATTCCGAAACAGCTTTCCTTTAAGATTGAAATATTATATGACGTCTGTTCCCTGACATAAAATATGATTTAGAAGCTTAACGTATATTTTACTGACATAGAATTTATCGCAATTCGTAAATTTGATTTTACTCTAGCTATCATAAAACTTCTGACGTTACTGAAGCTTATGCTTCTATTTTTGGATGTAGAATTTTCTAAGGTGTCCTTTATAAAAGAAGTAAATAACATCCAAATAAAAGAGCATTTGTCACAGGAAATTTTAAATTTTTAAATATTATGAGAACTAAATATTAGGAACAAGGAAGAATAGAAAATTGAGACTATAAAAAGTCGTTTTAGTTTGCATTTTCTGCCAAGCTCTTTTGCGAAAATCCATTTCCTCCTCCTAGAACTGGAACAGATTTTTCTTATTTAAACATTTAAAATGGGCGGTTAAACACGCAATCCATACATTTACGGCGAAGTTAAATTAGGAATCTCAAACAGGAAATTAATAAAAGAATACAGCATTCATTATTCAAGACCATCCCACACTTTTTGCTGTAAAAAATGGGTTATTCAAAGCACTTGACTAAATAAAGTTCCAGGCGAAAATTTAGTTTTTAAAAAAGCAATAAGACAGTTGTTTACTTTAGCCAGAAGTAGAGTTTCTTAAAAAATTAGTTTTAAGTTAATTAAAAAAATTTAGTGCCCACGAAGGAGCTGCTCTCCCTTTTGTTATTTGCATTTCGTATTATTGGAATTTTGATGTCATTAAAATGTGAAGTGCAGTTTTACGCTGTGACATGTAAGAAAGCGAAAGCCAATACCATCTTTTTTTTTTTAATTGGTTTTAATTTGTTTGTGTGATTAATTTGTTACTTTGTGTGATACATTTGTTTGTTAATTTGTGTAACTAATTTATTTTTTAATTTGTTTTCGTTAATTTGTGAGAATAATTTGTTTGTTAATTTGTGTGACTAATTTGTCAATTTGTGCGATTAATCTGTTTGTTTGTGTGATTAATCTGTTTAATTGTGTGATTAATTTGTTAATTTGTGGGATTAATTTCTTTTAAATTAGTGTGATTAATTTGTTTTTTAATTTGTGCGATTAAATTTGTTAATTCGTGTGATAATTTTTTTGTTAATTCGTGTGATTAATTTGTTTATTAATTTGTGTGATTAATTGGTTTATTAATCTGTGTAATTAATTTGTTTGTTAATTTGTGTGATTAATTTGTTTATTAATATGTGTAATTAATTTGTTTGTTAATTTGTGTGATTAATTTGTTATTTTGTATGATTAATTTCTTTGTTAATTTGTGCGATTAATTTCTTTGTGTAAGTTTTCCCGCGCAAGGACAGTAAGAATCATGCTACGCCGGAACCTACAATTTTCTGAGGAATCCTAAACGCTTTAGGCCTAGGGAACCATCCCCGAACTCCGGTGAGCAGTTAGTTGGTAAATGTTCTTGTTTCGGCATAGCTGGAAGTTGAAATCCGGGTAACTGTTTGCTAAGTGAATACCTTATACTGTATCGCCGTAGCTCATGCGGTTGATTTTAGTAAATAGAAGTACCACATTGTAGAATAAAAGTTGAGCATGAATTTTTAAAAATAAAATTGTTTCGAACACACTTTCTATGATTGCCTGTACTCATTGCCTTCGATATTGGCACTAGGGCCAAAATAGGCCATTTGGACTTAGTAAGTGCGATCTGTGGTGTGCTGTTGCTCGGATAATACGTGTTTATCAAATAATAATTTTTTCTTTGGCTTTTAGAAGGTAACATAGTGTGAAGTCATGTGTGTAAAGTTATTTTGTAATCACTAAAATAATTATTAAAATTGGTAAATCGGAACAATTAAAACGTACATGGGGTAACAGAACAAGTAAGTTATATTGCATCCATCAAAATCAGTTTTCTAAACACATTAGTAAAAAATATCATGTATTCCCTTCATTTACGATATATCACATATACCATATAAGTTTCGATGTACTGAGTGTGTGTTTGTGTGCATGTGATTTGGATGCGCTGAAAATTGCCGTTGATGGACGTGGTGCTGATGGGATTGATGAACATGTGGCGTATCTGACTTGAGGTGTGATCAACAGTAAATGTAAGTTAAATTCATCGAATTTAAAATAATATTTACACTGAGAGAGAGAGAGAGAGCGCTCAACGTTGGACGTTTAGATATTAAGCCAAATCTTAAAATAATTACAATATTACGTTAGAAGAAATTTGTGCGCCTGTTTGGTGGAGCCTCCGATCACACGTATGCACAAGTTGATTTCAAATCGAAGACTGGTCGTTTCCAGAATTTGGAATACAATTACATATATCGTTACCAAATACAAAATTTTAAATATTGTGTAATAATTACAGAAACTTCAAAAAAGGAAATTTGCAGTGTTACCAATTACTAAAACTGTAATTGTAGAAGTTGTGGTTGCCAGGCTTTCTCAGTGGCAACAGCCTATTAAACACGTAAGTCAAGGGGCTAGCTACAGACCCAATACTGATAGGGCTAATTTTATATAGCATTCATAATGGGGTATAAATGGTTTCCAAGCAAATCCGTGTACATCGACCTAGTTAAGGCAAACTCCTGTAGAATTAAAAGTTATCCCGTACTCCAACAGAATACA
This sequence comes from Dysdera silvatica, assembly GCA_006491805.2. NCBI lineage: Eukaryota > Metazoa > Arthropoda > Arachnida > Araneae > Dysderidae > Dysdera > Dysdera silvatica. The sequence goes on along the minus strand of QLNU02003225.1, from coordinate 62,816,795 downwards.
TCACGGACCAAAATTGAGTCATTACCAGTTGCACAACATTTTTCTTACAAGCTAGTTCCAAATTGTCTTCCTCATAAACGCATGCACCCAGAAACAGGTTACCTCGTATCCGCTAAAAATTAAATTCTAAGTAGGCCACACTGCATCAGTTATCCGTAGTGCAATAACGTTATTCTCTGGCGCTTTATCCTATATCATGCTGTTAACAGCTATACAAGAGTGCAGACGACATAAAGCCTCACGGAATACAGCGTGTTTTGTGCATAATGCATTGACTGAGATCTTGAATTTAGACGCGATTTGAAATAATTTTGTACTTTCTTATATGATTAACATTCTGTTCTGGTACTAGGGTTCTCATTCCTGTATAACCTGTGGACATCCACTATTTACAAGAGCTACTAGTGTTTGTCCGGAATTTTGCATACTCCTATTATATTCTTGCTACCCTTGTCCATGATATCATTTCAAATCATGAACCGTCTCGGAGGGTCTCTGCCACATACTTCTGGCTCCCTAAACCAACTGGCAGTCAAAAGATGATAAATCCGTTCAATGACTTATGGTTATCAAATATTCATTGAAGCATGATTAAAACATCTGCTATTAAATTGCTAAGTAATGTATTCATTGTTCGGCTTTAGTCACTGTCACTGCGAGGATTAGGGAGTAGCTAGAAACTGTAAGTGACGTTGTCCCAAATATTTTGGCACTTCAGTATGTATGTTTCTATAATAATAATAATAATAATAATAAATGTATTTAACATTCCTCTTTTTTTTTAAGGGAAGTTTTGATCATGGCTCTGAAAATCTATTTTCTCTTGATTTTCATTCTTTATACTACAACAACTGCCTAACTATCAGTTTTAGAAGTTAATCGTTCTAGATGTTATATTTCATTAATAGCAGTAAAGGCCTGTTAAATGGTAACAAATAAATGTAAAATGTCACTGAACTGACAAGAATGGCCGTAAGATAGACAAGTATAAAGGCCATACTCCAATGTTATTTGATTCAGTACCCGTATATTCCCTAAGAGGGCTAGTAAAATTTGTTTAAAACGTAAGTCAAAACTTCGTTTTTCTAATTTTTTCTGCGCTTGTGAACGTTAGGTTCATATATTTAATTTCAGGAAAGGTTGTTTACCAATTGGAACATTCCTTTTACAAAAGATAATTGCTAAGTTTTTGAACTAAAGTGATTTGTGCTTCTTTATAATCACTGCTTTCTAAATATTCATAGAAATAGTTGCAAAATGAAAAAAGCATATTCAATACATGGAAAAGATCTAAAGAATTATATCTTGCATAAAGATTTAGACATATCAGACGAATAAATACAGTATCTTATAAAGAATGCGCAGAATAAAAATGTTGGAGATTAAAATTTACAAAAATTTCCGAAAACAAGTTACAACGTAAGTCAGTTTCTTGTCCTAACGCTTTATGTAATTAATTACTTTGATCATTTGGATAAACTTTCTAATGCGAAGATGAAAGTAAAATGCAATTTTAAACTCTCGTTAAAAATAAAAGGAGCTTATATGTAAAAAAAAGCTATTATAATATCATTTTATCTACTGTATCTTTTTTTTGTTTTGAAATTGTTAAAATCGTATAAAACGGGCTATATTTTGCAAATTTACAAAAGACTTAAATTTGGAAAAATTTGTGAGAAGGACTTAATCATGTGCTGTTATATAAACAAGAGTTTTTTTTAAATTAGGGAGTTATTTCCAGTGCCGAATTGTTCGGTCCCTTAAAAATTTAATTGCTTCATGAAAATAATTTTTTGTTGTTTACGAAACACTTTGAAATAAAGGTGTATAAAATCGATCCATCCTATAAAATTAGATTTTTTCTTGTTTACAAAATACTTCAAAAAAGAAAGATCATTATCGGGGATAAAAGCGCTAGAAATCTCAACGAAAAATGAACGAAAAACACAGAAATGTTATCTATAAAATATTTTAATTCATTAAAAATTTTTTGATCATCCACGAATAGAAAATCGGGATTTATATCCTTATCTTATCATGATGATAAAAATATTTTGAACTATGAAATTGGTAAAGGAAAGCAAATTCAGAATGTAAAAATGTCAACATTTGCAAAAAAAAGCTAAATTCGAAAATTAAAAGTGAAGATTTTACAGCCACTTTAATGTACAGTGATATTCTACATTAGGTGTAACACAGTGAGATTATACATTAATTGTAGTACAGTGAGATGCTACATTATTATTCTACATAATAATTTACATCTTATTAGGTACAAGAGTGCGGCACATGCACATGGGTAGATTTACTCTTTGGCAATTGTATGATTACATTTTTGGATATTAATATAACATAAAAACAGTTTTTAGTATTAGATAAGCGTAAAAATAATAGCAACAAAAGGCAAAATGAATGACCTAACGGATTTTGAAAGTGGGATAATTGTAGGAGGAAGATCCTTTAGAAGAAACATATCTGAAACGGTAGTTCCTCTAAATTTTACACGCATAACAGTTTCAAGAGTATATTAGAAATGAATGGAATGAATGAATGAATGCAATGAATGGAAAACATGAAGACGTCAGCACTCTTGCTGAAGACAATCGCTTGTTGATACAAACGGTCAGAGGAGGGGAGCTAGAATGGTTAAAAAAATAAAAGTGATGTCATTAACAAGAAAAAACAAGCATGAGTGTCAGAATTATTAAGTACGATAAATTCCCCACGAACAATCACAAAAAACTCGCTTTGGTAGCTTTGTGTGTTGACCATTATTTTACAAATGTTTTGGCACTGAGAAGGGTAATAATACCTTATATAAGGAGCAGAGCCCCTGCGTAACAAGCTGCGGCTTTGCGCTCACTTGGATTTCAGCGACCCCATAAAATGGAATTTAGAAATTGAAATGAAATTAATTTCAAAAATTTTTTATTCCTATCATATACAAATACAACACACATATCACATCCTATATTTGCGCTTACCCACCACTCGTGTAGTAGTAGTGATGAAGATAAAATGGATAATTCGTTGTTTACTGTTCATTTTTTTTAATTACTCTTTATTTTAAGTTATACAATTTTTACAGCAAGGTTTTACTCCATGACTCGTTTAAAAATTTATTATAATTTATCGCCTAAATTTATTTATTTATGCATTTAATAATTAATCTGAATTCATTGTGTGAAAAGCTACTATTTGTCGCGTTGAAATGCCCCCCTCCCCACGATTAGGTGCCTTTGTGTGGGGCACAATCTGCACACCCGCTCGCTACGGCCCTTTTACTGAAAAACTAGCTTCGTTTCTGTCCTCGATGGCCTAGCTGTTAAAGAATTCCGGGCTCAACAGAGGAACCCAAGTTCGACCCTATTGCGTGGACGATTTTTTTTCTCCTAGACCGAAAAGCTTTAGCGTAAGAATTGCTAGTCTTATCGTTAATGGATATAACAAACGATGACTACACCATATACCTTTAATATTAAGAAAGATTAGGAGTGCATGCCCCCTGTAGGAATAGTAGCATACGAATATTATATTGTTCTATCGGCGGTTAAAATATCTTACTTGCGAAGAGTCATAGCTATTGGTACATAATACTGATAGAAAGATCAAAATTTGGTGAAAATATCATGAAACCGTTAACTCTTTATCTCTGGCGACAATTCTTCAAGGTGGTAGAAACGGGGTGTTTGTTCAATGATATATTACTTCCGTCTTGTTCAGGGCCGGCACCAAATATTGTGCGGTTCGGAGCGAACACGTGTTTTGTCGACTTATAATGATTTCAGTTTTTTTTATAGTAATCTCATTTTTCCATCCCAAAAAATTTGCCGCTCATGGCGAATGTCCGGTTCGTCCCCTTCGACTCCAGCCCTGGTCTTGTATAGAAAAAAGCAACAAAGCACGTACATTCATGATATTATAAAGTGCGCAGAAGATACGCATACTTTATATACCGTATATAAGCCCACTTTCTTTGGACGAAAACTTGACTCGAAAGTAGAGGGTGGGTAGGGGGCTTATAGCCGGCTCAAAAAGTATCAAAATTTGATCCTCCGAAAATTCGATGTTCGAGGTATCTCTAATTAGACTTTATGATAACAAAATACATAAAAATCTAACATACCATTTATATTTAAAAGGCAAAATATTACAAAAAGATAGTTTATTCCA
>QLNU02003225.1:62788927-62812522 GCA_006491805.2 Dysdera silvatica | reverse complement strand
TATATAAAGTATAATATAAATATGTAAAGTATGGTTGTCTACTATAACTTTACATGAAATTCGCAGCTCAAGGTTTTACAAAAGCTTGATATTCACATTGGTTTACATATCTAGTAGAGCAAGTGTTGCCTAATCTTGCCAGTGTCTGCATTTTATTGACCTGTCAACGAGTGCCAAGACTAAAAGTTATTCTTTTGAAAATTTTAATTTTATTTTATGTATACATATGAAATGCATATACTGTATTGCTGGAGTTTTTATTGCTTACATTACTTTTTTTAAACATTATTTGTATTAACGAAACAATACAGAGTTTCACCAGGAGATTCCATAACACACAGTTATTTCGACACTGGCGTAAGGTTTAAAAACACGACGTTTCGGGAGCCAACTGCTCCCTTTGTCAAGTGAAGGCAGAATGTCAAGTGAGGGCATTCTGCTTCACTTGACAAAGGGAGCAGTTGGCTTACGCCAGTGACGAAGTAACTGTTTGTTATTGTTTGCATTATTATCTGCCATGAATGTTTCAAAACCAGTTTGCGATTGATCACAAGGTTTAGCAAGAAGTGGCTTCTTGGTAGCCCATGATGACACAGACTTGTAGCGTGTCAAATTTTGGAGTAACTTAAATTAAAAATGAAAACAATTGTTTTTCCTATGGACAATAATTTTTATTAAAATTTTCGTTAATCCCAGTTTAATTAAGCTTTGTGTCCTGCCGTGCACAGTGTGGTAACACGTTCGCCTAGTACACCGTTAACTCAGGTTCGACTCCCAATGGTACAAAGACCATTTACTTATAGATTTCATAAAGATCGCACTGCTCACTGTAGTCCGGGGTTTGGTTCCCCAGGCCTTATGAGGTTCAGATTCCTCGGAAAATTGTAGGTCCAGAAGTTTGGATTCCTCGGAAAACAGTAGGTTCCGGCGCAGCATGACCATTGTAGTCCTTGAGCCGTAAAACCATAAATAAACAAAAATTAAGTTTCGACTCTGCTATGGTTTAGTGGTAATGTATCTCAGATGCCTCTAACCTGGGTTTAACTCCCAACGTTAACAAAACAAAGAGGATATCTACATACACACACAAACTGCAGTTTAGAGGTTGGTTCCCTATATCTTGAGAGGCTCAGATTTCTCAGAAAACCGTAGGTTCTGATGAATCATGATTTTCGTCGCCATTTTGCCGTAAAAACAAGCAAAAAATTTAAGCTTCAAAGACTGCGATTCAACAAAGCTTTGGAGATGAGTGAATTAGTGAGATATTGATAAGAAGGGAATAAATAAAGCTTTGACGATAAGTGAAAGTGCACTTGTTTGAATCACTGCATGTTATTGCAGGTTGTCACTGGTATGAGCGTAGTTTCAGTCCAATTTGGATTCAAATGATGTTATTTCTATTTTTTGGCTTCTATTTCTTGTTCCTTTATTAACAATTAAGCTTTCGGAAATGCAATGGAGTCTCACTATTGTGACCCTTAGATAAGCACACTTTACATCTCACCATTCGATGATCACTTCCAGTATTAAATCTGTTCAGTACGCTGCAATCTTCAATAATTGATTTCTTGTTTGCCAATTATTGAAGATTGCAGTGTACTGAACAGATTTAATACTGGAAGTGATCATCGAATGGTGAGATGTAAAGTGCACTTAAATACTAAATTAGAACGACAGAAGCTCATTAGGAAACAAGTAAGTAAGAGGGTGGATTTAATGAAACTGAAAGTAAATACCGAGGCATTCAAGTTGGAATTAAAAAATCGCTTTTCTGCACTGGAAGGACTTATTGAAGAAGTTGACATCTCAGAAGCAAATGAAAACATTGTTAAGACAATAGTTGAAACTGCTGGGGAAATTGGTGGTGTAACATGTAAAAAAGCTCCATATAATTATATTAAATTTCATCTTTGTTTTGGCAAAATAATGGCAAATAATGCCAATTTGGAGGGTGTTATATGTTTGGAGGGGGGTGAGGCAAGTGTGGGAACTTGTTTCGAACATCATACAAACTTGGAACTTAATCGAAGTGTAGTCTCCATTTTTTATTTTTTATAATTTCTGGATGGTCCCTATTGATTTGGAATGCAGAATTTTAAACACACACAACAGCTCATAGAACGTTTTGCATGGAAACATGAATTTTCTTTTAATTGAACTAATTTGGGCAGTATTTTTCTAATTGAAAATTTTTTGGTAGAGGGCTCATATAAAAAAGTTGACTTCTGTATTTTTATTTTTACATAATTTGAAAACTTTTTTTTCTGTGACTAATGGTTGAATGGGTAATGGTGGTAGCATCTATTCGGATTCATCTTGTGTAATTCCAGACATTAAACAATTAGGGCCAAATGGTAGGATAGTTTAACTTGTTTGTAACCAAATGTTAGAGGGTGCCATAGTGCACATATCCGGCAAAAGAAGAATGCTTGTGAACTAACGGCACACCGTAGTTTGGGGGTTGTTTCCCTAGGCTGTAAGAGGTTTGGGTATCTTGAATAACTGTAAGTCCCAATGCGGCATGACCCATGCTGTCCTTGCTCCTGCAGACCTAAGCAAAAACAAATAAATGTATTTAGTTGTATAATGATAAGCAATGAGTTTGTCTATTAATTCTTTAGATTTTATCTATGGTAGAAGAAGCAGTGGGGACAAGGATGTATGAACATAAAAAGGAGGCTTCACTGAAGCTGATATCAAAGAAGGAAGATCGTCTTCTCGAAATTGATCGGGTATGAAAATTTTATTATATATATATAAGGCTAAGAAATACAAAATTGTTATATGTATATGCCAGGGATGGGCAAATGCGGCTCTGAGAGCCACATATGGTTCTTCATTGAGTTATGTGCTTCCCCCATTGAAAATTTTAATCCTTTTTTTTTTCTCCAGAAGTTCTTTACAAATCATGTTAAATTGATTAACTAAGAAAGTGAATGAGTTAACGAAGAGTAGAAGTTATACATAATCGCTTCGAAAGCAGATCTTTGGTTACATCGATAGGTCCTTCTAGGAGTTATTATTAAATTCTGAAATAATTTTTGATTTTTAATTCTGAGATTATTAAATTTTGTATTTTCTTTCTCTTAATTATATTTTCTTATATGTATAATTTACATAGCACTTAAGACTTTGGTACAATATGTAACCATATTAATTAAATTTGTGTATTTAATACAACGTAACATTGTGTGGTTCTGTATAATATACGATAAATTGGAATTCGACTCTCATTGACTTCATGCGTGCCCTCATGCACCCCTGGTATATGCAGTTTGTGTAACAAGACAAAATTAAGTTTCACCTTGACATTCCATAACAATTGTCATTTTAACACTGGTGTAAGGTTTAAAAACATAGTGTTTCAGAATCAATGCCTCCCTTTGTCAGTGAGTGTATGGTTAATATATACCAGTGATTCTCAGTAGGCGGCCCACGGGCCCAACTCATGAACAGTAAAACTGGCGGGCACAAAGACAAGAAAGTGAGATTTTTCTGAGTGGGGGGCTAATATTCTTCTAGAGTCTAATAATTTTTCTAGAGTGGACTAAAATTCTTATCTTAATGTTATTTCATTGAATAAGAAAATTTATAATAAGGAAAAGCCCTCTTAGCCCCCCACCATTGTCTATATAGAGTGTAAGTTAATTTCGTTTCATACCTTCTGGCCCGCCAACGGAAAAAAAAAGTTCTAAAGTTGCCCGATGAAAACTAATTGATAACCACTGATATATACTGCTATATTTTTCTTCTCTTAAGCGGTGTGCTTTTAATTTACTCAATTACATATAATTATATCAACTAAATTTACCACAGTGAATCTGGCTAAGATGAAAACCAGAGAAAACAGAAAATCTGTTCGTATTAACAGTAATTCGTATTATCCGTAAAGGGGATGGGAGGGGGTCGCATTACTAAGTTATTTATCCCATCTCTGGTTATCATATATTTGACTATTATATATATGTTATTAATTTATTGTATTTTATTATATTTTATTAGTATTGTTTTATTATATACACTTTTATACATATTTTTTAACAAAAGCCACAGTATACGGGGTGGACCACGGGAAGTTGATAATGTAAAATATCTAAGAAATTAAGCGTTGTACAAAAAAAATTCAAAACAAAAGTTTCTTGTTTTGAATTGGGGGGGGGTCATGTGAAGGTTAAACCGTTTTTTTTAAGGGAAACGTATATATTTTATTTTTTTTTCTTATTCCTCATAAACAACATGAAAACTTTCATAGAAAGCATTTCTTCGATTAAGTCTTAGTTTCTCAGATATTTAAAAAATAAGCTTGAATAAAAACATTCATGCCATATCATGCGTATTGCATTTTACCCGAGATTCTCCATAAATAATGGCCATTTCGACTTTTTCCTCTACAGTCAGATACTTCATTTTTAACACACAATAAACTAAAACTCAATAAACTAATTTATCTTAACACTTAAGTGCTAACTTTTAAATGACTTACATTAAATGGACGGCTGTACGATGGAAGTAGAGAAAAAACTGAATACTGGTAGCAAGCGTCCGTCTTGCTTCAGTATCAATTAGCACCACACACAATATCTCATTTTTCTATGGAATATAAATCGATTGTATGACTTATCAACGAATCATATTTATTTGTGTGTACAATGCCTCCCCAACTACTGCATACTTAATTTTTTTCATTTTTTAAATATTAAATTAGTGTTCTATGATATAGCATGAATTTCTTTATTCAAGCTTATTTTTTAAATATCTCGGAAACTAAGTGCTAAATAAAAAAAAATGCTTTCTATGAAAGTTGCTTATTTTTTTTATGAGGAATAAGAATAAAAAATATAAGTTTCTCTTTTAAAAAAAAGGCTTTTCAATTGTTGGATCACTTTGAACTGCTCCCCCCCTCCCAAGTAAAAGATATTGAAAAACACTTTTCCCCCCCTTCAAAACAAGTAACTTTTGTTTCCAATGTGTTTTAGTAAAACGCTTATTTTTTGAGATATTTTACATTTATATTGTATTTTGCATTTACCTTTGGTCCACCTTGTATATATGTGTGCCTTTAATGTGGATATTATGTGTAGTTGATAGATTCGAAAAATCCTTGTTTTACTATGTGTACATATTATGGTTTAGTAAATATTTATTTGTTCCGGATTACATACTGTGCCAAGAAAAAAAAAATTTAAATCGTAGTAGTGCACTTAAAAAATTCAGTAATTGCAGATTGTTTTCACTTTCTGTTGGCACATTGTCACCAAAAACTGCTTTTCCACAGTTTCCAGAGAAGCCCTAAAATCTGCCTTTTGCATCTAGGACCCAATTAAGACAAATGGGGGCTATAGGCACCATATCAGATGCCCCCCCCCCCCCTACATGTGGTGAGAGATTTAAACTTTTCAAATTTGGAGTGAACTTTTTCAAAATAGCTCCAAAAGCAATAAGCTGTTACTTAAAAATTTCTAGATACTGATCAAAAGTGAATAACCAAAAATAGATTTCTAAAAAAAAGTACTTAATCTGGTAACTATAGCTTGTTGAAATTATCAATGAGAAGCTTTAACCTTATGAAGCACGTTTTGTTCATGTTAAGCAAAGGGAATTTTCCAAGGGCCATTGTTTATCAGTTCGTAGTAAAAGGTATTTCGTCTTAACCATGTTTGTGTTAAAGGAAAAAATAACATGGGGATTCCTATACAATTTGACATGACTTCAGAAAACTGTTCATATTAAAAGTAATTTTCTTTCGTGTGTTAATTTTAACGAGGTTTGACTGTATTACATTTTTTTATTAGTAATTAAATTTAGGAAATAGATTTTTAATTAGAAATATGTTTTGAAAAACGTAACTTGGCGGTCTCAATGGATTCTCCCCCTTTCCCTTTTGGTAAAAGTTTCGCATCCACCACATTCAAGGTTTTCACAAATGGCTACAATGCACCATTTTAAAAATTTTTCAAATTATTTAGCGTCAACAGATGTCGGGCTCTCTCCGGCAATTTTTTAAAATCAGTTAAATTCACCGGAATTGTATGTGTAGAATTCATACAATCGCACCTGAAGCGGCGAATTCTACACATACAATTCTGGCGAATTCAACTGATTAGAAAAAATCGCCGGAGAGAGCCCGGCGTCTGTTGACATTAAATAATTTTAAAACTTCTTGAAATGGCGCATTGTAGCCATTTGTGAAAACCTTGAATGTGGTGGATGCAAATACTAAATTCACTGTAGTGCCCGAACGGCTAATTTTTGGAAAAAAAATAATTCACTGATAAAAACATGCTTATTTTGATGTTCTTCACCTGTTACACATACTTGGCAGTTCTCAATTCTTTTCTAGTGTGTTAAAAAAGGCAGTTTTAGGCTTATTTTCACTACACAGTAACACAGATCAAAATCAGAAAACGGAATTCCGGATTTCTTCGTCTCTGCTGTATTATTAGCTCATTCACTTAAATTATGTATCAAAAATTGCATTTAATTCATGCAATTGGCTACGTAGCAACGTGATGGACCTAAACAGTAGTTACGCTCTACAGCCAAACCGGCCCCTTTGCGGACACGGGGATATGGGCAAATATGCCTTATTTGGTGTCCCCAACACCCCCTCTTATTTTGTCGGTAGAATTCAGGACCACCCTGTATAAAAACATCGAGCATTTGTGAAAACCGCAAAACTCCTATTTTTTTTTAACTCCTTTGCTTTTTCTTTGCATTTGGCTGATGAGAGGCGTGTTGTTTTGGTTTCATTTTTTCTTTTTATTTGGGATAAATTTGTGATGCATATATTTTTTTTTAATTGTGAGAATCGAAATCTTTTGTGTTTTAGATTCTCACCGAGGATATCACACCTACTTTAACGAAGCTGAAAGAAGAACGCAAAGATTACGTCGAGTACACCAAGATTGTTCGGGAATATGAGCATCTTTCAAAGTTGTACGTTGCCTGGCAATTCCTTCAAGCACAGGTGTAGCATCATTCAATATTTTGTAACAAACGAAATGCTGATTATGAGTCATGTTTGATGTTGATTTTGGACCATTTAACATCAGAGTGTCAGATCAATTAAGTGCTTGTCTTCGGGCCCTAAAGCTCAGTCACACCTCATGTAGTAATTCAACATGATTGATTACAGCCTTGGATTGTATAGTGGTAACGTGTGAGTTTGGTTATTGTCGAATTCATTCAGATAATCAGCACTTGTGTTTTTTTCCTTCAAATCTATAGCCTGGGTTTTGATTCCTTAACCGATAAGTTTGGCTATCTTGAAAATTTGTAGGTTCGGAGCAGCATGACCTATTCTTGACATATATCCATGACAGCTATCCTTGCACCATAAAGCACAAGCTGCTGAAAGAAACGGAATGCTAAATACAGTCTCGCTGTAACATTATTACCTTGAAATCAATCTTATCCATAGGGTTCTCAGGCATCAGGAAACCTCAAGAATCTAGGATGGGGAGGCGGAGATAAGATTTTTCGGCTAAATTTGGAAAAGTCATTCATGGGGGGGGGTGTCTTTCATTCTGAAGAGCTAAATTTCATGTAGACTTGAAGCTATTTACCACAAAACTGAAGTTCAATTCAAAGTCCTGTTTGCGATGAGGCAGTGAATTCTATTTGGAAAAAGTCGTGGAAATCGTCTTCCTTTAGGTGAGTGGGGACTCTGTATTCAATTGTACCTATAGGTGAATCATAGCCCCATTTGGTATCTTTAACTTTTTTTACAACAAAAAAACACAAACTTAAGAATCATTATAAAGGGCATCAAATTAAGAATGTCAGTCTCTTGATTAACTGATTTAATTAGTGTTTCAGTGGCTATGGCTACCATCTTGGGATCTACAGGACAGCATTCGAAACCCAGTAAACATAGTTGCTCAGTGGGTAGAGCCTCTGTCCTGCAAGTGGAAGGTCGTGGGTTCAGGTCCCACCGAACGCAGAAATATTTATTTTCCTTCGAACATTTCACCATCTAATCACGCCACAATATCTGCGCTGGTATCACTACGCCAATAAACGTTGATTAATATCGATGATAAATTATCTATATTAATTGTTGATTAATATAGATAATGAATTATTTATATTAATTGTTGATTAATATAGATAATATGTTGTTTGATTTAATCTGCGTAGTGTTCGATTTATTTAAATACATATGCTGCAATGGGCATTTCGATCAATTTAATACCGGTCCTTTCTTAATTTGGTTTAAAAAGTACCCCATGTACTACACCATTCTGTGAAATATCCGACATTGGTGACAGTGGCTCAGTGGGTAGAGCCTCCTCCCGGCAAGTGGAAGGTCGTGGGTTCAGGTCCCACCGAACGCAGAAATATTTATTTTCTTTCGAACGTTTCACCATCTAATCACGCCATAACATCGGCGCTGGTATCACTACGCCAATAAACGTTGATTTATATTGTTGTTTAATTTAATCTGCGTAGTGTTCGATTTATATAAATACATAGTTCTGTGTGAACGTGTCATGAGTCGGAAGTCACAGTAAGCGATTAATTTAACCCCAGATGCCCAGGACACAAAATATGCAAAACTGGTTTGATTTCCGCTGAAATTCAATTTCTCTCTTTCTCATTTAGCAAATGAATTTAAAATCGTCGGAGGATGCCGAAAAGCTTGAAGAGGAATTGGAAAACACAAAGGAAAGAGTCGTGACATTAAAATCAACACTAGCCTCTACTCAGCAGCATATAGCAGAATTAGAAAAGAAGAAAGATGAGGTAAATATTACATTGTACGCTTTGTTACGTTTCCTACACTTGTATTTTTTTAGGGTATAACTTCGCTTCATGTCCGTATCAATGTAACACATTTATCTGCTCGCCAGAAAATCCGATTTGGCTCTTATACCCAGCAAGTACCCTCCTTTATTTTTTATTCTTTTTTAAGTAATCGATATTTCTGCCTTATATATTCTTTAGGTTATGAGAGATTCGACCGCCTTGGAAAACAGTAGATCCCAGTCAATACTGAACTAGCCATGAGCCATGCAACACAAACAAGGAACAGTATGATTTGTCCTTCAGCCGTGAAACAGGCCATTGACTTGGTTTTTGTGCTAAAAATTAAAAGTTGAATTATTACATCCTAAAATGCTAATTACAGTTGGTTTTTTAATCATTTCTGTGCAATGCTGAATGCCTGTCTGCCATAACTACTAGAGTGCCATTCTCTGATGGCAGATGCTTGTCTATTATCAGCATGCCGGAGATGCCAACCTGAGAAAGCAGTCGTCCGTAAAAAAAGTCAAGAATCTTCCGTAGTTTTTCGTAAAACCATGCTCTTTTATTCCCTTTAAAAAGATTTTTTTATAAATAAAGCACCTGCATTGTTAGAGAGCAATATGTGTATCTCTCTCTCTCCCTCCTTGAAACAACATGCAAGTATTCCCAATAATGTGACTCAACTGTGTATGTTTATATACTTATACAGTGATTACACTCCCACCAATCCCATTTGTAGCAGGGGAAATGTCCTCTTATATTTCCCTCACTTTGACAATTTCCCCCATGAAAACTAACATTTTGTCTTAGCAGATGTTCCCATTTGCAGCGGTTTTGGCAGTGTTAAAAAAAAAATCATCAGGTTGATCTAATATGCACTTTTACCAAAAAATATATAACATGCACTTGTACAGGATATGCTTTCATTCTGCAGATTGATTTGACTAATTGTATGGAAAATTATTAAAAAATTGAAACATTTTCTTGTAAATGGTGGATGAAAAGGGAGTAATTACAAAAATATTCAAGTTTAAGTAGCAAAGAACGGTAATGATACAATATTCATTAGCATCATTTTTCAATTTGGTGTACTAACATTACTTCAAACCATTAAATGCCTCTTTTGCATTGAATATATATTACAGGGGCTATTGTAGTTACTACTACATTTATTTCTAATTGCTGATGTATAAATGCATTAATAAGACTTCATCTTTATTTTGCTCTATTTGCAATTGTAGGAAGTTGGTGGAAAATTGGCGGAATTGGAAGCAAAGTTCAAAGACCAGCAAATGGAGGAATCATGTTTGAACAATCGGCTTAAAAATTTGAAGACCCAGGTGAAAGAAGACAACAAGAAGAAAACAGACTTGAACAAGCAACTCACCGAGGTATTTTCTAAAAGAAGTTTGCAAACTGACTTTTATATTAAAAGAACGTGGACATTTTTTGCAAAATTTTTGTCTATATATTTTACGTTAAGTTTATAGGACTATTTACAAGTTTATAATCTTTTGAATGCTTTTATCATCATCATCATCTTTTTTTTATGACTGCGATGAAAACTTTTGTGTTTATCTGACCTGGTCTGGGTAAGCCTGGTTGTCTGTGTAAATGTATTGTGGTCCGGGGGCCATGTTAAAACATTGATTTTATCGGATGATAGAAAGTCAGTCAATCTTCAGATGTGCTCAGATATCCATCAGTCAGAGCATGGAAAACAACTAGATTCCCTTTTAAATAGGACACTTAGCTATGCAGTGTCACTTCATGTAGGTCCTGTAAAATCTAACATACTCAAGGGCCTGAAATAAAGGTATTGTTATCGACAAGGCTGAACATGATGCAGCCTATATCTGTCAGGACCTAGGGAAAATATCACAACAAACAAATTTCACTGTGCTTTCATTCTTGTCCTTGATATTCTGTATAACATGGTTGTATTAACAGTTGCTGTTGAAATGTATGTGACGTTATATTTGTATATTTTACTTCTCATTACTGCAGTATGTGTTACCTGGGACCAGACTGACATCAAAAGGTGACCTTCGATCCACGGTACATTTGCATCAAGGTTCCCACGCACCTAGAAAACCTTGAATTGTCCCTAAAGGTCGGGGAAAAGGGGAAATGAGAGTTTTTGGTCAAACCTGAAAAAGGAGGGACCTGAACTCTTTCATTTTGAATAGTTAAATCTCTCATGAATATGAAGCCATTTTTCCGCAATGGAAGTTCAGTTGAAAGTTTTGCTTGTGTTTGGTCATAGAATTTTGCCTGAAAAGTCTGGGAATTTTTTCTCCGATGTTGTAAGTGGGAACCCTGTTGCATGTAACCAAGCCTGCCGGAACTAGAAATCCCAGCCTGGTAGGCTTGAAAGCAGTGATCATAATCACTGAACAATGGGGCACTATGAAGTGATGTAAAATAAAACACAGTCAAACTTTGTTAACACAAATTACTTTTAACACAACCTGTTTTCTGAACCTCCATCTAATTTGAATAACTTAGTAATACGATTTTATCCTTCCTAGATAATGCAAACTACTTTTAACACTTTTTTTTTTTTTGGCATTGTGGGTTTGTGTTCACAATGTTCGACTGTATGGCAAGCTTGTATATATGTAACCTCCAAAAGTCCTCATTGAACAATGAGGACCTTTTATGGATGTTTCCCCTTGCTCTGAAAGAACTACAGGGCAGCGTTTTAAGTATATTGGGCCAGTATTGCAATGGACAATGTTTTTTGTTCTTTTCACAGGAAAGAAACTTGTTAGTGAAAAAGGAACTGGAACTCGAGAAAATGCAAGGGACAGTAGAAAAGCTTAGGTCCGCTTGCAAGAATGATACAGAGGCTAAAGAAGCGGCTATAAAACGATTGCAAGATGTTAATGCCGGTCTTTACACCAATAGTGAGGGTGAAGCAAAAACCTTAGCTGCCCAGCTCATGGGTAATTGAATTTTCATTGAACCCTTTTTTTTTTTCAGCCTGTGTTAATTGACGTAATATTTTAAATTGTTTAAATTATTTTTTCATGATAAAAGTGTGCCATTTTTAATCATTTTGTCGACAACTGTTTCACTTTTGTGCACCTTAAGTGTTTTTGGATTATTGTCGTATTCTGCGGTAAGTGTTGTTCATATGTCTGCATTAGCTTTATTCTTGTTCCCACAGAAGGTCATCTTTAAAATACTTTAAAATAAATGACATGAAAAGGTATTTGATGCAACAGTATCCAGATTTAAGGTAACAAAATATTCAAACGATTTTCACTACTTTCCTCTTCTGTAACAATTTGTGCCTGTCTGAAAATGTACATCGTTGCTTTTGTAAGTGTGGCAGCTGGGTATCATACGTCATATAAAGTTCTTTTTATGACTTTGCCGTTAACCGAGCCATTGCATTTTTGCTTTCATTTTGAGCTCTTGGTCACATAATTGCTTAGGGTAAGAAATAGCTTTTAATTGAAATCTAGTGTTCACTCTAGGATGAAAAAAGAGGAACGCTGTATTGTTTCATTAGAAATAATTCATAGGGGAGAATATGTCCATGGCTAGAGAAGCGCAATCTGGATGGCTCTGCCAGGGGCACAAGATTATCGAGCTATGGTGCTGCCTATGCCCCTGGAAAACTTGAAATTGTCAGAGAATTTGACATCGTCCTTGTAATTGTCAGAGAATTTGACATTGTCATTGTAAGTCAGGGAAAAAGCCTAAATTTTTTGGACAAATCTGGCATAGTCAGGAGATAATATTCCTAACTTCTGTTCTAAATAGCTAAATTTTATATGAACATGGTTATTTCCCCTCCCACCCCGAGACTGAAGTTCAATTCAAAGTTTTGTTTGCGATTAGTCAGGGAATTTTGTTGAAAGTCGGGCAAAAACCTGGAAAAGTCAAGAAATTTTTTGTTCAAGTTGAGTTGGAATCCTGTATTGTAATTTGGAAGATATGTTGAGCCTTCAGTCTTATTTCGGATAACTCAAAGAATTGAGTCAGTTACATTGCAAGAGATGACATTCGTTGTGTGCGTAGGTTAAACCAGGCCTCGGCAACTTATGACCCGAGTCATCGAGGTCACCCAGTGACTCATTTCGTAATTTCAAGTGAGCCACTTGAGTTCCGAAAACAAAGTATAAAATATAAATGTGAAATGAACACTTGAGGAATATGTAAAAAAAGAAGAAACTGAAAATAAACAATAATAACATTTTTGATTGCAAAGTTGCAGTAACGAACATACATTTTTATTTTTAAAAAATAAAAATTGTAACAATTTCAAGGATAAATGGGTTAGTTTGGTAATGCCGATCCATAACTCCTTGACAGACATCTGGTAACAAAGAAAAATCAGAAGATTGTGATCTTTCCATGATATCAATGTGTTGGGCATCACTTCCTATGAAGTTTTCATCATCTCGGGGGAATGGCTTTGCCATTTTGTCCGCATTCCGTTCAGCTTATAAATATGAGAAAATACTTCCACACATGAAATTTATTTTAAGTAAGAACAGATGCAGCTTAACTACCGAAAATTCAGATACTTGTATTCGTTTTAAGACGACTAACTATAAGCCAGACTTGACTAAATTGACATCACAAGTTCAGCATCAGGGGAGCCATTGATATCAAAGGGAAAAATAAAGTTGATTCAGTTATGTTTGTTCTTATAATAATTATAATTTTAATTTTTATATTTAAAGTTTAAAGCTTATTGTAATTATTTTCTCAATAAAATTTCTTATTATTCACCAAAAAAGATGTTTTAAAAATGGAAATACCACTGACCCGAAACGTCATCTTAATACACACATTTTGGTTGATTTTGACCTGCAGCTAAAAAAGGTTGCTGACCCCTGAGTTAAACTATCACAAAAGAGGTAAACATCGAAATAGGAAAAAGGTTGTAAGTATTTTCGGGAAGGCCAGATATAGTGATAGGTCTTTTGTTCATTAATGGCCTGTTGAAGGTTGATTGACAAATTTTTATTTTGGGTAGCTGCCCAGGAGGAGGTGGCTGCTGCCAAAACTGCGGAAAGTGTTGCCAAAAGTAAGCTGCCATTTCTCACGAAGGACTTAACACAAAAGCAAGCAGAATGTAAAGGTGCAGATGGCAGTTACAAGAAAACGGAAGCCAATCATAAAGCATTAGAGAAGGAAGTAAACAACTTGAAGGTAGGTTCCCCCCTTTTTTCATGATTTAACGTCAGATAGTGTGCTGCTCACGGTGGCTTCGTGGTAACTAATGTGTTTGCTTGGACAGCAAGTGACCTGGGTCTGGATCCAAATGATACCAAATGCTTGCCATTTTTCTATTGATTCATAGTTCAGGATTTGCTTTTCAACACAGGGATTCAGGTATTTCAGTGAAATATTGTTCTAGCTGCAACATGAATATAACTGCCCTTGTATCATAAGAAATAAACTAGGCATGTCATACCATTGCAGTATGGGATGCAGGGACCACTTGTTCGATTTCTGCAATGGAAAAGGTTCTATAGTCATGATTTCTTCTTAAACTGTAGGGTAATGCTGAACTATAACCTTGAGTTTTCTAAGGAGTATTGAACTTCTGTCGTCTAGGGCATCAAACACTAAACTACGCATCAGTAGAAAATGGCAGGCAAGCATGAATTACCACCCCATGGGTGGGGAACGTGCAGCTATTTGGATGAATCTTAATTTTGCAATACAAATCCTTTTATTTTTATTAATATGATTTTGTTCATAACATTTGTTATTTACTTTATTTTTATTATCTTAAATGAACATATTTAAAATACCAAAGATAAAATATAAGTATAATAAGGGTGATCTAAAAATCCTTAGAGCAAAGGTGCAAAGAAATTAAAATATTTATTCGAAGGCACATTTTATTACATATTACTAAACAACTACATTGTTAGTAAAGAACCCTACAAAGTATATGTATACATTAAGATATTAATTGTCTTGTAAAGATGATAAATTGCTAAAAAAATTCTTGTACTTTAGTTTTGTAAGTAGTCTGATATCTTCGTATATACCAGATATACAAGGTGGTTAGTGAAGTCCTTATACACGCAGATAACTGTCGAACGGAGAGAGTTATATGTACGAACGTAATGTATAGGTATAGTAAAGTGACTATGCGTTACAAGATGAGACTGCGTGCAGCGCCCCTAGCGGAAAAATCCAGAACTGCTATCTCGAAAACTATTCAAGATACGGGGAAAAGTCAATTGCAAAGTTGTTAAGCACCAGCTAGTTAGTACGAAACGATTTTTTTCCACCACCTTAATAGGGCAAAAATCGTGATTTAGGAAGTTTAAGTGCTACAGGATGCCCACTGCATGACAGCTTTCCCTTCGTACAGATGCGCATAGAGGGGAAGCTTCAGGTAAGGGCGATACTTCCATTGCACACACAATCTCGTCACAAAGCGCATGATATGCAAATGTGTACGCTACGTCATACGTTATCGGTAAGCATAAAATAGTGGCCAGGCAAGGAGTGTAAGACAGTGTGAGAAGTGAAACCGTGCATTAAACGTCTGTAGTTACATAGTATATGGCGAATTATTCCAACAACGAGTATTGCGAGATGGCGCTGTTATATGGGGAATGTGGTCGTAATGCAAGAGAAAGTGCACAACAATATGCCGTCCGTTTTCCTTCGGGACTCCATCCGACTGCAATGACCATCACTAATGTGGTTCGACGGCTGAAAGAGACGGGTAGCCAGTGTTGGAAATAAGCGGTATTGCATAGCAATTTGCGATTCAAAATGTATGCAAGACGATGCATTTTCGCAAATTGCATCGAAAATTTTGTGATGCAAAAAAAGAACTCCATTTTCTTATAATGAAAAAAACTTACCTTTATTTATAATGCAAACATTGAAATTTCGGTATTAAATTCCTTCCCATCAATTGTCATCTGTACTGCACCATTTGCTTTTTGTCTGCTTTCTAAGTTTCCATTCATTCTGCTTTCTCTTTCGTTTTCATACCATATGACCTTCCTTGGCACCTTTTTTTTTTCAAGAAGACTGAAGTCCCATCTTTCTGCGGTCGTGTGTCCAGGGTTCGAAATTATCGGTCGTTAGCAGTGGCGGCTCATCGGGTGATGCGAGTGAAGTGCCATTTCACCTAAAGAAATTGGGCGGTTGAACAGTTTTTTTAATTTAAATTCCAAATCCTTTTTATTTTTTTGTCAAATTTAAAATTTGATTAGAAAAATAAAATTTAGAATTTTATTTTGAGCCCACTATTTTTTTTTTTTTTTTAATTTAATTCCTTTAATATAATTGGAATTACATTCAGGAACAGAAGGCTACGTTTTTAAGTCAGCGCTTTAAACGCGTTAAACGCACCAACGAAATGTTGCCCGCCGAGAAAAAGGGCCGTATGAAGCGACGATAGAAATTTAGAGCTTCGCTTCAAAACGGAAATGTTTTGCGAACATGGTTACCATGGCGATGGAATATTTACGGCGAAAGCAAGTACTGTCAGAAGAGAAATTTTTATCGCATCATCATGTCAGCTAGTATTGCCAGATCAGAGGTTTTACCTCTGAATCTAGAGGTTTTGCATGGGGAAAAGGTAAAAATTACCAAAACAGAGGTATGGCTTGATCAGAAATAAAAATTGAGATTTTTGATTACCACAGAGGTTTCTAGAGGTAAAAAATTTTCTGCGGGGATGTGTTACTGGTCAAAGAAAAAAAATTAAATCAAAGAATTGAATAAAACTTTGATTCAAACTACAAACAGTTTAGTGTTATATCTGTTAGAATTATTTAATTACCCTGAAGTATTTCGAGGCACGTTGAGTGGTAACAGTAGAAGCGTGTAATTTCGTTGTGTTTTTGTTTCTTAAGGGGACACAGGACCTTTAAATCTTTAAAAAATCGATTTTTTATTTATTAGTTTAAAAAATAATATGGATTTTTGGCAGTGTTTTAAAACAAACCGCATCAAAATTCTTCAATTACTTCTTGCACTATTGTATAAAATAAAAATAACTATTACATGTTACCAAGTTCCAACTTGAACACTTTTTTTCTCAAAATCACTTTTTCTATATTGCGCGCAGATTATCTTCAGATCTATGCGCACTAGAGTTCTGAAATTTTTAATATGCTTTTATATCATAAATACCTATATTTTAAAACCAACTGACAAAGTAAAAATTGCACCACTCAAATATTATCATATTTACATACAAAAGGTTAAACACTGGTAAAATAGCAATGAAAAAGATCACTCAAGCTTTCGGACGCTTTCAGCAGCAGTCCTTCATCAGGAGTAATCATTACTCCTGATGAGACTGCTGCTGATGCGTCCGAAAGCTTGGATGATCTTTTTCATTGCTATTTTACCAGTGTTTAACTTTTTGTATGTATATTTCCTCCCTGGTACCCTGTATTTTATTTCTAAAATTATCATAGTCATTAAAAGAGTACATTGTGTAGGATTTTTCACGGTTATTGTGTTATGGAGTAAATTTAATTTATTTTTGATTATGATAGGCATTGTAATTTTGTTAATATTTTTTTTACAGTTTATTATCCTGGATTTGTAATTTGCATGTAATTTTCTTTGAGTGTAGCAATCTATTGCAAAATTGAATTTTGAAGAGGGTGCGGTAGAACGATTGCTAGCTGAAAAAAATAAATTGGAAAATGAAGTGGATTACTTACAACAAGCCTTGGACACCATGCATTCAAGGTACTTCATAAATTGTGAATTATAATTAAATATAATTCACAATTATATATAAATTATAATTAAATATAAATTAAAGTCATTTTAGATTGTTCTTGAAGTACAGTGGAATTTCCTTTATTCAGACTCCAGGATCAGATTTCAATTATTCATACCAACCAATTAACCAGATCCCAATTCGTTGTCTAGAACAAGGCTCCCCGAAACGTTTTTTTGTCTTCGACCCAATCATACTTTTTTCTTTTTTTTTGGTCGTCTCTCCCATGTATTTTGCTATTTATTATTTTGCTATAATTATGGTGTAAACAAACAAACAAAAAAGACATTTTTATTTAGTTTCTAATGTTTATTATTTATATTATATATATATATCTAATCGTATGCATTACAATAAGACTTATATTAAGTCACTACAATTTACTCACTGTCGATGTAGTGGGTGTGGTTTGTTGCTCTTGGCATGAGTAGCGATGTTGGGTTTAAGATTACTGTTTCAGCCTCAAATTCCTATACAATTCTGCATCTTGTTTCTCTATTTTATTCAGATGGAATTAACACGACTGAAACCAGTTTCAATTACAATATGCAGGCTTGGAGATGCATGGGTTCTAATCCTTCCTATTTACCTGGGAGGCTTCTGATTTTACCTGTCTTCCGATCTTCTGGTCGGAAAATGATTTCTTCTGATTTTCGGAAATTTCATCTAAAATCCCCCAGTGTTTTTTAAAATACTGATTTTTTTTAAAAAAATTAAATACCTATTTTTCTTGATGCATGTTTATTTAAATTTTTGCGCATATGTGCATATTTAATAATAAATATGCATAAATAAATGCAAATATCGGTAAAAAAGTCGAAAAAATTCGTCTTCTGTTGACGGCGCATGCGTGGCGTGACGTGGAATTTTAGCTCCAGCTATGACGTAGAGTGATGCCCCTGCACAACGAAATCATGCATCTGTATTTGTAGTTGTTGGGGAAGGCAAGAAAGAATGCGCTACATCCATAAGGTTTTGGTCAAGCACGTGACTCTTTATAGGGAAGCCATGTGTTAGACATATCTGGTATTTCTTTGCTCTGGAAAGAAAGTTTTGTTTTTAGGTGTTTTTGAAAACGACGCTAATGAAGCTGACCGTTAATAAAAGGTACTACCAAAGTTTAAAGCCAAATATATGAAGATGTTTAATTTTATTCAGAAATCAAGACTGGGGCCAAAATATGCTTTTTGCACATGTTTCCGTAAAGCCATAAGTATTACTCTCGGTGGTAAACGCGATATTACTTTGCATTCTGAGACCGTTGAACATAAGGAGACGTTCAAGGCTGTAGAGTCTAATCATAGTATCAAGCCTTCATGTTTTGCATTTAACGATACCTCCTTTATTAACGCTGAATGTTTATTTACATTGTTTTTCATCGAACATAATTTGCCAATGAATTGCAGCGATCACACGGGGATGCTCTTTCGGAAAACGTTTCCTGACAGCAGTATTGTAAAACAATATGGATCTGCAAGGAACAAAACTTCTGCAATTATAAAAGAAATGTCCGCAAAGGAATCCTCATCATTTGTTGAAAATTTAAGGTGCTATCCATTTTCAATTGCAACTGATGGAAGCAACGATGTTGATTCAAAGCTGTATCCAATAGTGGTAACTTTCTTCGATCCTTTATGTGAAAAAATTGTGAATTGTCTTTTATCTATGCCATCTTTGAAAGAAGATGCTACTGGGTTAAATATTGGAAATCTTCTGGTAAGTGCTTCACAATCTAAAAACCTTGCGATTTCTAATTGTGTTGCCTTTAGCTGTGATAATGCACCTGTTATGATAGGAAAAAAGCAGGTGTAGCAGCGGTGTTAAAGAATCATCACCAAAATATTGAAATTATGGGCTGTTCCTGCCACCTTATTAACTTAGCAGCTGAAAAGAGTGCTGCATGTTTGCCATTTAAAATCGATGAAATTTTGGTAGACATTTACTATTACTTACAAAAGAGTTCGAAAAGAAAAGATAGGTTGAAAATTCTTCAAGAATTTCATGAGACTGATATAAAAAAGGTACTAAAACACGTTAGCACTCGTTGGTTGTCTGTTGGAAAGTGCTTAGAGCGTATAATCTAGCAGTGCCAACCTTTGATCAGTTTTTTTTAAGGAAGAGGCCATGAAAAGGAATCAAATCACCCCACTTTCTTTCTTTACTATTCCCTCTATCAAAGTTTCGGTTGAAAATGCAGATAAAGTAAAAGAACGTAACAGCAAAAAAGCATCGCAGAAATTAAAAAGGAAAGCTCAAAATTATGTGGATATTTCTAAGAAACAAAAAACTGAAAACTCCATGTCTCGTGAAGAAAGGTTGTTTTATTTTCTGTCGGAAGATATCAATAAGGCTTTCTGGTTATTTTTATCTTATACTGTGCCTGTATTTGAAAAAGCAAATGCTCAACTTTAGTCTGCAAAACCGCGTATTCATAATCTAAAATCTCTTCTCATAAAATTGTACAGAGAAATTCTAGTGAAATTTGAAAAATGAAGCATCATAAACTCATATAGTGATATTTTGAAAGTCCACTATCATGAGAGGAGTAATCAAAAAGATGTTGATATCTTAATTGGAAATGGAACACTGAAAGTAATCCAAGATTTTAACATTCATGATAAAAATGAATTTTATGAAAACGTCAGAAGCTATTTCATAGCAGCATGTGACTACATGCACAATAAATTTCCTTTCGAGTTAGAAGTATTACATCATACAAAGGTTACACAAACATCAAATTTTGAAAAAAAGCATAATTTTTCTTCTTATAATATTTTACACAAAACTTTCCTGTTCTTTCATTCAATAATACAGAAAATGAAGCTGTTGATGCTTTACAAACAGAATTCAGTGAGTTCCAGGCTTTCGAAGTTCCACAAACTGTGAGTAATGAAGGTAGCATTGATGCACAATGGGCGGCCATAGGTAAAATAAAAAATGATACTTGTGAATTAAAATTTAAATGACTTTCTCAGGTTATGCTATCAATACTTACGATTCCTCACAGTAATGTAGCATGCGAAAGAGTCTTCAGTCAAGTGAAGAAAATTAGAACTGACTGAAGACTGAAGTCAGGTCAACCATGTCTGCATGACACATCAGAAAATTTATTAATAGTTAAATGTCAACATGTGAAATGTTATGAGAATGTATTTGATAAAAATTTCTCAAATGCAAAATCTTGCACTACAGCATTTGTAAATTTTAAGAATTAATATTGTGTTTAATACTGTTTAATCCTCTATTATTATTAATTTAATAACTACTTAACTTCCTCATTGTGCCTGTTTTTCATAAATTATGTATGATTTTGTTTAATTAAAAAATGGTGGCCTGCCCACGCGTGCGTGATTGACTACAGATTTTTCACTTCTAGAAGTTGGCACCTATGGAGATGTAAGCAAAATGCTTTAAATGTTTGAGATGACTACAAAACCACTATATTAGTGATTTTTAATTAACCTTTTCATCAATCCATGATTGACCTCCCTCCCTTGTGGGTTGCGACAATTTTGAAGTGTTTATGTGATATGTTATAACGAAACAATACAGAGTTTCACCAGGAGATTCCATAACAAACAGTTATTTCGACACTGGCGTAAGGTTTAAAAATCGTGATTGGTGCAGAATGACCCTTGCTGTCCTTGTGCCATAAAAAAAACAACCAACCAACGTAAGGTTTAAAAAATCAGTGTACGTTAGAAGAAAAAGATAGCTGTTCATTATCTTTCTTAGACTTTCGTATAAATAGAGATGGGGATGGGCGACTGTTGACTACGGTGTTTAGGAAACCAACACATACTGATAGGTATCTTGACTTTCGTTCTCATAGCCTGGCATCACACAAAGCATCTGTCATTAGAGCCTTGCACCGACGAGCCTTTACACATTGTTGTAATGATGACCTTCGCAATGTTGAATTACGACGCAACAAAAGCGTGTTGAAAAAGAACGGTTACCCGACTAAATTTATCGCTCGTAACTAATGTGGTGTTAGTGGTGGAAACAGGAATGTAGAGGATGAGACTAGGAAGACATCAGTGGTTTTGCCATATGTGGCGGGTGTCTCAGAAAAGCTGTCTCGAATTCTCAGTTGTGTGAATGTTAAGACCTACTACAAACCTGTCTACACCCTGCGTGATCTATTACTTAAAGTTAAGGATCGCGTCCCTGAGGAGGAAAAATCTGGTGCTATTTACCAAATACCGTGTGGAGACTGTGACAAGGTGTATGTTGGACAGACGGGAAGATCGATACGTCTACGAGGGAAGGAGCATATGCGTGCGGTAGCTAGGGGAGACGATTCAAACCAGTTGGCTGAACATGTCTTCAGGGAGGGTCACGAACCAGATTGGCATTCGATGAAAATATTACATCAGAATGTGACGAATCTGGGGAGTAGACTTTTTCTGGAATCATGGGAAACCTACGGTTTGAGGAGTCGTGCAATAAACATCGCAAAACCTCTACCAGAACCTTACAGGATTTTTGCCAAACCTTGAGTTGGAGGTGAATGGTAATTTCATTTCAACAATTTTGGCTTTTCAAGAGAAGAGGTTTCAAAATTACAGAAAAGGAAACAAAGTGTTTGATATTTATTATATTAAAGTTTGATATTTATGAAGTTTTACTTTTTTTTAATGAAACATTTGACTTTTCATTTTTATCCTGCTTATTCATTTGATTAAACTATTTTTTACTTACTACAAAACTCATGAAAACCAATTTTCCTGTATAAAATAACACGATTCACACGTAATCTGGAATTGTCAAGGAATTTGAAATTGTCTCTAAAGGTCAAGGAAAAACAAGATTGTTTGGCCAAAATCTGGAAAAGTAATTCCATAATTTTTTTTTTCAAATTTCCGTGAAATTCGAGATTTTACCCATGACCGTTTTCCGAATTTTGCTTTTTTTTTTTCCTCTGCAAAAAAATACTGCCCTATTAATGAAGGACAACAGCATCTATCTGAAACATGCGATGCAGTATGCTTAATATTTATAACTATGTTCTGCAACGTTATTAAACTTTAATGTATTACAGTAGAACCACCGTTAACCAAAATATGTACCATATTAAATAGGGTCTTTTTTTTACGTTTTTTGAAAGAAATACACATTTCCTGATAAAAAACGAAATACTGTGCAGTACATCAAATGGTACTATAATATTGCAGCATATGATAATAGAGGTGAGTAACACCAGGTGTTCCGGTGCCGGTGATGGTCCTTCTTGCCTACTGATTGCATATTATCTGGATTATATACAGTACATATTGTATATATAATTTTAATAAATACTTAATTATTATAATTTTATATAATTGTGTTTTGTTGCGTATTTCCACCTTTTAACTTAAAAAATGACGATTTTTTTTTTCTGAAACCGTACCCCCCCAGTTTCGGTTACTGGAAGTTGTACTGTGTTACCTTTATTGTATTTGTAGTAACTTCACATTTTTAGGTTTCGTGAACTGTTGCAATTTATCCATTAAAATAATCTGAGTAACTCATCTTTTATTATATTGTTTGTTGTATTCTATTTTATTGTGCTTGGCAGCAATAATAGGGTAGGTGTTATTGTTTTAGAATGCCCCAATGACATCAGTCTAGTAATGTTTGTCTTTGAGTGCAGACTTATTTTCTTTGATTTTTGCAGTAGTAGAAATATTGCCTGCTTCTGTGGAACATCAAAATCATAACAGTATTAACATACCTTTAACGTTGTGTTCATTCTCGTGTTTAGATTTCCCCAGTTGACGTTCGAATATCCTGACCAGGTGAAAGGAGGTAAAGTTTATGGTTTGGTGTGTAATCTCTTCAAAGTCCCTGATCCTGCCAAGACAACAGCTCTGGAAATCGCAGCTGGCTCACGCGTATGTCAAAAATTGATTTCATCTTTGTTCATTCGTCACAGCACTTTATAAAGTTTTTGTAACTTTGTTTGTGAATAACTATTCTAAAGTTAGCATATTCTCGCTCTTTTTCGCCCCCCTACCCCTTTTGGACCGTTTTCAAAAGCTAATAGATTTTTTTTTTTCCTCAATGTATCGCACCCTCCTTTTGGAAGTGATACAAGTCACTTGTGAAGGGACTTTTGTGTCACT
>QLNU02003225.1:62749446-62788827 GCA_006491805.2 Dysdera silvatica | reverse complement strand
TTGCACCATAAAAATGACCTCGTTTGGCACGGAACAACCCTTGTCCTTGTGCCATAAAAATGCAACCAACCATAAAAATTCAACCAACCAACTAAGAGTAGTTTGATGAGAAAAGACTCGCACATTTCGTGCTGGATCTCAAATCAGCGATTATTGGGTTCATATTCCAATGCTTTGACCACCAGTCTGCTCGGTATAGCTCTTATTGGAATTTTTCTTGTGTTTGTATTTATCAAAGAGAGAACATCCTAATTAATGAAAAGGGTCGTTGTCGAGGAAGTGATTATGGATTTTAATTTCCTGTGCACTATTTTGATTAAAGGCCGAATCTTTTATTATCACCTGTTTTTTAATTAAAATTAAATATTTTTTTTTTCACTTGCAAGAGCCTGAAGAGAAAGGAAGCATTTTGATTGTGAATGTATTTGCAGTTGACCACGGCAGGATTTCCATGCATCTGGAGAATATAGAATTGTCAGGGAATTTGTAATTGTCACTAAAGGTAGTGGAAAAACAACTTTTCTGTTCAAACCTAGAAACGTCAGGGGAAAACCTTTCTATAAGAGGCTGGGATTTCTTTAAAAACAAGATTCCAGTGCAGCATGGTCTTTACTTTACCTTGTGCCGTAAAAGTATGAACAAGAACTTTCATAGTCATGTATATGGTTCAAGCCAGCGAAGAAAATTTGGTGGTCCAAGAAGAACCACTTGGTCACCAATTGGTGGTTCAAAAAACAAACCTGGTAGACACAAGTTAAAACTGCCATTAGGGTGACTCCATGGTAATGGACGGGACATTTAAAGATGACCTTTTTTTGTGAAATTCTGAATTTTCTCATGAACAACATAATTTTGGAAATTAATTTTATTATCAAAAACAACATATAACTGTTGTTCACCAGTAACACCTTTATTAAATATTTACAACTATTTGTTTAGATTAAATCTTAAACTATAATTCGGTAACGGACGGGACATGATGTGGACATACATTTATGGGTCCATGCATTCTCTAGGAAATTTCTGTTCTCATAGATGGTATTTAAAGTCTCATTAAATATATGTTATATGGCATATTGATTCAAGCGAACACTTTAAAGTTTTAATTTATATTAAAATTAAATATTTAAAAAAGTAACGAACAGGAAATTGGGCGAGTAACGGATGGGACAATTTGACAAGAGCTACAAATTATAAGTTAAGACAAAGAATGATTTTATTTTTTTTGTTTGTTTTGTGGTTTTATGGCTCAAAGACTACAGTGGTCATGCTGCGCCGGGACCTACTGTTTTCCGAGGAATCCGAACCTCTTAAGGCCTAGGGAACCAAACCCCGGACTACAGTGAGCAGTGCGATCTTTATGAGATCTCTGAGTAAGCGTTCTTTTTGCACTGTTGGGAGTCGAACCCGGATTAGCGGCGCACTAGGAGAACGCGTTACCACACTGCGCCACCGCAAGGCAGAATTATTTTACTATTTCAGCATTTGCTAATAACATTCCAAAAATATTTAACTTCTTAATACTGCAGTTTTAGATTACATTGGACTGGTGTAACTATAAAATAAGCTATAGCTATAATGTTGCTATAATAATGTAGCTATAATGTAAGTTTTTTTTTCTAGAGTACAACGTACAAAGCTACAACTAATCATATATATATAAACTTTCTTAAACCTGAATATTTCTACTTAATACTTTTTCAGTTTTTTTTACCAATGAATTATACATGAAAGTAGTTTTTAGTATGAATAGCTACACAAGAGAAATTTTAATTGCAGAACTAAAAATATATCCGTCTCGATGGAATTTTGGAGTAGGTGGCTTCCTTTTGATTTGTGAGAAATCAACCCAGCTTATATCATGTACATCAGGATGATCAAAGTTTTTCCTCTCAGTATCCTGTTGTCTTAAATAGTCCACTTCAATCTCCTGATCTCCCACAGTAATAATAAAAGCACAATATAATATTCTAGTATTCTTCTTTACAAACTCAACAACAAAATTTCCCTTCTGGTAATTTTTTGGCACCTCAAGACTCTCCTGATAAACATCTGAGCACTCTTGAAAATGAGGTATCAAACACTAAGTTTTAGTGTCTATTGATGAAGAGAAATACTTTCATTTCATTTTATATTCAATAACCAGATACACTGCAAGAACCTTTTGTGAGTTTGGAAGTGGAATTATTATATTGTTCCAATGTTTGTTCAGGACTTTCTCAATTCTTCTTATATTCTTACCTAGCGCTTGAATGCAACAGATTTTATTAGAGTTTACGCAGCTGCAAATGACTGAGCATCTTGGACCAAAACTTTTTCAGCTTTCACCCTTGTCCACACAAGTCTCTTCACCGTACCACCGACCCCAACAGCCCGCTTTCCATGGCTTGTTGTGAAAAAGTGCCAAGAGCATTTAAAGCCATATGAGTTTTCTATAAACGTTAAGTTGATAAAATTGAAGTATTGTTTAAATTGCGAGGCAGTGCCATCAGAGACCTACAACAGTACCTTCAGCTCTGGAAAAATCTAAATCTTGAAAAATTACATCTAGGAAAGTAAAAACAGCATATTTATCATGGTTTATGTTGTAAAATATTATCCTTCGCAGGGATAACACAATTGTCAAATATGGTCGACACAGAAAAGCCTTCGGGGCGAGGTTTTTGTTATTTATTAATTTATTGTATGATAAATTCCCCCACAAAAAACTCACAAAAATCTCGCCCCGGAGGCTTTTCTGTGTTGACCATATTTGGCAATTGTGTTATCCCTGCGGAGGGTAATAATACCTTATATACGGAGAAAGAGAGCGTTGTTTCCTGTCCTCATTCGTCTAGCGGTCCAAGACACTCCGGGCTAAACGGAGGGACCCTGGTTCAAATCCAGGATGGGGAAAGCGTCTCTTTTTCTCCAAAAAGAAAAAAGCTCTAGTTTGAGCTATAATATATATATATATATGTGTGTGGGTGGCAGAAATTATTGTACAAATGGTTTATGTTGTCTGAAACCAAAGCATAATTCACAGTCTTGGGTCCACACCACATAACAGCTGTAAAAGCAGTAATTTGCTTATTACCCCAGTGGGCACTTTGTATTTCATTTTGGACAGGGGCTTCATAATTCTCTGAAAAATCTACCTCAGTTTTCATAACTGTGACTTTTTATTACAACTGTGAATCTTTTCCTACAGAAAAATCACTGTTTTTTCTTTATGAAACAGTGCCATTGGAGATGAAGAGCGTTATCTTTAAGCTTCTTCAGCAAATGTATAAGTTTGGCAGACTTTTCAATTTCCACCATTCCCTTGTGGACATTCTTCTACTGCTTCCACTGAATTGTGTCATTCAAAATATCATTTCTCATACAACTTCATCAAACTTCTAGAGATTTCCACATTTATCACAAGTGTTCCTAATCATATGTACTTTATTCACACTACATGTAATCGTTGCTGTGAAATCATGAACAGACTTATGAAAAACACATTGTGATATAGCTTTTAACAGAAGTTCAGTATTGCTATAATATATACAAACACATTGTGTAGTGTTAGTTTAACTGGAAGGACAAAAGCATGACATGAGCGTGGAAACATGGAAAGCCCAAGCAGCTTTTCTTTAGTAAAAATCTTTAAAACGTCCTTGACAGGCATCACAAGGTGGCATTTCTGCATTTTTTCTTTCCCAGTTGCAGTTTCTATTGTGACATAATACATGTATGGAAAGAATGGAAAATGCCCACACATGTTTCAGACGACAAATTTGTCTTCCATGTTTACGATTTTAGCGACCAATGGTTATGAGTTGGCAACAATTGTTGCTTTGTCACCATGCTGTCTCGAACCCTAGCCATATAGAACCATTGCTATTGAATATGTTTTTTGCGAAATCGGATCCAAAGGGCTTAATGTACATAGCAAAACAATTTAAAGACCAGCACAGAAAGCTCTTTGTTGTTTTTATGTATTCCCTGGTTACTGTTATATATATATATATTTGTGTATGTGTGCACATTTATATATATAACTATACTTTTTGTCTATGATTTACTCGATATAAATTAGGTTCGTAAAGAAAACGTGTCCACAGCACTTTCCTGCATCCAGTATGATAACGAAGTAGCAAAGGCTATGGAATATGTCTTTGGTGGAATGTTTGTCGCTTCCAACATGGAATCAGCAAGACAGGTTGCTTTCGGCAAAGGCATCAACAGGAAATGTGTCACTTTGGAAGGGGAAGTCTTTGATCCTGCCGGTACATTATCTGGAGGTAATTGAATTTAAACAGCTAATTTTTTAGTTTTAAGTATGTTTTTAATCCTCTGGTGTGTCAGGTCGGAAAATGGTGAAGCAAGTAGTTTGTATATTCTTTGAAGAACAATTTGCTGCACCAAGAAGGAAGGAATAATCCGACTGAAATGAAACTTGGCCCACATATATTATACATGTCGAAAAATAAAAATGATTAACATTTCAGAACAATTCGATCATTTACTCTTGAGAAAGAACTGCACAAAGTTAGCGAATCAATATGTAGTTGGTTCACTGCTGGTACATAACTCATCATGGCTGTTATCTTGAGGTATTTTTTGCCAAATAGTGTTCACTCGACAGTTTATTTTGTCCACATTCTCATATGAACACAAATGGTGCTCCACCAGGTTTCAAATGTGCTCGATAGGAGAGGTGCCATCAAGGCACTGACTAGCCAAGGACGTGTGTTGAAAGCCCGAAGGCTGTCAGTAGAGAGGCGTGCTTCGTATGTCCGGGCATTTTTTTGCTGAAAAATAAGCACAGGATGCTATAAATCATTGTTTCTCAACCTTTTTCAATTTGCGACCCCCTTTTATAATAGCCAAGTAATCCACGAGCCCACCTTCATAGTAACCAAATAGTCTGCGATCCCACTTCTGTTGCTGCCCCATTTACATAATAAAAGCGTTTTTAACAAAGTAAACATATTATATATAAAATTATATGATTAATAATATTTATATATTATATTAATATATACTATATTAGTATATTACATATATTAATAATACGTACTATACTAATAATACATATTAATGTATATTATAAATATAAGCAACCATTAATAGGATATCGCAATGTACAGGGTGTTTACGGATCTGGAAAAGTCAGAGAAATTTGAAATACAAAGGCCCAAGTCAGGGAAATTTGAAATTCATTGTTATAATAAATAGCTTATTAAAATAATTTTTCTGAACTATGCTTTTCGTACCACATTGCATACTGAAAATTTTGAAAAACTTATACTTTTGACTAAACTTCTTCCAAAAATTACCCTTTTGCACCAAAACTAATATAATTTATATAAAATTATTAAGCCCATATATTTCTCAGGAGAAAATGTTTGCCAAATATATAACTACAACTTGAAAAAAAGAAAGTATTTTTAGCTAAATTATCTAATCTGTAAGGGATTTTGCTAATACCAATCTCCTTTTTGTTATATGTAGTCATACACATTTTAAATGAAATAGAAGATGAAGCATCAGCTTTGCGATTATATAGTTAAGCTCTTTTATAATGGACTCAAAAAGGGTGGAATGGAAATGTTGCTGTAAATATTTAATTAATGCAAGTTTTTAGTGTAAAGAAATACACTTTTTAATACAGCTTTTGTATTTGTAAATTCACTGTAATTAAGTCATAAATGGCTTTGGGGTTGATGGTAGCGGATTGTATTGTCTTTAAACTTGTTCTGATTACACAAATTTTAATGCATTGTGTGTTGTTTACTATAATTAGCGACTGGAAATCGATTAAGATTTGGTCTGGAAAAGTCAGGGAAGTTTGAAACAGAATTTGAGCAGACACCCTGAATGTAGCCATGTTGAAGTATAAAAGCGTTGATAACGTTTAGTATGGAATTCCTTATAAAAATAATTGCAACTGAAAATAGTTGCAGCGACCCCCAAGAAATCAGTTATCAGAATATCCATTTGCGACCCCCAGGTTGGGAACCACTGCTGTAAGTGGAAGAGCAATGTAAAAGTGGTAGAATTTGTTGATATGTCGCTATGCAGTGAGGATACCGTGAAGAACTGTAGTGATGTTAAGGTATTATTACCCTCCGCAGGGATAACACAATTGCCAAATATGGTCAACACAAGAAAGCCTCCGGGGCGAGAATTTTGTGAGTTTTCGTGGGGGAATTTATTATACTATAATTTTTGCCACCCACGTATTAATTACAGCTCAAACTAGAGCTTGTGTAATTTTGGAGAAAAAGAGACTCCTTCCCTGGTTCGAATCCAGGATGGGGAAAGCGTCTCTTTTTCTCCAAAACAAATAAGCTCTAGTTTGAGCTGTAATTAATACGTGGGTGGCAAAAATTATTGTAAAAGAACTGTAGTGATGTGCGATTGCGAGATGTTTTAGTTGATTGTCTCAATTGTTTGAACATCTTAAAACTTCTCGATGGATTTTAACCTGACACGACTAACAGGACTCGATGTATCATGTATGTTCAACTGCTTGGCAATTGCTAATTTGTTATTGTAAGCTAAATAGAGAAAACAAAAATCCAAACTATGGGTTTTTTTAAAACGAGAATCGCAGTATTTTAGTGAAAACACAACAATAACCATCGCATGAGCAATATATCTTACAAAAACATAAATGCAC
Organism: Dysdera silvatica; assembly: GCA_006491805.2. Lineage (NCBI taxonomy): Eukaryota > Metazoa > Arthropoda > Arachnida > Araneae > Dysderidae > Dysdera > Dysdera silvatica. The sequence goes on along the minus strand of QLNU02003225.1, from coordinate 62,782,175 downwards.
AGATTCGTGTTGGTTCATGGTTGCTTTAACAGTCGACTATGTGTTGATTGCAATTCTTACGATTGTAAAAAACATCTTGTAATTGCATTCTAGTTGACTAGCTCTCCCGATGCGAATGAACTATTACTGTGATGGTCAGTTGAGCTCCAACGAAACTGTGTCAAACAAAGCAAATCCATTTTTTTGCAGGATGGTTGGGAAGACTAAAGAATATATATGTATACAGTGGAACTTGCTAAAGTGAACACCTGAATAAAGTGACCACTTTTTATTAGAGAGAGAACTGGTTTGGGGTTAGTCATCGCTATACCAAAGTTTGCCATGTATAGTGACCACCTGTCTATAGTAACGATTTCAATATAGTCCCAGAGGTGGTCCTTTTAGGCAGGTTGTACTCTGTATGTGTATTAATTGGATGAATAAAGGTCCCTGTATTCTATCTTATTAATCAACTGTTCTGAGTCAAACTGCTGGGGCAACTTCTGAGAATCAAGCAATAGATAACTTGTAACAAACGACTGGTGGGTAGTGGCGGTATGATACTGACAGGATTATAATCAAACGTCTCGATTATTAAGTCTGTTGTTGACTCGGTTGTGAAGTCGATTTTGATTGTTTCGATTGTAAAAATATCTTGTAGTCCTCTAGTGATTACAAGAGATTTCCAACTATCAAATGGAATGGCACCCCAGACCATAATTCTTTGTTGTCACGCCGTGTGATGACAATAAAAGGAGAATTTGTGTGACGACCAGACATTATCCAGATAAATTTGCACTGATTGTTGGAACTCGGTACAAAATGAGATTTATCACTTTTTTTTTTCTCCTAAACAAATTTAGCTCTTTCTTCAGCTTGTTTCTACATGGGTGTCGAAAATTATTAAGTAAAAATAAATTCCTCCATGAAAACTCACAAAAAACTTTCCTTGGTGGCTTTGTGTGTTGACCATTATTTGGCAATTGTGTTATCCCTGTGAAGGGTAATAATATCTTATAACTTAATATACAAAGAAAAAAGCAATTGTTCTTGTTCTCATTCGTCTAGTAGGTCAAGACAATCAGGGCTAAATGAAGGGACTTGGTACGAACCCGGGATTAGGACAGCAGTTCTTTTTTTGTCCTAAACAAAAAACAGCTCTAGTTTAAGTTTATTTCTACATGGGTGTCGAAAACTATTAAGTCATCATCACTGATGACAGTTTGGTTCCACTTTGGTCATGCCCAACACCACTGCCATTACTGTTGATGATGGGAGTGGTCAGTGGTGGCTGGCGTAATGGGTGTTGTGAGTGTAGTCCCTGCTCCTATGGGCACCCATCAATTGTCCAGGTGGTCACTTCAGTACCAGTTATACAATAGGTGGTCCATAGATACACATCCTGTACTGTTATAGCTTCACTCACAATTGCTCTATCTTCCCATTTTTTTGTCATCTTGGTAGGGTTTAAGCTGCAGTCTCGTTTTTCGCAAAATGCGACGAGTTGCTCGAAAATGCGAAGAAAAAATTATTGCCCATCGCGAAAATGCGACAGGCATTTTTAACCACAGTTTATTCTCTGAAAACAGGATTCCCCGATTCCAGAATATCCGTTTTGCACTTCAGCGATCTTTTCTTGTTCCTTTTTGTTTCCTCTTCAAAATTCTTAACAGCACCTGTTAAGCATCGTTGATATAAATAATTTCATTGATACGATTTTTCGAGCAATGAAAGCAACTAATATTTTTTAGCATTTTGCTACAACTTTTTTTCCCATTTTAGCATTTTTGCGACAGCATGTTTTGAGCCAGCTTAAACACTGCACCTTGGATTATTCACTGTTTGTTTATAGGTGAAATCTATTTTCAACCTATTTCTGCACCATCGTCCGATTATTGGATTGCTCTGATCCAGAGTTATCCAACCTTTTTGGGCAACAGGCCACAATTTTTTTTTTTTTTTCACGAATATCATAGGCTAGTAGTTTCAGTGAATTTCATCAAAAAAAAAATTCTTCTCTTCAGAGTTTCTTCTGGCTATTTATTTGTTCACCTGCGATATGGAAAGAGGTCACCCATGCTGTCCCCATGGTTTTTCCTTATTTCTGAAAAAGAAAAATCTACAATGTTTGTTTCCGATTTTTTTATTATTATAAACAATTGTCGGTGGGCCAGATTAACACTGTTGGGCGGCTAGATTGTGGCCCACGGGCCATATGTTGGACAGCCTAACTCTGACTCAAATGTGATCATTGGTTCATCCGATTTTTTTTTTTTTTTGTTCTGTTGACACATCCTCTATTAAACTCAGTCATTTTTTCGTAGTGTATGCAAATTTACTGTCAAGACATTGTCACAATAAATGAAGATAAAGTCAAGCAAAATCCACTGGAAGTTGTGTCACTAAAAGAAAAAATTGCTCGTAATATACACTATCATGATTTACAGTTCCTGCCATTATTCATTCATTGGGTATACAATTTTGATCATTTGCATTCTCTATCGTAGTGGTTCCCAACCTGGGGGTCGCCGCAACTATTTTTAGTTGCAATTATTTTTATAAGGAATTTTATACCAAATGTTTCCAACGCTTTTATAACAACATGGCTACACACATTGCAATATTCTACTAATGGTTGTTAACTTTATATCTATAATATAAATTAATATAAAATATTTAGTAATATATTTTTATATTTAATGTGTTTTCTTTACTCTGTTAAAAATGCTTTTATTATGCAAATGTGGCAACATGGAAGGGGTCGTGGATTACTTGTCTACTATAAAAGTGGGTCGGGGCTTGAAAAAGGTTGGAAACCACTGCTCTATAGAAAGGTATTTGTATGTGAAGTTCCATTACAAGCAGGTTATTCCTTCTTGGTTCTTCATTTTTTTATTCAAAGTACAGTAATTGTCACAGTATGGAAATTAAGGTCTTTCTTTCTCAGAAGAAAGACCCTAGGATGATATAACCTCATGTAAATACTCCCTATTTTCATTTTTATTTCTTGTATCAGTATCGGGATTTATGTAGGAAATAATCCAAGTATTGTCCTTAATATTAGTAATTAGTATCAATATAAACACAGCCATCATAAATCTAGAGCTACCTGTATTTAATTTGTGTATGGATTACTTTATTAATTGATAGTATGTATGGAGTTAAACCTCGTTATTTCGTCACCATAGGGGACTGGGAAGAAACAAATTAAGAGGGATCATGAAATAATGGATATTAGGGGGATAGCTCACAGATTACCAGTAATTGCTTCATTTAAGCAAACAAGAATATATGTGCTATGTATTTTATATCAAGTTCATATATTATTTTTAATAAACTCACAAGATTAATGTAAGTAAAGAAAACAAAATTACATACCTCCTAATATTTTATTTATGCACTCCAAATCCAATTTTCTACACAGCATCAAAATAATCCTGATTATGGGTTTGCATATGTTGCACTTGTCAGGACGAAACAATCGTTGATATGGAAGTCAGCTTCCATCAACCACTGAGACCACCACTTCAGAGGAAGGTTCCAAAAGATGAACCGAAACGTTGTTTCTTTGAGTAATTAAACTCTGTTAATATTTTCACACAGTCTGTGTTCGAAAATCTGTATTTTACGATTTTAAAATATGTTGCGAAGGTCTTCATGAAACAAAGGGAGAGTTAATTTAAAGTCAATATTAAAAGGAATGCTTTGACAAGGAATTGGATATCTTTGCATCCACTTGTCAATCACGAATCTGCAAGCAATCGAGAGCCCGTAGATGGTCATTATAGACCCGATATACAGTACATAATAGAAGAGACACAGGCCTTTTCTCTAATAAAAGGACCCCAAGGATAAAAGAATTCGTTCTTAAAGGCAAAGTTTAAAATACCAAACAAAAATGACAAAAAAGGGAGGGGGTGAAGGTCATGAACAAGAACATAGAAGTGACGAGTTAACAAGATTTAGTGTTGGGTGCATGATGATTTAAACACGCTTTCTTAACATGGTTTTCTATGCGCCGATTGCCGGGACTTTCAAAAAGTAATAAAATAAGCAGCGTGACAAGGTGACAAAATAACAAGGTTTTTACTGAATCAAACAACAATGTCAATCAATCAACGTTTATTGGCGTAGTGATACCAACGCCGATGGTATGGCGTGATTAGATGGTGAAACGTTCGAAAGAAAATAAATATTTCTGCCTTCGGTGGGACCTGAACCCACGACCTTCCACTTGCCGGGCGGAGGCTCTACCCACTGAGCTACGAAGGACAATATATAATCTCTTTACGAACGTATATATATTGTTGCCAGTTATTTCGCAGAATGGTGTAGTACATAGACTACTATTTAAACCAAATTGCAAAGAGACTGGTATTAAATTGATCGAAATGCACGTTGCAGCATACATGTATGTATTTATTTTATATATATATTTATTTTCTTTCGAACGTTTCACCATCTAATCACGCCATACCATCGGCGTTGGTATCACTACGCCAATAAACGTTGATTGATTGACATTGTTGTTTGATTTAATCTGCGTAGTGTTCGATTTATATAAAATAAATACATAGGTTTTTACTGTATATGATGAATGATTAATCATATGGCAATTTTTGTGGTTTTTTTTAATCAGGATCTATGAGTAATCGCAACAGAATTCTTAGCGAGTTAGCAAAAATTAAGTCGATTGAAGAAGAATTGCGGCAGAAACAGCAGATTTACAACAAAGTGTGCAAAGAATTGCAGCAAGTCAAAATCATTGCACAAAAGTATGTTTGACATACTTATTAATAAGGCCCGGATTTTCATGCATAAAATTTAGCTCAAATAATATGCAAATAAGAATGAAATTGTTACAAAATGTGGACAAAAATATGCAGAAATAATCAAGTGCATAGAAATTTGGACCCTACTCATAAGCGATGTTTCGAAATGTATAAAATAACAATTTATTGAAACAGTGCAAATGTTCTTGAAATTATTGCATAATATGTACTGAAATGCATAAAAAATATCACTTTGTTACGTCCTCGAATATGATTATGCACAAAATTAATACAAAATACACATCAGCATCACAATGTATGAAATACGTACAGAGATATGTTTGAAAATATGAAGCCTTGGCTTGGGCCCCAAGGACGTCGACAGGGTGAATTTTTTGAGGTGGGGGTGAGGGGCAAAGACTTTAAAAAATAGAATTTTTTTACCTCACCTTTTTTAATTTTATTTTCAAAAAAAAGTGAAATATAGGAGGCTCTCCCTTGCCTATACCTGCCGGCGCCCATGGCTTGGGGTGGAAAATATTACACTTGGTCTTGACTTGGAAAGTATAATAAAAAAGTAAATATTGAGAAATATCGCCACAGAAATGCAGTGGCGGATTAATTGGCTGGTGGACCTGCAGTCGCCAGGGGCCCCCTAGTTCGAGAGATTCCTAGTTTAAAACTGCCACAACACAAAAAGCGATAGATTCAATACTTAATATTATTTACGTATGTAAGTACAGAACGTTCTTTTATTAAATTGAAGCTAATTAAAAGTCCTATTAGTTCAAAAATGAGCATAGAAAGGTTAAATGCTATTGTCATAATTAGAACCCAGATTATATGCAACTGAATATGTGCATATACAATTGCATATGTTAGTTGTTTTTAGTGTTTGGGCGCATAAATGCACAAAAACCATGAATTTCCAGAATAAATGCATATTTTAAGGGTTTTAGTAATTTTAAGAATTTTATTATTTCCTCATCCGAAAAATAACACCACAACACTTAAACTTTCTTCTTATTTCTTATCCGAATGGAAAAGCAAAGGAATTTGTAAACGTGTACGTTTAATTATGTCTTAGGTTGCCAAATGTTGTCGTAGCTAAATTATAGCCACCATCTTTATTAAGAAAACCGAAGACGAGTTTTACTTTGCTTAGCTGGCAATTGACTGAAGATCAGTTTAAAACAAACACTTATTCTAAAATTCCACATCATTTCCCCACAGCGATAGACATGGGTCTATCATCGATAAACTATCCATAATAGACAATCCGCAAAAATTTATAAATGCTGTTTAATATCTTTGTAGCTCTGGAAAGGATAGCCTTGCGGTGGTGCAGTGTGGTGAGGTGTTTGTCTGGTGAGCATAGTATAGCATGAGGTCAATGGGAGCCACATTCCAATTTATTGCATATTATAAAGAGCCACATCATAGTTACATAGTATTAAATACACAAATTTAATTAATATAGTTACGTATTATACACAAGTCGTAAGTGTTATGTAAAGTATACATATAAGAAAATATAAAAGAAAGAATATATAAAAGAATTATTTCAAAATTTAATAGTAACTCCTGGACGGACCTATTAATGCAACAAAAGATTTACTTTTGAAGCGATTACGTACAACTTCTATTCTTCATTAACCGATTCACTTTCTTAGTCAATTTAACAAGTTTCTTAAAAAAATTCTGAAATAAAAGGGGGAATTTAATTTTTCGACAAGAGCCACACTTAATGAAGAGTCGCATTTGTCCACCCCTGGTCTAGTGTGTCTTTAACTCGGGTTCGACTCCCAACGGTGCAAAGAACGTTTACTCAGAGATCTCATAAAGATCGCACTGCTCACTGTAGTCCGGGGTTTGGTTCCCTAGGCCTTAAGAGGCTCAGATTCCTCGGAAAACAGTAGGTCTTGACGTAGAATAATCATATTAGTCCTTGAGCTGTAAATCCACACATAAATCTGAAAGGACCTTTTTGGCCATAAAAATGACATACATCATTACATGACTGAAGATAAAGCTTAACTGCTTAGAACAACGAGAGATACATTGCGATATACAGTCATAGGATTTGTGATATATAAAACATATGATTTAATGTATATCGAGTTTTTCTACTTGGCTGTTAATAAATCTATTTGTTTTAAAATACGGAACATATGATTTCCATGCATTCAAAAAATTTAGATACATATTTATGCATTTTATGTACATGCTTATTCATTTTAAGTGCATATATATATATGGATATTTTGAGGTCCTTTAGTGCATATTTTAAGGTTTTAGTGCATATTTTAAGGTTTTAGTGCATGTTATCATAATATTTTGTTGGTTTTTTAGTGTGTGTATAATCCAGGCTCTAATCATAACTGTAGTTTCACCATGTATAAATCTAATTCCATTTATTTAAATGGAATTAGATTTAAATGAAATTAAATTATAATGGCGGAAACGTTCAATAACGCCATTTTTTTTAAATAAAAAGCTGAGGAGAAGGACTACTTTTATTTTACCTCTAGGCACGCACCTTAATACTTATCCTCTGTGTATATATATACAGTCGAAGTTCCATAAGTCGAACCTCCAGGGAAGCAGGCAAAACTTTGAGTTATAGAATAATTAATTCATTACTACACATTAATTCAATAATACTTTTTAAAATCATGCAAAATGTGATTGCTATGAACTATGATTAAAAGAAAGTTTAACACGCATATACTTTTAAAAATGATATTTTATTAAAAAAAATTTTAATTTTTCCTTGCCGTTGCGATGCAAAAATTTCACTTAGAACGTGAGTCTCTAAATCAACGATAGTCTTAAAAATATTTTCAGACATTGATTCGCGGGATTTAGCAAAGGATCTTAATATTCGATTGCAGAAAACATGTCCTTAATAGTAGGAACAGGACGTTACTTCTGTACCTCTTCATCTCTCTCATTATCAATAGGTGTCTCCTGAACATATATACATTGGGCATATTCTGCATAGAAAAATCGGCGCAGTATAGCCCAGATGCTCTTGCGCCATAAAAAAGCCAAACAAACAATCAAACAAGCATAGAACAAAAAATTTTGGATGAAATAGGTACTACAAAAACAATTGATGAATCTGCTAAAGAGAAACCAAGACATAAATTTATATACAAAACATTTTTAAGCACTAAGGTAATTTATTACTATTAAATTTTTTGAATAAATATCTGATTTTTCTTGAAACGTTGAGTTTATTATTAGTTACATATTGCCGGTTTAAGCAACCCACTAAAAATTTACTACTGAAATCTTCCCGAAAAAGTCCTCAGATCCTTCACCTTTTTTTTTGGGGGGGTGGCTCAGGCTCGAAATTTTTACATTCCCCCCCCAATAAGCTTAAGCCTCAACAGAAATGTAAGAGCATAAAATTTTTAAATTTTAATATTATTAATTATATCATTTACAATGGAAGCAATTCTGTAGCATTTTTCCATTTTATTTTGAAAAAATGATTGAAAAAAAAAAAAAAATTAAAAAACATTGAATTAATTTTGATTGAATTACAAGCTGATTAGAAAATACACACTTTTTAAATTATGAAAATTTTGCAGAAATATGAAAATTGGAAAAATGCATGAAGCAAATATGCAAAACATGCAAATGTATAATACCGGGCCCATTTATTACTGATTACTGTACATGTTGCCATGTATGGAACAAATAGTTATACCCCCATGGTAAATATGTTCATATCTAAAACAAATGTATTGAGAAAGTTAACATTTTATACCACTTCCAGAGATTTTAAGATTTCATTTTTGAATTTGTCATTTCTACTGGAATCACCATTGAAGAGAAGAAGAATTTTATTACAATCTAATATGAGAGAGTAACAAAGCAAATTTTCATTCTTGTGTTCAGAAGTTGGAAAACGTTTTTATTACATCTTTACCATGCTAAGTTCTGTTTGGTCTTCTCTAACCTGGTCATTAAAGTTATTCTAAGCAGCAAAGGTAAATGGGGAGGGGGGGTTGATAGGGATCATGGAGTTGTAGCTTTGTAACCCCTACTTATATTACCTTTCTGCATGCATCAGTACTAATCACTCTCTAATGCAGCGTTTCTCAACCTTTTTACTGTCACAGTACCCTTACAATTATATTTCTAGTCGGTAGAACTCCCTACATACAAGTTAGTATCTGTCATTGTTGATGCCTTCTTTTGTTATTTATAAACTTGGAGTTCACAAGGAAAACAATACAATTTTTCAGATGTGTGGTTCAACCAAAATTTTATTTTTATTATTACATATTTAGTTTATTAGCAGTGTAGAAAAGAGAAAAAGATTTCAATTGCCTGTTTATGATTTTTTCATTCATTCCAAAGAAATTAACTTTATATCTCTGAATTTAAAGTCTAAAATATCATACGAAGAAATTTGTGCACCAAGAGAATGTTACATTTAAAGCAAATTTCTAAAGTGTGAACTAAAATTTAACATAACATGCTGCAGTTCTATGGTGCTCATAAATTAGCAACCCCGCCAATAGATATTGATTACTACAGTGGATTCATGTTTTTACATACCTCCAACTTACAAATTACACATTTTTACAATCTATTTCGTTGGTCCCTAAAATTATCCCATGGAGCTAATATTAATTTCCTATTTACAAACTTTTTTGGGGTATCCACAAGTTTGTGAAATTGAAAACTCATTGTATTTCTCGTGGCACCCCTAGTGATATCTCGCAGCACACCGGGGGTTTCGTGGCATGGCGGTGGAGAAATGCTGCTCTAAGGATCAGAAACTCCAATATTAGATGTATTGGGACAGATTTGATTTCCAGTACAGGGACGGACTGTGCCACTGGCCAACCGGCCCCGGGGCCGGTGTGCCATCATGGGTGATAGAACTTGTGCCCACATGGTCTACAAGAATCGGACCCCCCAATAATCTAAGTATGTGCCCCTTGAGAGGACCCTGTTCGCCCCTGTTCTAGTATATTTAGTTTGGAAATGTTTTGGGGTTAAGAGGTTTGGCTTACATTTTATGGTACAAGAGCAGTTAAGGCCATGTTACACCAAGACCTTCACTTTTTTTTTTCAAGAATCCAAACTTCTGTCTCATGGGGAACCAAACCCTAGATTATGGTTTCATCTCAACTAACCAGTACTACGCTTTTGGCATCCAAAACTACAAATGAAACGACTACCTTAATACTGGATATGCATCCTACTATTTGTTTCATGGGTGGATGAAATATGAAAACAAGTTGAGGTAATATTGAAATCAATACGTGAGGGGAGCACTTGGAGAGACCTTCGTCTAGCAGTGGATGGGTAATGCTTGAATATTATAGTTTATTTCAAACTGCCTTTGCAGTGGCCATCCGTTCATATGCTATCACAGAGATGTCTTACGAGCAAAACTGTTTTCAAGGTCAGCGAAGCCAGCTGTTTATGAATTTTTGGATATGAAAGGCTACACTGACTTTCTCATGAGAAGCCTACTTTAGGAAGAAAGTGTACAAGCTTTTGCCATTGTAAGGTCTGCTGGAACAAACACACAGTCCGCTGGAACAAATTTATGACAACTTGTTAAGGCTTCTGTCTTGTCCGCTCTTGGGCCATTAGCCAATAAGAAGCTTCAAACCAGTGTTGTTATCAAGAGACTGACCAATCGCAATACATGATAAATCATTCCTCAAAAGTTTTGAAATCTAAATATGTAATTTTAAGCATTGAACAATCGGGACCGTGTATGGAATATTTAGCTTCATACTTGAGGAAAGCTGGCATTAGCACATTGAGTCGTTTGGATGACATGGCGCTTTTTTTTTTACCCTTCTCAGGGTTAACACACTTGTCAAATGGTCAATATATAAAACCACCAGAGAATGGTTTTTTTTTGTTTTTTTTTCTCCATAGGGAATTTTACAGACAGTAATTTTCGACATCCATGCTTAAGCTCCAACTAGAGCTTTCTATGTATAGTAGAAAGACATTGTCCTGACCGGAAGCCAACTCTGAGAAGGGTAATATCTTACAAAACCTTATGTACGGAGAAAAAAAGCATTGTTCCTTGATGTCCCAGAAGGTTAAGGCACACCACTTAATATAGTGGGTTCCTGGTCTTACTCTAGGTCAGGGCTGTGTGCCTTTTTCTCTTATACATAGGAAGCTTAAGTGTGGGCGTCAGAAATTATCTTGGTTATTTTTTTATGCAAGCTTGACATTAGTTTTCTCATTGTAGATTTTCGAGTTTGCAAGAAACACTAGAGATTAACTTAAGCAAGTTGGACCACTTGAAGAATCAACTTGAAGGTAGTACCTACCATCAGCAGCTTGAAGAAGTGGCATCTCTCAAGCGTGCCATAGGTAGGCTAGGCTTTTTTAATAAGCCATGCTATTTTAATAAATTTATTTTGTGATTCATATTGACAATTAGCATTTTAATTCATTCTACGTCAATGTAAGCTGTAACACATTTTGAAGTACCATCAACAACCTCAGTGAGTGGTGATTCAGGAGAAAATTTGCACCAAACGATCTTTGTGTGCAAAATAATTGTACCATGGACCCTCCATATAATCAGCTTCTTGAATTCGGAAAAATCGTCTAGCCTTCCAGAAAATATCTAAAAGAAGACCTTCCTGCAGAAAATGAATTTCAATTCAGCAAACTTCGACATGTTAGTATCAGTAGTTACAAAGTTTCTACGATTTTGGAAGTATTTATTTTTCATCATTGGTTTGATGTGTTGTGGTGCCTCGCATCTTTGTGTGAATTGTGGATGTCATAGTAGGTTATACCACTAAGATCCAGTTTAAAGTATCACATAAACTGGATTACAGTCCAAGTGACAGAGGTTTCATCTTTACTGTGAGTGAAAACCTTGTTTTATGTGGCAGGAATATGAAGATCGTGAAAAGGTAACCGTCAAATTAGTCAGTCTCCAGGTGGAGGGATTTAGCCAGTCTTGCATCTCAGACACTGCTTTTGAAATATGTAAGAACAAAATGACGTAAACTGATCAATTTTGTTGTGTTATTTTAACAAATACAGAATGCTGTATTTGTTATGTTGAGTATAAAATAGCTCAAAATGGCATTCATTATTGCTGTGCAACTGTAGCAATGATGTACATTCTCACTCACAAAAGCCTGGAAATTTTAAGACGTTTGAGTTTTCAGTAACTCGATGTTTTTGCACTGTTTGGATTTTTGGCAACTGGATTTTCATCCTTCCATTGTAGATAGGTTTAGCAGAAAGTATTTCTGAAGGTTGTGCAATGCATAAAAATATATTCAAAGATACTTGAATTTCTTTGAAAACGAAGATTCTTTGACATTTTTAAAGACTTCGTTTTTTGGAAATTAAAATTTTAAATATTAACTTCAAAGTTAAATCTTGTGCATTTGTAGTATGCATGCGATTAATGTAAATAGATACTATTCACACTCAGCTCAGTGGCGTTTTAGCGGTTGGTCCCATTATGCCATAAAAACAAGTTCTCTCGCTTGCCTGTGCTACATGTGTAAAATTTCATAGAATAAAAAAACATGTCTGTACACTGGATTTTGTGTGGTTTGATGATTGCTATTCAGGAATAATAGAAATTGTGTTGACAGCTTACAGATTATGTGACACGTTATTGTAAATTGCTTAACTCCAAAATTTTCGCGCCTAAAGTGACCTTTGACTTTGGGAGTAAACTGCAATGGTTACCATAGACAAGTGTGTTACTATATATATATATATATATATATATACATGACAGCCTTTGGTATAGGTATGACTAATTCCCTACCAGTTCTCTTTTATAAAGAGCGGTTGCTTTATTCATGTAATCAATTTTAAAAGTTCGTAACTTTACTGGGCTTCATTGTATATAATTTATTAATTAATATTTTTGTTTTCTTATTTTAAGAGGAACAGAAGGTGATAATTGAAAATTGTAAGAACACTTTGAAAAAAGCGGAGAAGAAAGCGACAGATCTGCAGCACGAGGTAGACAATGAAAAGTCTTCTCGCGATCAGATAATAAAAGAAGCAAGCAAATTTGTCGATGAATGTCAGAAAAAATTATCAATTTCAGAAAAAGCATTTACCAAATCACAACAGGTAATATTATTCAATGGTAATATAATGGTTATGTCCTTGTTGATTGAAGCATTATAAAATTTTGACATGATTAATGTAGTTTTTCAATGAGCCATACAGCTCGTTGATTATATGTTAGCTTTCTGTTCATGTTCATTCCATAGTTTTTATTTTTAAATGTATTTAAGTTCAGTCAGATTCTTTTCATTATTTTACTATTTTTGTTTTAGGAATTCGATCAACTGGTGTTAGAAATTGGAGAGATTAAAAAGAGTATTGAAGGATACGAGAAACAACTTGACTCCTTGTTGTTACTCATTACCGAACATGAGAAATCGGTGGAAGAAGCGGATGAAGTACACCAACAAAAAAAGGTTAACATAATGATCTCCTTAATGGTTAACGATAGATTAAATGAAATCCGCATCTCTTCTAGAGATATAAATTGTTAAAAGCAGGGTGGGGGGGTCTTCTAAAGAAAGAAGAGAGCTTGTAAAGAAATCGATAATTATAATAATATTGAATTTTGCTGCATATTTATTAGATGCAAGCTGTAATCTATTTTGACTTAGAGCACGGGGAAAACAGAATTATGTGAGCTAAGCAATCGGTGACTTAAGCCCGATAGTCTGTACCTCATGTCCAGTCTGCACATGTTGTCCAAGTCTTCTTAAACTCTTATCAGTTGAGAGAAGGTTCATGTTGAATTTGAAAAAGCGTGGGATAGCAGACTTTATCAGACAGGCTGACGAAACCCAGAGTTGGATTCATCGTTTCATGTGTGATAATTTCCTCCGGAGACCTAAATTTGTGCTAAGTAATGAGTAGGCAGTCACGTTAAATTATTACTGTCATCTTAAATAGACCATCTAGGAGTCCTGCGATCTATGGGAAATACTGCATAGTCCATTAAGAAAAGTATTGAACCAAAATTGTGTCACTGATTTTCCAATTTGAAATGTAGCTTCTGTGGTTTCACTTTCAATGAAGTTGAGTGCTGTACAGCGGCATCAAGGTAATGTGTTTACCTCTTATGCCCCTCGCTGTAGGTTCCTGCACATGGTGAAGGTGGCCCACTTAAAGGTGCTGGTCAGTTACAGATTAGTATCGTTGGGTCTTAAAGTGCCTGCCTGCATGCATGTTTGCACTTCACAGTGTTTGGAGTAGAATGACCTTCGTTGTCCTTATACCATGAGCACTTAACTAACTATGCAACTCATACATCATGTGGAAAACCCAGGTTTAAACCATGCTGGTTATTGAGCACTTGCGATTTTTTTCTATTCGCCTGTATTGTGGGGTATGATTTCCTAGGATTCTAGCTTTTCTGGGATTAATTTGCTAGGCAACAGAGGCGAACATTTCCTCGGAAAACTATAAACCCTGACCCAGTATCATTTTAGTTACCTATGCAATAGGAAACAAGATTGAAACAAGCCTTGTTAAAGGCATTGATTATGTATGTATACAGTCTCATTCTCTCTCTCTCTCTCTCTCTCTCTCTCTCTTTCTTTCTCTTTTTAAAGGATTTTTTTATGAAATTTTGCCAAGGTTGATGTAGAAATCAACAAAAGCTCCCCCCCCCCCCTCTCAACCTGAGTTCCTGTAATAAGTCAAAATTAAAATGTAACACCAAGCAGAAGTTATTTGGTGTAGTTTTAATATTTCTCCAACTGGTTAAAGATTTATGAATCATCATTTCGCGGCACCACAGTGTCTTCTAATACGTGTGATCATGTAACTCCCAAAACGCGGGAGGGAGTATCGGTCTGCTCTTGGATTGAAGTGCAATCAGCCGCTGCTTGTGTCCTTCCTCACTCCGCTTGTTATCAAGTGCAGATATTCTAACTTTTTCGAAGTTTAACTCCACCTTACGATTTTATGGTCATTGCCAAGAAAGCTATGGAAAACCTCATTCAAGATCCTCATGTGCAATTTTCTCCCGGCTCCTCAAAAATTCACATTTTTTATGTGTTTTAGTAAAAAAACCTGCACTTTGCAATTGGTCCGTACCTTCTATGCTTGGATTCGACGCTTCTTTCTCTTGTTTCTCTGATATTTTTTATGTTTAGCTTTATGTGCGTAAATTGCTTTGAATTTGGATTAAAACAACGAAATGAAACGCAGCCGTGATTGTGAAACAGCTGGGGGAAAAAAAGGGGGCAGACAATTTACCTGCAAGTGTATCGCGATATTTGTAGTAAGGAATGGCCGTTTTGCGAAGCATCAAAAGTATTTAAATTTTTATGTGAACTCGCAGTTTTACCATATTTTGAATAACTTTTTACTCACAACATTTTATTAAAATTTCAGAAAAATTTCCTCACAATAGTTTAAAAAATAGCACGCGATTTGCGCCGAGATTTTGCGGCATATATTTCGGGATATTTCCCCCGTCTGCTTTCGTTATCTACACACGCAGAGGCTTGCAGATTAATTTAAAAGTAAATTTACCTATTAAATAAATTTAATTAATTTACGTAATTTATAATTCTATTCCGTGAAAAAACGCCACCTGGTGCCTGTTTCTGGAACTTAAAAAACGATTTTAACGTTAATTAACGAGTGATTTTTTTTTGTGCTCGATTTCGTCCTTGATGTGCCACTTATCTGCAAAATTGTGAGCATTTTAAATGTGCTTAATTAACGACTGCCTTAATTTTTTAGTATTTTTCCATCAAAATAGAGGAATTTCCCACTGGTGCACCATCTGCTGGCGGGGTATGAAATTAGCGGTAATTGGTCATATTTTTCACCTACAAATTTCCATCCAAAGAAATAACATGTCTTCAGCAGAAAGTGGGCAGTTTTTAAAAAAACAACAATAACAGAAGCTAATTTGCGTATTTCAACAATTTTAGCTTCTCAAGAGGAAATCAGGGAAGAGGTTTCAAAATTATAAAAAACGAAACAAAGAACTTGATATTTACGAAATTTTACTTTTTCAATGAAGCATGTGACTTTTCATCTTTATCATACTCATTCTCATTCATTTGATTAAACTATTATTTTGTGAACTACAAAATCCATGTGAAAACTAATTTTCCTGTACAAAATAGAATTGTGATGTTTTTCTTCTACAAAATTAGTGTAAAAGCTTTCCTCTTCTACAAAACTGATGCAAAAGTTTTTTTTCCTACAAAACCGATACCGAAAGCCATTTTTCTTGCTACAAAACTTATATCAAAGTTCATTTCTCCTGTTACGAACCTGATACAAATGGTATTGGTGAGAGTGTGATCATTTTGTACGTACATAAACATACGCAGTTGAGTCACATTATCAGGAATATTTGTATGTTATTTCAAGATGGCGGTACACATAATGCTCTATAGCAATGTAGGTAATTCACTTATAAAAAATCTGCTTGCAGGAAATAAAAGAGTGCAGGTTTACTGAAAACTGCTGAAAATTCTTGACTTTTTTACTGATGACTACTTTCTCAGGTTGACATCTCTATACGTGACCACACACTTCGGATTCGGACATTTTATCTCGCACGTGTGGCGTAGTAACCGCCCGGTATTTTTCAAATCATGAGTTAAGGAAATAGCTGAAGCATTCGGAATCTGATGTTTTAGAACTCGAAAAATCTGTAGACAGTTTGGCAGCTAAATCAGAAACTAATCATGACTTCACGTCAATTTCAAAATCAAATAGTTTATATAGAATTGTATCTAAAAAAGAAGGTTCAAATTTTGAATGTGCAAATGCAAATTGACGAAAAGTTACAAAACTAAAAAATGCTTAGTACAAACACTAGTGTGCGAATATTTGTTTAGGCAATGTTCATATATTACAAGGTGTAAGCAATAATCTTTAATGCATTTTCATTGATTATTCTAATATAGAATAATAAATAATAATAAATAATAATTGATGACAATCTGATTTTGGTCATTATATATTTTGCAGTGGAATACATGTCAAAATTAATATTTCATTTTTATTTGTGAATTTAATTTAATACTGGGAGTCAAAATTATATTTCAAGTGAACATGAATTGTTTCTACGGCCCCGAAATGTTTTTAGTTTATAGTCATGGAATTTTTTTTTACCCAGAGAATACAAACCCTGTTTAATATGCAGCAAAATTGTGATCTTAAAAATGGATTACAGTTTTTACACCAGTGGTCCTCGAAAGGTGTATCCAGGTGCATCAATATGCCCAGTGACATTTCTAGGTGCACTCTAGGAAATCCCAGATAGGTATGTGTGGGGTTATTATTATTTTTTTTTAGCTATATAGTTAAATACAGGGCTATATATAAGTTGATGCACCTGTGGGAAATATATATGCACCTATAAAAATTAGTATTACTAAAAATTATTATTAATATAAATAAAAGTAATTTTTTCATCTTTATTAGTGCACTTACGATTTTTTGTTGGACTTGTGTGCCACGACTTCAAAAAGTTTGAGAACCAACTCTTTTATACTATAATAAATAAACATAGGTTGTATTAATTATACTGGTGCTTTATTTTGTAAGTTAGTATTTGTTTATTTAAATGTCTATTTGGTCCTGAAATTTTTCTTGCCCGTTTTATTGAAAACGTTGCTGTCTGTTCACATCACGATTGTCTATTTTATTTAAAAGGCTTCGGTTGCTGAAATGTCGGAGCAAGTGAAGGAACAAAAAGCAATTTTGAAAGCTCATAGTTTGGAAATTGGAAAACTGTGCAAAGAAACCGATGGCATAAAGAAGGAAGTGGATAATTGCACCCTCCGTATGCAGGAGTTACAACATGATGTGGCGAAAAGCATTAACGATTCCAAGAATGCTCAGAAGAATGTTAGTAGTTTTCTTTTATATTTTATGGACATAGGAAATTAACATCTTTCTTATGTATGCATATATGCAGTCAAAATTACATAAGTATGCATTGACATGGCAAGGAAGTTCTATGCAATTAAATGGTTTGTGGACTTTTTTAGAATGCTGCCTATAAAGTATTTTCACATTGTTTATAGTATTTTTACACTGTTTATAGTATTTTAGCTACGTTATTAAATTGCATATTCATTCTTCAAAGCTACAAATCATATACAATATTTATTTAAAAAATTATAAAAGACCATTATATGTTATTCATAAAGTCAAGAAGTACAGTAGTGCTTATGACTAGAGCCCGGATTATATGAAATTGCATATTTTAGCTGTTTTTAGTGTTTGTGCATATGAATGCATAAAAATGATGAATTTCCAGGATAAATGCATATTTAAGAGTTTTAATAATTTTGTCATTCCTGCATTCAAAAAATTTCACCACAACGCTGAAGTTAAATTTTCCACTTCTTATCTGAGCGGAAAGGCAATGGAATTTGTAAATGTACACGTTTAATTATGTTCTAGGTGTAAAAATGTTGTCGTAGCTGAATTATAGCCACCATCCTTGTTATGAAAACCAAAGCTGAGTTTTACTGTGCTTGGCTGGCAATTGATTGAAAGTCAAATTAAAACAAACACTTATTCTAAATTTCCACACCATTTTCCTTCAGTGATAGACATCGTTCTATCATCAATAATTATACGTGATAGACAACCCACAAAAATTTATAAGTGCTGGTCAATATCTTTCGTAGCTCTGGAAAGGACCCCTTTGGCCATAAAAACGCTATTACATGATAGAAAATAAAGCTTAATTATTCATAACGAGAAATACATTGTGATATATAGTCATAGAATTTGCGATGTATAAAACGTATGATTTAATGTATATCGAATTTTTCTACTTGGCGGTTAATAATAAATCTATTTGTTTTAAAATATGAGACATAAGATTTTCAAATGTTAAAAAAATTTTAAGTATATATTTATTCATTTTAAGTGCATGCTTATTCATTTTAAGTGTGCATATATATATGGATATTTTGAGGTTATTGAGTGCATATTTTAAGGTTTTTAATGCATATTTTGCTGGTTTCTTAGTGCATATAATCCGGGCTCTAGTTATGACTAATTTTAAAGAATTTAAAATCTTCAACTTACGGTCAAATTCTTTAAATAGGTAAGTTTGTTTGTCTGTTTGTTTGCCGTACTTGAAGTAAATGGACTGTACAGACATGAACTTAAATATGCTTATCAAGCAAGGATGTTTCCTGGTCAACAACTCCTTGCAAATGAATGAAATTGTGGGAAGTGCAAGAAACAGGAGAGATGTGCGATGTGACTCTTTTTGTGAAGATATAAATCTAGTTTCTTGTACTATTCTTTTGGTACTTATCAGGTTGAAATTCCATAATAAAACAGCACTTTGAGTTAAATATGCATACTTAATGTAGTTCTCGATATGCAGTTAAGCGAGTTTAAATAATATTTAAAAAAAGAAAATTTTTAAGATTTGATATTTTATGTACTTTTGCGATTTGTGCAGTATACAGTGTGTACTTACATTGGTTTGACTGTACATATTTTTGACATCTCTTTTGATACGCTTTGTGGCTTGAATCCGCAGCCCATTTTTGATCTAATTAAAAAAGGCAAAATGAGTTTAAAGAGCTTCAACTCATTCAAACTGAGTTTTTTTTTAAAGAAAACGGAATGGTGTGGAATGGTATTTTATTGAAAAATAGGTTTTTATGTTTCGAAATATTATTTGCGCATGAAAAACCTAACAAAAATTTAATTATGTGCAATTTTTTTTTTATGTGACTTGTTGTGGAATTTTTTTTGAGCATCCGTTGCCTATATGATGAATAAGCATAGTTACGAGACTGCTGAAAACGTAGGTCCTGATGGACCTACATAAACATGGTCCTAGCTATCCGCGAACCATAAAAATGCAAAATCACACTTTGCTATGTGTAGTTATACAGTTGCACTATGAGTCTACGTCTTCTTAAGGTACAGGCATTTGTAAGCATAGCAAAGTTTTGAGGTCATGTGGTGGTGCTATTGATTTTTTTTTTGGCATGAATATTGCTCGGCAAAGCAAGATCTTGAAAATAATTTCCTTTAAATTTGACACGTCATATAATTTAGTCCATTACTGTGAGATCTGGTATTCTGTTCATGTATTCTGTAGGATCGCTAATTTTTTTAAAATGTTTCTGTGTGTGTCTCTGTCTTTCAAGGTTGAACACCATCTCTCATCCCATCCTTGGATCGAGAACGAGAAGAAGTTTTTTGGAGTGGCCAACACGGAATACGACTTCACGGATTTTGATGCAAGGTCTTCTGCTGCACGTTTGAAAAAATTGGAAGAAACGAAGGCTAAGCTTTCTAAATCCGTTAACACTCGGGCCCAAAATATGTTGCAGAGTGCTGAGGAGCAGGTAGTTACTTTTGTGTCTTTCCTTTATATGTGGACGATTCAGTTACACCGTGTGCAGTACTTGACACGTGTATTGATGCTTTGCATTTTTTGTTTTTAGTATAAAGACCTGATGGTGAAGAAGAAAGTTGTATTAAATGATAAAGAGCAAATCCAGAATGTTATTCGCGAGTTGGATGAGAAAAAAAAGATTGCTCTACGTTCAGCTTGTGAGAGAGTTAACTATGTACGTCGTCTTTCTTGTACTACATTTAAGCAGGGGCAAAGGTTATTGGTGGCATTTAAGAGTCTATTATCGTGTAAAATGTACCAAAAACATCGTAATATAATTAAATCATACGTCCAGTTATTATGCACAATTTGAACTTTCATGTAAAATAATGTTTAAATTGGTAAAATTTGTTGATACATATATTTTTAAAAAAAAATTTTTTTTTAATGGATAAATATATTTGTTTCTTGGTCCTTCTCTCTGGTGAACTCGAGAACATGCCATTGGCACTGGACTTTGATTTTGTATGCTAGCTTATGTATTATCTTTTGGTTGACTTTAATACAACATATAGTGCATTTGTATCGATAGTTGCTTTGGAGACGCCTGCAAAATAAAATTCGGCCAGTGTCTATTCGTTAAAGTATTGAATAATTAAGATCATTAAATGTTGGTACCAAGTTTATAGTTATTGGTACAATTTTCGTTTCATCTTTTGATTGAATAGGACGTGACTTTTCTCGATTCTGACTCTTCCTTGTGGGGCTTGGTATGTTTCTGTAGGAGCCGTGGCTGACCTGGGACATGGTTCCGTTGAGTTGGAGGGAGTTTCGTTTTGTCTCTTGATTGGGTGATATATGCTTTCTTGTACACCTACCTTGTGGTGTCTGGTTGATTCCTGTAGGAGCCTTGACTGGCCACAAGTATGGTCCATATTGCCGATTGTGACCCTTCTCCTTGGCTGTCCAATTGTCTGCTGGCTTTGCTCACATTGAATGAAGACATCTGTGTGTACCATGCATGCATGGTTCACTTTTACCCTATCCCAACCTGTCCTTGGCAGTTGGTTTGCGCTATGTGAGCACCCTGTTTTTGATTATAATGCCGCCTTCAGCAGCCACCTTTCTCATTCCCTCCTTATTCTGCATTCATTAGTTCATTTATAAGATATTAGTACTGATATTATATTGCCAAGGCCTGATTAACGCACGGACCTGGGCCCCCAAATTTTGTATTTTTTGACAATTGAATGGAAAGTTTAAAGTGTCAGTTTGAAATCTAGTTTTTTTTAATCATAACAGTGATTTATTGACATTACATTTTTTCTTAATTACAACTTAGGCATCATTGAAAATGGCTTTGAACTATTGATTATGCAGATACTGTATATAACATGAGTTTGCATTTGTTACTTACTTATTGAATAATTTTGTGGTGAGTGTGTGGAAAGGGTCCCAAATGAATCCTAGGCCCTGGGCCCCACTGTGGCTTGATCGTACTGTATGTGGACCCTGTTTTTTTTTTTAAGTGCTGTGTATCGATATGTTCCCCAACAGGCTTTGCTGTCTGGAACATATCGATATAGTCACCAAGGCCCTTTTCATGCAGAGGATACGTATATGCGATACATATCATCAACACATGAAAGGGATATGTATTGTATAAGATTATGATAGATACCAAATTTACATTACATCAAAGGGAGCCTTTCACATGGTGAGATGTGTGATTCAGCATTATGATGCTGAATTTAAGCCATCTGTGGACTTCTGCAGTCAGTATCTAGGCTGCTGATCAGGTATAGGAGAGCATCGCACTATTCACACTGGAGATACTTTATCGGACTTTGGATCGTCTCCTCGATTATTGAACATGATGACTACCATTTTTGATTTGGGAAAGGGCAAACAGGTTTGAAGAAAGTTAAATGGTGCAAGAATCTTGTTTATTCATATGTATAATCATACATGAACCACATTCATGCATATCTCACACATGAATCACATTCACACGTATCTCACATGTGAATTTCATTCACATGCTGTTGTGTAAAAGGCATCTAATTGGCTCGCGTGAAACCCAAATGTACCAGTATACTCTACGTAACATTAAAAATTTCATTCTGTAATATTGTTATTAATAATCAAGGTAGTTTAAGTAATGCTGTATGTAGATTTTACCCTTAGATATGCTCATGTAGCATGCTATACAGGAAAAGAATAGGGCAGTATGGATAATTCATCAGACCATTGAGACACTGTGCAATTTTTTTCTTTTTTTAAATAGGATTTTGGATCAATCTTCTCTACTTTGTTGCCTGGTGCAAAAGCTAAATTAGTGCCTCAGGAAGGGCATGACGTTCTAGAAGGTTTGGAGTTTAAAGTGGGTTTTGGCGATGCATGGAAGGAATCACTAACAGAATTAAGTGGTGGTCAGAGGTAATAACAATTACTAATTTTGTCTTTTTTTTTTTAGAGCAAATTTTGAAAAGCTTTTTATGTTCTTTTAATTAAGAGTTGTAAAGCGTTATACAATGGGTTTGAATGAAAATTGAACCTTTATAACATTATTTAGCATCGTGCATTACAGTTGTAAGAATGTGAAGGTTAGCATGAGGGGATACTCAATCAAAGTTTGCATTGGAGTTCCCCACCCTGATACTGTAATTATTTCTTCATGTTTATCAACGGTAAAAAAATGTGCTAGTTTTACCTTTGACAGAGTTAAACATTTCTATCAGAGAGTTGAGAATTTCCGTTTCCTATTCATTTAATATCAGATACAATTAATAAATGAATTTCAATTATAATTAGCACGTTGGTTGATTGTGTAAATACTTCATAATGAATCGAAACAAGCCACCTATAGTTTCTTCTATTCAAAAAGCAATTTTCTTTAGCTATTCAATTTTCATCATATTAAATTCCTGCAAAATATATATGATTTAAATCATATAGCAGTAAATTGTGCCAATTATCAAATTAATTAAGTACCACATTCACCTAGTATACGGTTAACCCAAGTTTAACTCCAAAAAAATGAACATTTACTGTAGTTCGTATGTTGGTTCCTTAGGTCCTAAGAGATTAAGGTTCCTCTGAAAAACATAGGTTCCAGCTAAGCATGACCTTTGCTGTCCCTGCTTCATAAAAAAAAACCCACCCTCACAGGAGAGGATATAAGAGAGAACAACAAACGGTGGCTAATAATTTTTGACATTCATGCCTAAGCTTAAACTAGAGCTTTTTCTAAAGAATTAAAAGTGACAATGTCCTAGTACGGAGACAAACCAAGGATCCTCTGTATGAATCGGAGTGCTTTAAACTGCTCAACAACCAGGATAAGGGAGCGGCTGTTCTTTATTTAACATTTCTGAGATATTACCTTTCTCAGGGTTAACACAGTTGCCAAGTGGTCAGCAGATAAAGCCACTGAGGCATGTTTTTGCAATTTTTGGTGGGGAATCGAGATGGCTGATCATTTTTGACACTCACACCTAAGTTCAAACCGGAACTTTTTTGTAAACAGAAAAAAAAAGGACATCGTTTGCAACCAGAGTTGATATTGGGCCAGGTGTGTATATCGAAAATTATTAGTCATCTAAGTTCCCGACAAAAGATTGCAAACTTGCCCTTGTGGCTCACTGTAGTCCGGGGTTTGGTTCCCCAGGCTTTAAGAGGTTCGGATTCCTCGGAAAATAGTAGGTCCCGGCGCAGCATGACCACTGTAGTCTTTGAGCCGTAAAACCAAAAAGCAAACAAACAAACAAACCCTTGTGGCTTCATGTGTTGACCATTTGGCAACTGTGTTAACCCCCTAAAAGGGTAATGCATGGGTGCCAATCCTTCTGATTTACTCAGAAGGCTTCGATTTTTTTATCG
Organism: Dysdera silvatica; assembly: GCA_006491805.2. Classification (NCBI taxonomy): domain Eukaryota; kingdom Metazoa; phylum Arthropoda; class Arachnida; order Araneae; family Dysderidae; genus Dysdera; species Dysdera silvatica. Next base: position 62,758,178 of record QLNU02003225.1, on the reverse strand, counting down.
ATCTTCTGGTCGGAAAACGATTTCGTCCGATTTTCAGAGATTTCGTCCAAAATCCCCAGTGTTTTTTAAAATACTGATTTTCTTAAAAAAAATTTAAAATACTTATTTTTTTGATGCATATTTATTTAAATTTTTGCGCATATGTGTGTATTTAATAATAAATACACGTAAATAAATGCAAATATTGGTAAAAAAGCCAGAAACATTCGTCTGCCTTTGACATTGCATGCGTGGCATGATGTGGAATTTTAGCTCTAGCTATGACGTATAGTGATGTCCGTGCGCAATGAAATCGTGCATCTGGATTTGTAGTTGTTCGGAGAGGAAAGGAAAGAAAGAATGCGTTATATCGATAAGGTTTTGGTCAAGCATGTGACTTTGTGTAGGGAAGCCACGTGTTAGACGTATCTGGTATTTCTTTGCTCCGGAAAGAAAGTTTTGTTTTTAGGTGTTTTTGAAAACAACGTTAACGATGTCGACCGTTAATAAAAGGTACTACCAAACGTTTAAAGTCGAATATATGAAGATGTTTAATTTTATTCAAAAATCAAGACTGGGGCCAAAATATGCTTTCTGCACGTGTTGCCGTAAAGACATAAGCATTACTCACGGTGGTAAACGCGATATTACTTTGCATTCTGAGACTGTTAAACATAAGAAGACGTTCAAGGCTGTAGAGTCTAATCATAGTATCAAGCCTTCATTTTTTGCATTTAACGATATCTCCGTGATTAAAGCTGAATGTTTGTTTACGTTGTTTTTGATCGAACATAATTTGCCAATGAATTGCAGCGATCATACAGGGATGCTCTTTTGGAAAATGTTTCCTGATAGCAATATTGCGAAACAATATGGATCTGTAAGGACCAAAACTTCTGCAATTATGAAAGAAATGTCTGCAAAGGAATCCTCATCACTTGTTGAAAATTTAAGGTGCTATCCATTTTCAGTTCCAACCAATGGAAGCAACCATGTTGATTTTGATTCAAAGCTGTATCCTATAGTGGTAACTTGCTTCGATCCTTTATGTGAAAAATTGTGAATTGTCTTTTATCTGTGCTATCTTTGAAAAAGATGCTACTGGGTTAAATATTGGAAATCTTCTGGTAAGTGCTTTACAATCTGAAAACTTTCCAATTTCTAATTGTGTTGCCTTTGGCTGTGATAATGCACCTGTTATGATAGGAAAAAAAGCAGGTGTAGCAGCGGTGTTAAAGAATCATCAGTAAAATACTGAAATTATAGGCTGTTCCTGCCACCTTATTAACTTAGCAGCTGAAAAGAGTGCTGCATGTCTGCCATTTAAAATCGATGAAATTTTGGTAGACATTTACTATTACTTACAAAAGAGTTCAAAAAGAAAAGATAGGTTGAAAATTCTTCAAGAATTTCATGAGACTGATATAAAAAGGTACTAAAACACGTTAGCACTCGTTGGTTGTCTGTTGGAAAGTGCTTAGAGCGTATAATCCAGCAGTGGCAACCTTTGATCAGTTTTTTTAAGGAAGAGGCCATGAAAAGGAATCAAATCACCCCACTTTCTTTCTTTACTATTCCCTCTATCAAAGTTTTGGTTGAAAATGCAGATAAAGTGAAAGAATGTAACAGCAAAAAAGCATCGCAGAAATTAAAAAGGAAAGCTTAAAATTATGTAGATATTTCTAAAAAAACTGAAAACTCCATGTCTCGTCAAGAAAGATCCTTTTATTTTCTGTCTGAAGATATCAATAAGGCTTTCTGTTTATTTTTATCTTATACTGTGCCTATATTTTAAAAAGCGAATGCTCAATTTCAGTCTGCGGAACCGCATATTCATATGCTAAAATCTTGTCTCTTAAAATTGTACAGAGAAATGCTAGTGAAATTTGTAAAACCAAGCGTCACAAAATTATGTAATAATATTTTGAAAGTCCACTATCATGAGAGGAGTAATCAAAAAGATGATGTTGATATCTTAATTGGAAATGGAACACTGAAAGTAATCCAAGATTTTAACATCCATGATAAAAATGAATTTTATGAAAACGTCAGAAGCTATTTCATAGCAGCATGTGACTACATGCGCAATAAATTTCCTTTTGAGTTAGAAGTGTTACATCATGCAGAGGTTACACAAATATCGAATTTTGAAAATGCATCATTTTCCAGCTTAAAATATTTTACAGAAAAATTTCCTGTTCTTTTGTTCAATAATACAGAAGATAAAGCTGTTGATGCTTTACAAACAGAATTCAGCGAGTTCCAGGCTTTTAAAGTTCCACAAACTGTGAGTAATGGAGGTAGCATTGATACACTATGGACGGCCATAGGTAAAGTAAAAAATGATACTGATGAATTAAAATTTAAACGACTTTCTCAGGTTATGCTGTCAATACTTACGATCCCTCACAGTAATGCAGCATGCGAGAGAGTCTTCAGTCAAGTGAAGAAAATTAGAACTGACTTCAGGTCAACCATGTCTGATGACACATTAGAAAATTTACTAATAGTTAAATGCAGACAACATGTGAAATGTTACGAGAATGTATTTGACAAAAAATTTCTCGAAAATCCAAAATCTTGCACTACAGCATTTGTAAATTCTAAGAATTAATATTGCGTTTAATACAGTTTAATCCTCTATTATTATTAATTTAATAAATACTCGCTCTTTTTTCATAAATTATGTATGATTTTGTTTAAATGGTGGCCTGCCCGCGCGCGCACGATTGACTACAGATTTTTCACTTCTAGAAGTTGGCACCTATGGGTAATGTTGTCTTTCAAAACTTAAATACGAAGAAAAAGCACCATTCACATGTCCTGATTTGCAAGCAGGTTAAGGCACTCCGAATATGAAACCATTTTCCCTACAATTGATTCGGGAATTTTGCGGGGAAAAATTGGAAATTTTTTCCACCAGTGTGAGTTAGAATCCTGTTTAGTACTTGTCTTTGATAATCTTGTAAAGTATAAAATGCTGTGGTATGGTTTTTGTAATAAGTCAGATTGACTAATAGAAAATTTAAGCCTTTGGTGACAAGATAAAGATTCAAACACATTTTGTCAATGGCAACTGGTTTTTGCCATTGACGAAAATATTTTTCGTCAGTTAATATATTTATTATCATTTATTAGTTATTCCTCCATTCATTTTTTAGATCATTAGTGGCTTTATCCTTGATTTTGTCCCTACTCCTGTTTAAGCCGGCACCTATATACATTTTGGATGAAGTGGATGCCGCATTGGACCTGTCGCATACTCAAAACATTGGTCTTATGCTGAAGAAGCATTTTGCACACTCCCAGGTGAAGTATTTGATGTCTGACCTTTTGCGTTTATTGGATGTGTGGGTCATTCAGTCATAGCACATTTTATTCTGTTAATTCTGGCTCAATTTGCGATGGCATTTAAAACAAACGTGTAAAAGAAAATCGTCAAAGGTCGATATTTAAATTTAACGGGTTTCAATTAACATTGAATCTGTTATTGTTTTTGCTTTTTTCAGTAAATTTTGGTGAGTTGAAAATTGAAAACTGGCAAATTGGAAATAGCCAATTTCTGACTCGCAAAATTTCTAAATTACGACTCGCCAACAATTTTAGTAGTTGAAATTCGATAAGTTCAAAGTTGGTGAGTTGTAGTGTACTTTCTAACTCAAAATCGTAAAGTTCCAACTCGCCAAATTTTGGCGAGTTGAAAATTCAAAGTTGGGGAACTCGAACTTGCCAAGTTTCAACTTGGCAAGCTGTGGTTTACTTCCAAGTTCTAAATCACCGGTTTTTGACTTTCAGAACCTCCAAATTCCAATTCCGCAAAATGTTGGCGAGTTTGAATTTGACAAGTTGTAGTTTATTTCCCAATTCTGAATCAGCAATTTCCATCACTGTAGTCCAATAAATATTGAAACCTGCTAAAAATTGAAACGGTTTCAAAATTTTGAAATGATTTCAATACAAAGTTTCAGATTTTGCCTCTAGGGGTTTATCTGTCTTCTATCCCTATTTGCGTAGTGAAGGAATAGTCCGATTAATTTAAAATTTTGTATTTATGTGTAATTTATAGAGACAAGTTGATTCAAATTAAAATCGAAGCTCTATCTCCCATAGGAGCGAAACTTGGCCATACATGTCCAGACCGATTCCAAATGAGGAACCCACGATGAGAATGGCTGTCTGACCACTCTGTCCAATTTTGAACATTTTAGCCCATCATTAACTAAGTATTCCCCATTAGTTCCCAATTTGGCCGCCAGGGGCTAAATTTTATGAAATTCAATTCAAAACTTTGAACTGAATTCAAAAGATTCAACCGAGTTCAAAAAATTGAAACAGTTTCAAAATTTTGAAAAGATTTTAATACAAAGCATTTATGCAGTAGAAGACCTTCACCTTCCCTTTTTATTGTCAACAGACATACATAAAAACCAAAAACTATAGCAGATTCAATATTTATTGAAACATGTAGGGCTCCATGTAGTCTTTTTTATGTAAAGGTCTGTATTTTCGTCTGAAGTTCGTTTTAGTCCATATTAGTCCTTTTTTTATCATTTGGTCCCCCTTTTTGCCCTTCTTTTTACGTTAAATGAACGCTATCGGAAATTAGTCAATCAAGCGTAAATAATATGTAATGTTTATATGTTTACAAAGGCATTTCCGGAAGCAATCACGGTGCCATAAAATTCACATTGTCTCAACGGATCCTCTGGTAAAAACGTATTCAGCATCGTGGGCCTGTCCAAGCTCCGGACTGCGGTACCCGTATTCCCCTAAACAGCGGCCCTGGTAATAAGTGTATCAACTCAACACCTATACTTCAGAGTTTATAAACTCTGTAATAAAGTGGCCTTACGTTCGTTCTCTTCCGTGCACACCAGTTTTGCTTCGCCATGTTGTAAGTACGATACGACGCATTTTATTAACACATGAAATTTACACATATATTTTAAGACTCACTATTAATCAAGGAAAAAAAAAATATTCATAATTTGCAATCACCCGCTTTTTTTTAACTTCAACAATATATGTACTTAAAAATTTCGCGCACAGCCTTAACTCCATATTCAATTTGTTTGCATCCTTTTGTAAACTTATTTTTTTATTGGCTGTACAGTAAACCTTGATTTCCGTCAGACATAGGACCAGAGCCTTGACGTATAATTGAAGAAGAATTTTTTAAACTTTTTATTATAGTATGATCAATGCTCCATAACCACCTTGATGCAGTCAAAGCAGTACAGTTAGTCAAGGTTTATAAATCTCTGCACAGTGTTATCACTAATATTGATAAATGCATTCCTTATCGTTTTTGTAATACTTTATAATAATAAAATTTAATGTTTTTAATTTTAATGAATCTGTATTTTTCTTATCGAAGTAGTTTTGTGTTAATATAAAAATAAGCTCAATAATAACAACTGGGTATTTTTATATTTCTATAGTAAGCATATAATATTTCAATGAAGTCAGGGTGTACAGCATTCAACACCAGGGTTGTCCCAATTTTCCTTGGCTAAAAAAAAAACCCAAGCAAATGGGTTCAAAAATAAAAACTACTTCCGCAATATTGAGTAAATGAATTTCTAATCACGATGTTGAATCCTATATGCTCTTATTTCGTTGATATGTTATATTGCTACTATAGATATGTGTATAAAATTAGCCAATTATTGTGTTGACCTTATTTTTATATTAATGGAAAAATATAGTCATTAAATTTACAAACATTATAGAATCTTACAAGTATAAAACTGTACAAAATAAAAGAATTAATTTATTGATATCCACGTTATCGCTCTGCAAAAATTTATAAATCTTGACATGCCCCCTCCCCCACCCTAAAGCTTTATCTTACATTAGTGTACTCCATTGCTTTACCTTGCCAAATATTGCAGTATCTTCAAATAAGGTCTAAACTTATTCCACTTAATAAACATCATCCAACGACAGCTAAATATATGCATTTGTTCCCTCTTGTGAACGTCATTACATATTGGAACTCCCACATCACTGGCGATAGTAGTAACACTGAAATAATGCATCCTTTTAGGGTTGAATAAAACCCAGGATTTTTATTTAAAAATCCAACTCAGGTGGGCTTTTTTGGGTTTAATTAGGTATTTTAAGGATTTATTATTGTTGTTATTAACAACAGATACTAATTTTTCTCCTTTCTTTAGAGTGAGCTGGAACAAGAACTAAGTAACTTGCACTTAGTCTATGAGATTGGTGATGGCATGGCTCCCAAGTCTTTTTCTTTTTCCTCCTCCTTTTCTTTTTTGACGAAATCTTTGTTTTTCAGTTATATTTTCCATTTTTGGTATATATATTCCCTTTTTCTGCAAATTAAAAAAAAGTCATTAAATAGGGATTTTTGAAAGTATACCTCCCCCCCACCAACACACACACAAGCTTGAAAGCTGTGATTTTGTATGATGTCAAGCTTCTAGAAAGTCACTCTTAGTCTAAAAAATATTAATATTCTTCATAAATAATTGGTGTTAACTCTGATAATCTGTTTGTTGTATATAACTTTATTTTCCACTTCATAAAAATATGCAAAAGTATTATTAAAAAAATTACGTTGGCAGGTATGTGATAGATATAAAATGAATTTTTATCGCAATTATATGGAATTTTTTTTGTCATTTTCTATTATATATAAATAAAAGAGATACTTGAGGTGTATAGGATATGCTACGTTACTATTATTCATTTATGTAACGATTTGAAAACAGCCCAAGTAATTGTTCTAATAGAACCCAATTTTGCCCAATAAAACCAAAAAACCCCAGGTTTTATTTGCGTATGGGGGAGGAGCTGATGTTGTGCTTATTTTTCCATGTTAGCCAATGTTAATTTTTGCATGTACTGGGGGGCTAAATGGGAAATGAAAGCCCTATGGAAATGGCCAAAATATTGCTTACGTAATACTTGAACACTCCCACAATAAAATCCTGTATATTAAATAATTAAAAAAAAACAAACAAACCCATAAATGCAAAATTTGGGGCCCTGGGGACAAGGCCCGTACGTTAATCTGGCCCTGGTCTAGCTGCTACAAAATACTTTTTACTGCTGCGAAAGAGCAATTTTTCTTGCTACAAAAGTAGTACGAAAAGCAAATTTCAGTTTTCCACCACTGAAGTGTTACTACATGGCCTCAGATATTCTTGCACTGTAGAACACAAAACAAATGTAAATAAGTTAGATTACTTGAAAAATGTAAATAGACTAGTATAATGTAAAAGTTCTTCATAAAAATGCTACCTTTCTTTATTGTTGAATTTTGTTAAAAAAAAAATAGAACAAAAAAAGATTAATGATTAGTAGTAAATAGATATGTAAAATGAAACATTGCATTAAATACATTCGTAAGAAATCTTACAACTAAAAATGACATGGTCATTTACATTATATTGCCAATTTCTTTATTTTCAGTTCATTGTGGTTTCATTGAAAGATGGAATGTTTAATAATGCCAACGTCCTTTTCAAGACCAGATTCGTGGATGGCATGTCTACTGTAACCCGAACGACAGTTGATCAGTCAAAATTTAAATGAACTTCATCTTTTCTGATTTCACAAACTCTACTGTGCATTTATAAATGCAGAAGATTTTGTACTTTCTTGTGAATAACATTTGTGTCTGCTATTCTTCATTATATATGTTATTTGAAAATGAGATTATTCATTTGTTGTATTTTACATGGTCGAAAGATAAAAAAATTTTCTTTGTTGTTTGTGTAATTAATAGTGGTGTTGGATACAAAAACACCTATTTGAAAAACTTTTTTTCTAACAAACAATGAATAAACTTTTTCTAAATGAAACGAAACGGTTGTTGGATCGCCAAAATCTACCAAATCGATCGCCTAGTATAAACAACAGTTTGGAACAATAGGCTAACTTTTCCTGAGGCTGTTGGGTTGGGGAGAACTGTTCATTTTCAAGTCAATGTTTTCATTTCGCTAAATGTTTTTTTTAACCAGAGCGATTGCAGTTGAAAGTGATTTTTCGTCAAAACACACAAGCCTTGTGTTCAATACCAGAATTTAATAGCACTTTTTTTTTTTTTTAAATATTATTACTGAGCCAAATGAAATGACATGTTGTTTAAAGTACATATACATATATATTCTGATTTCAACTTTGGGAGTGCAAGCTTTGTCCATTTATTATTATTTTTTGCTCTGAAAACATTTTTGCTTTACTAATGAAACAATACATTAAAAGAAAAGGAAAAAATATTTAACAGATAGTAGTTTCATGTTTATTAGCAGTTAAAGTGACATTTCATTACTGTATTGGTTCTGAATTTGATCTCACATGTCAAGGCTATAACTAGGATTTAATTAGGGAGGGGCGGGGGGGTCAGCATTTTTTACAAAGTGACGTTGAATAAAAAATGTGTCACCTTTATTGTGAAGAAGAAATATAAATACATCATACAAAAATAAATGAGAAAATACTAATTTTGCCTTCAGACATCATTGTAAATTTTTACTTGTAGTTTTGCCATCAAAATTTAATTTTTTATAAGGTCCCCCTTTTAAAGAAAATGGTTTCGATGTTTTCTTTTAAAGTGTTTTCAATATCGATCTTTTAGTCTAGAAAACCAGATCGTTTGGTCAGAGTTTTGATAATCATTCAAGGTTTGAGTTTTTTCTCTCTCTTTTTTTTTTTACAAGTTTGACGACTAAATACGAATACTTTTTTTTTGCAGTCCTATTACAAATTTAATTTTTGGGGAC
>QLNU02003225.1:62714969-62738130 GCA_006491805.2 Dysdera silvatica | reverse complement strand
GTAAATTCATTAACCATTCAGAAGCTAACATGACAGCAAAATAAGCAGGGGCGGAACCACAGGAGGAATTAGGGAAATCCCTCCCACAAAAATACTGTGGAAATCGTTATAACGAGTACCGATTATAATGACCAACCGCATATAACAACGGAATTTTTACAAAAAGCTTGAATACCTCTCCCCAAAATCCCTTTCTGGGTCCATCTCTGAAATAAGTACCTTTGGATTAGGAAGAAACGTTATAAAACATCGCTGTATATACATCCATCTGTAAACAACTCGATTACAAGACCGTAGTAATAACCTAGCACCAACAAACAATAATTTCATTCAACAAAAATATGAAAGTATTTTGGTAAATGTTGCATATTTGAAACAAGTTTTCATAAATTTTTTTTTATCGCCAGTGTCATTACCAAAGTGTCATATACTGGAATATTTATGTTTATTATCTTTATTATTATCTTAAACGTATCCGAAATACAAAAGATAATAGAAGTAAAGTAAGGATAATCTAAAAATTCAATTTTTAGAGTAAAGGTGCAAAGAAATTAAAATATTTATCCAAAAACACGTTTAATTACATATTACTAAACAAATATATTGATAGTAAAGAACGCCACAAGTATAATATACACATATCTTTTCATATGTTCAATATCTATCATTTGTTTTGGCTTCTCTCTTAAAGCCGGAGTATACCAAAATGCGAATATGAACACGTTTACCAAAAGCATTCAACAAGTATCTATTAAAAAAAATAATAAGTAAAGTTGGACAGCTAGAAAGAGCAAATTCAAAACGATCACAAAATAAAATTTCATACCATTGAAATTCGTACCGCGTTGATGCCATCTAATCATAAATATTTACCGAATTCTTTGTCATTATATTAGTTTACAACAGTATTATGATTTGTATATTATGAGAATGTTGTATGTTATATATTATAATACGGTTATGCATTATAAATATATTATATCTTATGATATAAGGCGTTTATTTAAGTCGGTAACTTTGTTACACTGTGCGTAATATACAGTACACTTTATATATAAACGTGTCTCCTTTATTACTTTCTCTATTTGAAAATGTTTCATTTGTATTGGTTAACATAAATTAAAATACAGCTCTTAGCCACATTACAAAAACCAATCACTATGCAGACATTCTCACTTTTGAGCCGATATATCAATGAGTTTTTAAAAAAAACCACGCCTCTATTCTTGTAGTAGAAAGAGTACCTTCTTATATTAACTTGGCTAGTTAATTTAGCGAAAAGCCCCTTGAAACGAGTTCTTGGCGTTAAAAGTAATACAACGTGACTCATTCGACTACTTAGCCATTTTAATCCTCCTCTGGTCTTACATGAACTTTCGCGCAAATTCGGATTAGATCCACCGGCGATTCCGCCGTCAGTATGGTAACCCACTTCCCTACCCAGCCCGTTATGGCAACTCTTGGGATAGTTCTCGATTTTACCGCTAAGCGTGTCGTGGTGGCGCTACTGTCGTTCTTTCTCTCCCTGCCCCATAATTCCCAGCTTGGCTCTCTTTTTCTCTCTCGTCGCGGTCTCTAACGGACGGATCTACACGATTATCTTCGACAACACCCTTTGTTCGATTCAACATGTCTGATCGGCTGAATCCGTTTTTTTTTCTTTTATATGGTTTGGAAATGCGAGAAAGGAAGTCTGTGATTGACTGCTGTATGAATTAAGGTAGGCTTGCGAATGAATACACGGGTCCATCCTTAAAATGTATCCTACTTTCTTGGAGGCTATCAAAACCATCTATCCACCGCAAACAAAACTAATTAAGTGAGTTTAGTTTATAATTTTTTCTCCTCTACATCTCCTCCCTTAATTATTCCTCCTCTTCTCCTCCCTTCTTTGTCTTTCCTTCCTTTCTCCGTCTTAACTTTCAACTCTTTTTTCGTGGATGGAATGTTGGTTTTTAGCCATTTTTTTGGAGCCCAGTACTTGGCGCTATGGCAGAACTGTTCCCACATGGAATTTCCTGCTTAGGGAAATTTATTCAGCCCAACAAACGTCTAAAATTCAACAATCCATCTTGGCGACCGTTTTGAAAAATGGCGTCAAGTGGTGGATCTAGTCTGCATTTTCCTCCATATTTTAAACGCCTCTAATGACAAAGAACAAACCAGAGTTGCTTATCGTGCGAATGAAATGAAATAACATAGGAAATAAACGAGTAATGTTTTAAACATTCGTTTAAAAAATAACAAAACAACTACTCACCATATTTGCCTGGACCCGGGAAGAAATCTTCTTTACCAAAATGTTTGGAACAACCAATCATCCGATTAGAAATCTTTTTTCCTATCCTTGAACGCCGAAGTCATTCTCTGCGACTATCTACAGTTTCTCAAATATTACGTAAATTAATCACAACTGTCTTTTTGTTGTTACAAGGAAAGTTATGGAAGCTCAAGAGCGGGTCTTTAGATGCTTTCGAATGACACTGTGGAATACAGCAATTGGTGTTATATTTTATTTTTTTTCCACGCCGCTTAACGAATGCAAAGAAACTGATTTATTTCGGAGTATCGGTTGCGAAGTTTGCGTCAATGACCGCCAGGTGGCGAATCGAAGGGCTGCCGTCGCCAATGCCAAATAAAGCGACACATAGGAAAAGAGAAAACGTTTAAAACCAAAAATTTTCCTCTTCGAGAAACAGGGACGGCGAGCACCCGAGCGCCATCTATCGGTTTCACCGAAGTTGTGGTCGTCTTTTTAACCACAATTGGCACATGAGGTTTTACTAGTCTCTGTAGTTTCGTCTAAAACGTTGTACTAACCAATTGGCAACATTCAATTTGAATTTTTAGTTTCTTTTCTTTCACATGTCGAAATCCCTCTGGAGCTCGAAGAATGACACCATAGATGTGCTTTCCTATCGCACGTTCAATGATACGAGCGTTCGTTTAATTTATTTTATTCAGTATTTAATTTTTCAAGTACGATTATCATTTTGTGGAAGTATTAGCGTTTGTAATTTTCTTCGGTTCTTTTACAGCTATTTGTCGTCCTACCAAATGCAACGCTAGAAGATTGAATGCCTATCCCGTGCTGGATGGTTTCTTAACTGCCAGTTGGTCTTTGTAGTATGGATGGTTATTTTGGAAATAGAACAGCTTTAGTTCCTATGATTTTATTCTACCAAATTTCGAAGTCACTATAATTAGAGGTTTCTAACGAAGTTTTTGTTTTTTCGAAGAAATTAAAGTCATAGAAATTTAGTGATTACAAAGTACGATTGATTAAAAGAGAGAAAAATTCAGTGTTTACGTACGAAAAGTAAATAGCTTACTTCGAGCAATACTTGAAGAGTTTCAGTTGTAGTACAGGATGTGTTTTGAGTCACAAAGACTTGAAGCTAGTGATTTAGACGATTTCTTAGAATTTTGAGAATTTGTGAACTTCATTTGTATTCTGATTGATAATAGAAAAATTTAAGTTCAATACAGTTTGTTGAATGAAAAGATCGAAGAATTTTGATAAGAAATCGGTTTAGAACCGAAAAGTTTAGAAACATCGTGATAGAACTTTTGAGTTATATAGAAAGGGTTTCAGTATAGGTTTATTTGGAATCAAACTTTTTTCGAACTACATTCGTATTCTGACTGCTGACGTTAAAACTTTAATTTAAATTTAAGATATTTGTTTAGATGAAAGATTGACGAATTACGAGAAGTGATAGGTTTTGAGTAATATTAGTGATATGAACTTTGGCCCTAGGCAGAAAAGCTCTATATTGTAGCATCTGCCATATAACTCGCCCCGAAGAGAATTCGGGTGCAAAGAAAAAAAGAAAAGGTCAAGACATTAGCGATAGATTATGTTCTAAGGAAACAGAACATGCTTTCAAGTCTTATTACATTTGTTAGCGGAATATTCTGAAACGCCGAAACTACAGTTTTGATTTTGCAATGTAAATATATCCTTGTACATTTGAGTTTATATGACACACTGAGTAAAAATCATACAGAGAGCAATCACATAATACATTGTTTGTCATAGTTAAAAAGTTACGTTAATAACTATTTCGGTACTCACATGCTGATATCTTCAGAACCAAACTGTGTTTATGTATAATGCCAGCCAACATTGACTGGCATCCTGCATAATCAGAGTTTTCCCCCCCCAGAAATGTCTTATGCTGGCCATGATTTAACAAAATGTTAAAAATGAGAAAAAGAAACAAAAACTTACATAAAATTGCAGTGTTTACGAAGTAAAGCCCCTAGTGAGGGATTTTTTGTGGGTTAGGGATGTAAATACAATAAGGCCCACTTATAACTAGCACACATTTAATGAGTTTTCGTATATAGCCTAGTGAGGAAAATATGGACTTTTTTGGTGGAATGATTAGGCACAATACAATTTAACTGTTTTTAGTGAGCAAGTCTTTCGTATGCTGGATTTAACCAGAAGTTAAAAATAAAATAGGAAATTAAACTTTTGTAAAAATTCCATCACTATGTGCGGTTGGTCATTAGGTGAAACTGCATAACACACTACAGTTTACAAACGCAATGGGCGTGGTAACCTTCCATCATGTTGGAAAGGTTTCCTTAGTTTTTTGGACACAGTAATTTTCCTGAATCGGTGAATACCTTGTTGAGGGTCCCACACCCCCACTTTTGAGAAACATCAGATAATTCTGGAATCAGAAATGTTCGCAATTGGTAAAATAAAAAGTGAGTACTCATATGTTCCAGTGTTGTACAGACACTGATGTATCATGTCACAATTAGTTTCAAAAACAAAATGCAGACCATGAAAAGGTTTAGTATATGCATTTTGTAGAAGAAAAATAATTTTTACAGCTTTGGAAAATGCAGGCAACAAATTTTGTACTACTTAACCAGAAAACCCCCACGTTGGAAGAAAAATTGAATGTCCATGAAACTACATTTGGAAAGGAGTCACCAAAATTAATAGGTTACCGTATTTTATAGTCATGCCAAAATACGTCATTAATAAAAGTTACATGGAATCATCATTATAAGTGTAAAATACAAGATCTTATACAGAATACATCATTTGAGTAATCTTTTTTCGATTGAGTATTCAAGTGATGGAAAGTGGAATGGCAATGATAAATTTTCGATTTTTGGGGATATCTCACTCTTTGGTTAGATATGTCTATTGACTCGTCTGGTCAAGAGGGAATCCAGTACTGGGTGTGCATTCCTCTCGAGAATAACAAATTTATGCATATTTTAATTACCCAAATCTGACAAATTTCACAGGATGGATCTTAATTTGTTTTCAAGCTTTATGTTCCACCTCCCTGAAAAAATTCGGGATCTTCCCTTTTGTCCAGTCATCGTCGGCTCTAACCAGTAATAGCATTGAGAAAATATCGACAGATTTGGAAGACATAACTGTTAATTTAGAAAATATTCACCATTTGCTTTGGAGAGAATAAGATGATTTTCATCTTGTTACAGATTTTAAACTTTTTTTAATTTATGAATGCAGCATTAGTTAATTGCAGGAAAAGTGCATATTAATCTCTCAACACTAAAACTCAAGCTTTGCTCTTAAAATTAGCCCCCAAAAAGTCCTTCAGCATGTTCCATTTGCGCATCAATTCGTGGAACATCGCTTCTTCATTGGGATGTTGTCAAAATTATAGGTGGTGGATGCCATTGAAGCAATTTTTTACACAAAATTTTTCGTGAATCAGTACAAGTTTAGTGGATGGGGGACTTACTAAAAATATGGTGAATCATGGCAACACTTTCTCTTGGGTTTGCATAGCCAACAATAGTGGAAATGAAAAATATGATGGTTTTCAAAGGAACTTACGTATTATTCTTGTTTGTTTGTGGAGGTAGCATTGTTTTAGCCGCTTTCAAAACCGTTTCCTATGGTAACTTCCAAAAACACAGGCGAATCCTTTTTAATACATTCATAAAAATTTCAGGTTAATAAAACATTAATATATCATGATGGAACACATTCCCCAAAACAGGAAGTTAGCAACAGGGTGGGGGGATTAACATGCACTCATGCCATTAAGTGCCCTAAGTTGAGTTATTTTTTCTTTCTCACCTTGAATTACGTACATTGTCTTTTTGCCAAAATTGTTCAACCAATCAATTTCTGTTGATAGTATTGAACATGGTTTTGATTATATTTAAAGAATGTGGTTAAACATATTGTCATACTTGTGTTATTTGTTTTAGGTCTTTCTGGTCAAAGGGCTCCAATAGTTTAGTGAACACTCATTCTCATCTATATCCTCGTGAAAGTTTGGATTATTTTTATAGCACCGAAACAAAATCATCAGAATGTCGACAGTTAAAAGACATAGCACTTCGTTGCATTATTCTGAAGTTTGGAGTCATCATCGATCAGTATTATGTAAATGAACAAGAAAACAGCAAGAAAAAGCGATTTAAATATTTAAGTATGTATTTTATTTATGCAATACATAATCATTATGGTTTTTCCAGAAGTACAATTTTCTTTTAATCAATGGATTATTTTAAAGTTGTTTTTATAAAGTGATAAATGGAGACTGGATTATATATGTATATGTGCATATTTTAGCGTCAGTGCATATAAATGATGAATTTCCAGAATAAATGCATATTTTAAGGGTTTTAGTAATTTTAAGAATTATTCTTTTATCAGAAAAATTTTCCTACAATGCTGAAGCTAAATTTTCCTCTTACCTATCTGAGCAGAAAGACAAAGGGATTTCTAAACGTACATGTTCAATTAAGTCCTAAGGTGCCAAAAATATAGCCATATCTGAATTATAGCCCCTATCTTTGTTAGGGGAAATGATTGATTGAAGGCTAGATTAAAACAAACACATAGGGTAAAATTTTACACCATTATTTATGATAGATGTAGGTGATAGTCTATTTTGGGTAGACCGTCCATTATAAATTACCCGCAAAATGTTAAGCTGTCCAATAACTTCTGTAGCTCTGCAAAGAACCCTTTTGACCATAAAAATGCCAGTGCATGATAGAAGACAAAGCTTAACTGTTCAGAATATCAAGAGACACATTGTGATATAACACAAGAAACGTTTTGGAAGCATATTTATGTCAAGATTGAGTTCAATCTTGACATAAATACGCTTCTAAAACGTTGTTTTTTGTGTCTTATTTATATTGCGTATTGTTTCGTCGAATATTTCCACATTGTGATATACCGTAATAGATTGTATTGTATAAAGCATATAATTTTATGTACAGGGTGTGACAAAGTTCGTTCAGATTTTAAAAAATAAAAGAATGAAGAAATTGATGTATCAGGGTGCGATTTGCAACTTTAGACTTGTCAGGGTCAGATTTTTTTTGACACTGGAAAAAAAAAGTTAAAATTGTCGCCGGTAGGTGGCGCTGAAAGGTATATTTTCCTGAAAATATGCAAATTTTATCGGTTTAAAAGAGGATTGTAACCGACAACTAACTTCTAATCCACTTCTGCCTTTGTAATAGTGTGTGAGGATTGAATTAGTGCTTTGTTGAATTATTGCAACTCATTAAATGATTGCAAGGTTGACATTGGTAGAAAAGGCACTTTTGGTAAATTTTTTTATGTCAATAATGAATCAGCAGCACAAGTATTATGGAAATTTAGAATGGTAAAGAAAATTAAGGGAAACCAAGGTCCAATTACAGAAATTGGGCTCATAGAGGTAGTACAGAGATTCGAAGAAACCGGTCGCTTAGAAGATCAACCTCGGAGTGGTAGATCGAAGTTGTTAGAGTAGCGTACCAGAAGGGTAGCAACAGAAATGGATGCTTTCGCAGCACAGTCACCTAGCACCATGTTCAGCATACGGGAGGTTTAAAGAAACACGCGTTTGCTACATGTTTCGAGTTGTGGATGAAGTCTTGAAGTTATACCTGTACAAACTAAGACCTTTCAGGAACTGAAGCCGAACGATATTGCAAAGTAAAGGAATTTTCTGAGTGCGCTTTGTAAAAGATCTAGGATGATCCACCATGGCTTTTGAATATTTTTCTTTATACAGATTCATTAATATGCATAACTGCCAGATCTAAGCTCGAGATAATCCACATGCATAGGTAAAAACGCCGATGCATGCACCGAGACTCACTGTGTGGTGTGGGTTCAGTGCATCAGTAATTCTTGGTCCTTATTTCTTCCAGGAACCATGCAAAACCGGTAGCTGAAAGACATGCACCGTAACGTGAGACCGTTATTTAAAATGTTATAAGATTACGTTATGCTATCCCTGCATGAAAAGTGTTGAATTGAAAATTAATCAAAATTATCTTTCATAAAATTATGAAAATATATATAAAACGTTAAATCACTTATTCGAATTTTAAAAATACACACAACTAGGCCAACACATTCTCTCTCCACATTGTAAATATTTTTTCATTTAATTTTTTTTATTATTAGATCATATGCTGCTGCTTTGTTCTTATTTATTTCAGCCTTTGCCTGCTTGTAAATAAAGTTGAAATTTTGTCACTAACGCCTCCACTGTTGTTCACCTGCCACGCTCCAACTCGATGCCGCCTGACAAGCTACATACCTTGACTTAAACTGCCGTTGCCTCAAGAAAAAAACTGTATTAAAAACTTTCTATCAACACAAGTAGGAATTAACAAGAACTTTAAAAATCTCAATAACCAAAACACCAAGTGATTTCTAACAATAAACTTTCCCATCCAAAGAAAATTACTATTTGTCAAGAACTTTACATTACCATAAACTGGGGTGGGGGTGGGAACCATGAAGAACTTGATATTGATTGAACGTTTTTTTTTTATGCAAACAATAAAATAATAAATATGTTGAAATCCAGCACTACAGATACAAGAAAAAATATGTATTTTCAATCATAATTAATGTAAAAATAATAGCTTTAATGTTCATGTTTCCAGAAAAAATGTTTAATAACTCAGTACGAAGTAATTTTTTTTGTTTTGTTGTAAAATGTGATGAATAATTTTCTTCTGTGTATTAATTATGTAATAATGTTACTAATTTATTTGTTACATCGTTCTATTAATTTTATCCTTGTGGAAAAGATTTAAAAATTTCTGCTTTACTTATTAATATTTTTACCTATTCATTATAGTTAATTTTTTTAAAAAAAAAAGTTTCATTTAATGTTAATGTATCTTTTTGTGAAGTTATATTATTATACTCTTGACTGGATGAGTCATAATGTTAAAGCACAGATGTAAGCCATTCCTTTCCCATGGTTTCAATCTACATGTGTTTCCCTGTTTCCTAAAATGTCAGCAACTTCTAGTCCTCACTTCAAACTATCCTCTAAGTTAGTATCAACCGCCTGGCTCTTTTCTACCCTCTCTCTCTCTCTTTGTATCTAAAACCCCATACCCACTTCAAATGTTTATAACTTTCTTCACTCCCCCTGGCCAATACCATCTGCAAATAATAAATTCTCCACAGCGAACCATCCAGAAGATAGACTTCTATACACAGCTGCAGAAGTAACCAGACGAAAAATTCGTGGGGAAGATATATCTATCAACACCAACTAGTTTTAAGATTGCAATCTAAAATCTTGGGTGTACGTTCGAAGTCCATCTACCTTATCTGAGTTGAAGGATGCTATACGCCGCGAGATCTCTGCTATCGATGCTGACATGCAGGTGTAAATAGTTTTCTTATCCGATTACGGACTATTCTTACATGTGAGGGTGAACACATTGAACATTTTTAATTTTTTTTTTTACATTTTCAAGCAGAAACAACTACCTTCTGTATAATCAAGATTTTTTGCATGCATTTTGTTAACGGGGCACCAAATAGCACCACCTACCGACGACAGGTATTAACTTTTTTCCTGTGTAAAAAAAAAAATCTGACAAGTCTAAAGGTACAAACTGCACCCCGATACACCAATTTAATTTTTTTTTTATGATATTTTAAAATCTGAATGAACTTTTGGCACACCCTGTATATTAAATATTTCTACTTGGCAGTTAATAATAAACCTATTTGTTTTTAAAACACAGGATTTTCAAATAAGTTAAAAAAAATTTTAAGTGAATATTTATTCACATTAAGTGCATATACATTCATATCTTGTTGGCATTTTAGTGACTGTGATTCAGGCTCTAGTGAAAAATGTATGTTAAAAATCACGAAATTTGCTCGAGTTTTATAGCGTAAGTGTCATACTGTGCCCGGATCAACATTTTCCCGAGAATTTCGAACCTTTTAAGGGCCGTTCAAGTATTATGTAAGCACATTTTTTGCCATTTTATACTACCCCCTTGTAAGAAAAAATATGCGAATGCCTGCCCCCCCTCCCCCCTTTGTGCTCATGTAAGATTTCGGAATAAGACTGCAACCTGTGATACACATTATAGTATTTACATTTTTATTGTAATATTGAGCACTTATTTGTAAGTTTGTTATAATATTAAATGCTTATTTATACATAGAGTGAGATCAGAAATAAATTATCATATTTGAAAATTGTAATATGCTGTTACTAGCTATTTTGATGGCCATATGCCAATATCATCTAAACCGTGCATCAGCTATTAAAACTTTAACTGTGATTACTTTCTATATACCAAAGGGTTGTAGATAAATTTTAGGAGTCAGTCTACTTGACAAATACGTACAAATTTTACATAGGAAGTGAGTATCACAAATGCGATTGTATGGCATGATAGGGACATGAAAAATGACATCGGTGACTGTTTTCACAGTCGTATTTTATCATTGGTAATTTTCATTGTCTTATTTCTGTTTATGAGTGGCAACAATGCAGTTTTTTTTTTGGTGAATAATTTTAATTTAATAAATCGTCTCCAGGGTAACTAGACAGGAATTTTGAACAGCTATTTTAATTCATTCTGTGCACTTCATAATATAACAAACTTATACACTGTTGGCACTCATAAATGGAAATGAGATAATTATAACTACCAATCATAAAATAAGATAATGAAAATTACCAATTATAAAATACGATAATGAAAATTACCAATCATAAAATAAGATACTGAAAACACAACAGCCATCAACGTCATTTTTCTTGTCTTTGTCACAATGTACAGCCAATGTGTTTGCGATCCTCATTTCCTATGTAAAATATGTTTGTATTTGTCAGGCAGACCGACTCATGAAATTTATCTACAACCTTTTGGTACAGAGAAAGTAATCACGGTTTGTTTTAATAGCTGATGTGCGGTTTAGATGATAGTGGCATATGGCCACAAAAATAGCTAGTAACAGCACATTAAAATTTTTAAGTGTGATAATTTATTAGTGATCACTCTCTATAGAAAATTTCGATTCATTAAAGTTCTACTGTAGGTTATCCGAGTGCTGTTTGTTTTGTTAAGGAATTAATATTTTTGTGTTTCAGAAAAATTCTATTCAAAGATGTTATTTGAAATCCTTTCGTTCTTGGAACTCGGAAAGATGCCAGATTCCTATATCCATTTTTTGATCAATCCTTATATTGAAGAACTGAATTTGTCACTTTACTGTTTTGAAAACACTACTGCACTCCTCAGAGCTTTAGAGAATGTTGGTGATGTGAGTATATGGTGTCAAAATTTATGTTTATTTAACTTAATATGGGATAGTGTGACAGTAACTCCTCACCATACCGCCTACTGAAGGTTCAGCGAATCAACGAATTCATGGAGAAGGTGAGAGGGGGAAAAAATGTTTTGGAAAAGCTAGGAGATAGATTTCTAAAGAACACATGCTGCCATGTCATGACGAAGGCATTTACTCCTGTTAACTTGTGCTGCTGCATTATTGCATAGTGATCAAATCCCCCGACCACCACCCATCAAAGCTACATATTAAGCCTTAACTCTTATAGAGTGCTCGCTTCCAATGACATTGATTACAAATATTTCCTCATTTCATTTCTTCTGTCACAGGAACGCAGAAGATTGAAGTAGTTTAGTCACAAAAAATATCTGCATCTATGCTTTGTTGTGGCATAAATGCTCATAATTTTGCCCATAGAATGAGGTCTAAAACCATATGCTCTGCATCGAGCGCAAACACCTGTGGGAGGTACTTGGTAGCAGTTGATTCTACTTCCTCCAACGCCATTGTAAGAAAAGGGGAATGTAGCTCCTTCAATATAAATGGTAAATAGGTATAAATTTTCATATATTAAAGATAAATATCTAAGGTGTAGGTTAGAAATGTGAGAGATTAGAAAGCCTTAGCTTATTGGGAGACTCTCTTCCAGATAGATCAATCAATGGATTGATTACCACAAAAGTGTTAAACCAGGGTTGTCTAACATACGGCCTGCTGGCCACAGTCTGGCCTGCCGACAACTACTTGGAATGAAAAAAAAAAATCCAAAACAAAAATTTGTTCCAGAAATCGGGAAAAATCACATGGGTGACCCTTTCCCATATCGTAAGCGAACAAATAAATAATCTGAGAACAGAAATTCTGAAGAGTTTTTTTTTTTTTAAAAAAAGAAAGTTGCTGAAGCTGTTGGCACAAGATGTGTGAAAATATTTTAAGTGGCCCGCTGCTCAAAAAGGTTAAACAACCTTGTTCTAAACATTTAAAAGAAAACCAAAAGAAATATAATTACAAATTTTCTTCAATTATAGAACAATATAAATAATTTATGATTTGATACTTTCCAGCGCATTTAAATTTTGTTGAGTGTTTTTACTACATTCAATTAGTATACAAGGTGATCTAAAATGTTAGAGCTGAAGACAGTGGGGGCAAATGCTCAGGGGCCTGGCATAAAACTTTATTAATATAACGAACATAATTTGTTTGAGGACTTGTAAATCCTGTCTGTGGTCTGTGTTTGTGATTATCTTTTTAACTATTGTTCAAAGTAACATATTTTCGATTAGAAAAAAGTTCTCAAATCACTGGCAGATCCGTCCCCTCACCTTGAGCCTGGATTATCATGGAAGATTAAATTAAAAGTACTGGATACTTGGCAAACTAGGAATTGGAAATAAAATGACCCCTTTTGAAAGATTTATGGATCTGCCATTGGCTCAAATCATTTAAAAAAATAATGTATCTTATTTTACAAGGGGCTGTATATGTATAAAAATATGGAATTTAATTTTTTATACAGGCCTCTCTACCAAAAAACTTCTCATTAGAATAATCTCCCCCTATGTCTAATTAATCAAAAAAAGATTCTGTGATTCTATTTGGAATACTTTGTGTGTGTGTAAAATGATGCTTTCTATACTCCTGTACTATAAAAATTTAACCAACCGATCTAAGTAGAACATTAAGTATTACTCTTGGGAACTACATATGAAAAAAAGAACAAGTTTAGATGTCTTTTTTTATAAAAAGATTTAACTGTGAAATATATAGACTTCAAACTTTTCCTTCAGCTACAACAAAAATTGATCAGGCAACAGTGTGAGTGCAGAGATGGGATTCTCTCAGGGTGTGTCTACCCAAGTTCTGTGTCAAACTTCTGACTTTTCCTGATCAAATCTTAATCGATTTCCAGTCACTAATTACAGTAAACTCAACAAGTAAAATGATGCTTACGTACCTGTCAGAGTTGTCTCTAGACGTATCAGGGGTCCCATATCACGCCAACTGCACACGCCCCATACCATCACAGAAGCTCCACCAGCTTGAACAGTCCCCTGTTGACATGTAGGGTCCATGGATTCATGAGGTTGTCTCCATACCCGTACACGTCCATCCGCCTGATGCAATTGGAAACGAGACTCGTCAGACCAGGCAACGTGTTTCCAGTCATCAACAGTCCAATGGCGGTGTTGGCGGACCCAGACGAGGCGTAAAGCTTTGTGCCGTGCAGTCAACAATGGTACACGAGTGGACCTTCGTCTCCGAAAGCCCATATCAATGATGGTTCGTTGAACAGTTCGCACGCTGACACTTGTTGATGCCCCAGCATTGAAATCCGCGGCAATTTGAGGAAGTGTTGCACGTCTATCTCGTTTAACGATTCTCGTCAGTCGTCGAAGGTCCCGTTCTTTCAAGGTCTTTTTCCGACCTCACAGCTGTCGAAGATTTGATGTTTTACCGGATTCCTGATATTCACGGTATACCCGTGAAATGGTCGTACGCGAAAATCCAAATTTTGTCGCTATCTCGGAGATGCTATGTCCCATCTCTCTTGTGCCGACTATAACGCCACGTTCAAAATCACTTAAATCTTGATAACCTGCCATTGTAGCGGCAAGAACCGATCTAACAGCTTTGCCAGACATCTCTGGTCTTATATACTATAGGCGCTGCCGACCGCATCGCGTTACGCTGATTGGTTGCAAAGCTCCGTTATTTGCATACGCACGCCTGTACCAGTTTTGATAATTGAAATTTAGCTAAAAACACTTTTTTTTCCAAGTTTTAGTTATATATTTGGCAAACATTTTATTCTGAAAAATATATAGGCTTAATAATTTTATATAAATTATATTAGTTTTGGTGCAAAATGGTAACTTTTGGAAGAAGTTTAGTCAAAAATACAAATTTTTCAGTAGGTAATGTGGTATGAAAAGCACAGTTCAGGAAAATTATTTTAATAAGTTATTTATTATAACAATGAATTTTAAATTTCCCTGACTTTGGCCTTTGTATTTCAAATTTCCCTGATTTTTCCAGTTAGAAAATCTTCCCTGACTTTTCCAAGTTTTCCAGATAGGTAGGCACCCTGGATTCTTTTGAATAGCACATGAATTTTGAATTTAATCAAAGTGCTATTTTATTTTTTCACTTTCGAGAATCCTCCTGACACCTTAGAAAAAAATACTAAAATATTAAACATATGTTTTCTGGTGAATATTCTACTATAAATATAAACTAGACATTAATCTATAATTGCCATCTAATTTGATTAATATAATCTAATTAGACTGCAAAACGCTTTTCTGATTGGAAAATTTTTGGTATAGAACCTATTCACATAAAAAGTCAGATTTTGTATTTTTGTACATACACAAATCTTAAAATAAATACACCATACAAATGATTTGAACGCTTCTTTTGATTTTTTTTTTTTTCCAGCTTAGCGAATTTAGTGTTAAAAATTTTCTAGCTCATTATCACATATATTTGAGTTCAAAGCTTGGATTTTAATTACTAAGTGATCTTATTTAGTAAATGCTCATACCTTTCAATATATTTCTTTTTAGAAAATCATTAGTTTAAATTTGTCTGGAAGACAGCTGAAAACACACAAAATTGTGGAACTCATATCGTTGTTGCCAAATCTGAAAACTATTCACATTGATTTTATGAAGAGTAAAAATAGCTTATTGGGAAGCATTTGCCAACGGTGTCCAAAGATTAAATCCATCTCTGTCAGTCATACACAGTGGGTTACAGATCGTAGCCTACATTTCCTTTGTACTCTAAGTGAAGCAGATGAGTTGGAAGTAAACCCAAATATCGAAAGCCTAGATGTTACCGGCACACAAATAACTATAGATGGCATTATGTTTGCCCTAAGGTATTTTCCATCACTGAAGAATCTACGGAATCGGCATGTGGCTGAAGCATTGCATTTGCTTCACTATCAGCATCTCCTTAATGGTGCTTTGCAGACGCTGCCAAAATACAAATTAGAAGAGATATATATTTATTCAGATGTGGCAATTCTTGAAGTCTTGCAAATTTGCCTTGCTTTATGCCCGAATATAACTTGCCTTTATGTCAATAAGATTTCTTCGTCACTCGAGATAGATCTTTGCTTAAATTTCCAATATTTAAAAGAAGCACAACTGATTTTCGAGATTGACTCAAATTTGAATTGTCCCACCACATTTTTTGATTTGCAGAAGCATCATCTCGAGCTACTTCATATTGCAAGTGCTAGATTTTCAGTTGAAGCACTGTGTCAGTGTCGAAAGCTTCAGCAGATGAATTTAACACAACCAGTGTTTGAGAATTTGGACGAAGCTTTGAAGCCCTTTCATACATTCCCATATTTAACGAACCTAGAAATCACTAACATGGACTTATCTGATGACAATGTTTTAAATTGTGTTTTGTATATTTTATCATCATGCCCCATACTACATAAGCTCACCCTTCAGTCCGTTCTTTCTTTCCCCGATCACGCCATGGATTCTATTTTGAACTGTGACTTTGTTACCAATTTACGTGAACTTGACGTTAGTTTTTCCAGGATCGGTATTTCATCAGTGACGAAAGCGTTAGCATCAATTCCTAAGTTGAGAAGATTAGTGATCGAGCGTTGTGGCATTCATGAATTGAATTACTTGGAAATATTGGATATATTTTCATCAACTGTTGAAATTATTTGGACATGATATGTGCTTGGAGATGTTAAAAGATGGATAAATTATTATAAATGAAAGATATATATATATACATGATGTCATTATTGCAAAACATGAAATAGAAAATTTTAGATGTCCCCTAGTAATGTAATGTCTTCGCCTAACATGCTATTAACCTGTTTGTCTCCCAGAGGTGCCAAAATAGACCACTTAGCATCAAACTGCTCACTGCAGTCCCAGGATTGGTTTCCTGGACCTTAAGGCATTCAGATTTCTCAGAAAATTGTAGGTTCTGATGCAACATGACTCCTGCACCTTAAAACAAATGAAATCTAGCCACATTAAGTTGAGTTTGAGATGGACAGAACCATTCTTTTCGGTGAATGCATTCCTTAATTTCTATTTTTTAAATGGAATTTGATCTTTAAAACTCCTTCACTTTAAAAGTGTCATTTATCACTGAATGATTCTCTTTAAAAATATTTTTTTTTGACGTTGTAGAACGGTCTTTTAATTTTTGCTTTGGAGAAACCCTTAAAATAATTTACAAGGGAAACCCCACGTAAAAATTATATACCTATATAAATTTGTAAACTTCTAATGTGGTCTTTCAATATTTGCAGTGGCGAAACCGTTGAAATAATTTTTGAGAGAACCCGCACATAAAAATGTTTATAACTAATAAATTCAGATATAATTTCCAACTTCATAGACTAGCTTTTCAATCTTTTACTCTGTATAATCTCTTCAAATAATTTTCAAAATAATTCTTGCCTGAAAATTGTATTTACAGCTCATGATATGTACTTTGATGAAGGCCTTAAATTTCTGTAAAACCCTGGTTTTAAAAAATAAAAATATTGTAGTAATATAAGCAAACTTAAGTAAAAAAATATGTTAAGATTTATTTTAATCACTGTATCTGTACTCAGTGAGGAAGGGGGCTCAAGTCCCTTCATTGGATATTAGACCATGTTTTCTTTAAGGACACCCACATAATCTGCCTTAAAGCCACTTAAACTCCCCCATGATTTTGAATTGCTATACTCCTGTCTGTACATTTCATTTTTCTCATTAAAAGAAAAACTTTTCGTCAGCGTCAATTAATTACTTTTGTAATGTACTTTAATTATATTGCTGAAGTGTATTTAATATTAAACTCACAAATAGGTTATTCATTTTCCAGACATATGAAAAATGATTTAAAAATGCAAAATTAAAAGACTTACAGATTGCAAGTTCTCAAGCACACAATGTCTCTTTCGTAGTTTAAAAATTTGATACACTTTCAGATTGATAATATATGAGGCCATCAAAAACAGAATTGATGAATATGAATGAATTTCAAGCATTCTTTTTTTTCATTCAAGAAATGACTTAGTCATCACCAAATTTAGTATAAATTTGTTTGTGGTTTTACGGCTCAAGGTCTGCAATGGTCATGCTGTGCCGGGACCTACTGTTTTTCGAGGAATCCGAACCTATGAACACCTAGGGAACCAAACCCTGGACTACAGTGAGCAGTGCGATCTTTATGAGATCTCTGAGTAAGCGTTCTTTGCACCCGAGTTAACAGCACACTAGGCGAACGTGTTACCACACTGAGCCACTGCAGGGCCAGGGTTCATACCTCATTGCAAACGAAAAAAAAAATTGACTTTTTAAGGACCTATTGCAATAAAAAATTAAAACTGTTTCCTGAAAGGGAAAACTTATATGCAGTTTTTAGCAGATGTTTAATGACATTGTTAACATGTGCATTAAAAATAATTACTGGTGTAAAGTAAAAATCACATAATAAAAATTACTGTCTTAAAAACAGTAATCATTACTGAAAAATCTCATTTTCTTACAAAGACGCATATGAAATGTGAAGTAAAATGGTAAAAATCTGTTGTTTTTTAAAATTGAGTTAGTGCCATGAACAGAAAGCTTTATGTTCATTTTATCTTGTCATAAACAGTGTAAGTTTAACTTTATTAGTTCTCTGCTAAAACACAATTTTCAAGGGGTAACTGCAGACATCTCCATGGCAGTCAATTATTTCGGCTAATATGTATCAAACTGGGTTTGGCACCCTTTGCACGGCAGCTGCTTGCCAGCAGCGGATATGGGCCACCGATACGGCCCTGGATTGTGACAGTTCAATTGTCCACCTGTACATGGAATATCGTAGTCATAGCTCCAACAGCAGCCCATAAAAAGGATGGGGGCTCCAGCCCCACCCTATACAGCCCTGGCATGTGACATTTCAAGTGCCCTCACATACACTCTGAATATGGAATATCGTAGTCGTAGCTCCAATAGCAGCCTAGAAAAAGGATGGAGGCTCCGGGAATCCCGATACGGCCCTGACATGTGATGTTTCAAGTGTCCTCACGTACACTGAACATGGAATATCCTAGTTATAGCTTAAATAGCAGACTATAAAAGGGATGGGGGGGGGTCTCCAGCACTCACCAGTACGGCCCTGACATGCGACATTTGAAGTGTCCTTGCATACACTCTCTGAATATGAAATATCGTAGTCGTGGCTCAAATAGCCTAGAAAAAGGATGGGGGCTCCAGGACTCCCCGATACAGTCCTGACATGCACCATTTCAAGTGCCCTTGTGTACACTCCCTGAATATCGAATATCGTAGTCGTAGCTCAAATAGCAGCCTAGAAAAAGGATGAGAGGGCTCTGGACCCCTTTTCCGATACATCCTTGACGGCTTGGTGGTGACTTCGAACTAAGCCCACGATCTATGAACGATGATCGCAAACTATGAACAAAGACCGGTGACTGCGAACCAAAATCGCGAAAGAAAACCACGACCCATGAGCGATGATGACGAACTACGAACACTGACCACGAACGACAAACTAGATCCAGGGGGCTGTTGTAAGTCCAAACCAGATTCCCTGAACATATCAGAATGAATACATTTCAAATGAATATAAGAAATTATACGAAACAAAATGAAATTTTTGTAATTAAAAAAAACCACATAAAAGGCAAGTTGAAATTCCCGGAATATAATCACCCCTGTAGATCGTGAACTGCGAACGATGATGAAGAACCGTAGTTAAAAAAAAAGTACGAACGGGTCATTTTTGTGAATAGTTCAAAAAGACCCGTTCGGTCACGAACGATCCATCTCTACCCTAGAGGCTGCGCATGATGAAGATCGTGAAGGGCTCTCTTGGAAATCGTCTTGAGAAGAAAAAAGCAAAATGAGTATTTTTCTTCGGAGATCAGCGTAAATATAAGTGCTTTTTAAGGACTGGAAAGGATAAAAATAAATGATAGCAATAAAAAATAAGCACTTTAGAAACCAAAATAAAAAATCAGCACATTCTAAGGTTTTTAAGCACCGTACGAACCCTTAGGGCCTAGTATAAATTCGATGCCAGACTAATATTCCATGATTAGCAAAATTTAGGTTGTTTTCTGGTACAGCTGATATATAACACTGTGCCAGGTTGGTTGTATTTTTATGGTAAAAGGACAGCAAGGGTCATTTTGCACCACTGTGCCAGGGCCTATGGTTTTCCCCTCCCCGAGGGATCTGAATCTTTATAGTATAGGGCAGTGGTGGCTAAATGGTAGCTCACAACAAGATTAACAAAACAATATTTATTACTAGTCTCGGCCAAACAAACTTCATGATCCATGTAAATTTTCACACTTTTTTTTCTGATACACTGCAACACATGTTAAACACAGTTTAAATTGACTGAATATCCTGGATTTATATTCACAATGATTAGATATGCTACATACAAATTAAATTAATAAGTAAAAGTCAATGCTATAAGTGCAGTAAATTGATTTTTATTGATTGATTTAATTAAATTTTATTGTATTTTACTATGCTTAAAACATCGAGACTCCTGTTTATTAATCCCGGATTGAGTAAATTTAGCATGAGATTGGCATCCATGTTTCGAAGTAAGTGAATGTGCATTTTCTATTAAGAAAGTGAAATAGTGCCAAAGAAACTGGCCTGATGACGACTTTCAGGAAGTGTTAAGAATATTAACATCATAGCAATCATTCATGAACCTGTTGCCTCTCATATGCATCCACGCTGTTCCCATTTAGTTGTATTAAATTTTAATACCATTAGTATTAAAATAAGTAATTTTGCATTTGGTCTCATTGCTGTCCTATTTGCAAAACAGTTTACGAAGGCAATTTGACGTAACTGTAACTATAGCGGAATCCGCTTGCTAAAGAGACCATGAAAATGTTCTATATATTCATATTGGCTGATGAATATTACAAAGTTCAGGATACACAGAAAAAGTTAAACATATGCAAGTCCAACTGTACTACTATCTGAAAATAATCCGTGTTTATCATACTCATGGAATACTCTTAAATACTGACTAAAATAAATGAATTATACGAGACACCAATACACATATTAGCCTGCATACAATGCAGTATATGCAGCAAATAGCCAGATTGACTTGAGGAATCAAAACCTGGAATCCAGATCCGTTAAAAGAAAAAAAAATTACTTGCACCGATTTGAGTTAAGACTTAAATTTTCTGCACAACATGAAGCGTTTTTGTCGCTGTACAGCACTTTTAAAAGTGGGGTGGGATGTACAGAACATTAACCTGGATAAAAAGTGAACAAAAGATTTAATATATTACAAAATTAATATACAAAAATTACCATTTTACTATAATTTTATCCCTGAAGAATTTTAAATTCATGAGGGAAGAACTGAAAATTATTTTCAGTCTGATGAAATCTTAAATTATTCAGTTGTGTGAAAAGCACTGAATGAATAATGTATCCAGCCTGTGTCAATTGTTCTTTCATATTGTAATAAAAGTTAATCTCTTCATAAAAGTAAACTTCTAATTAAAATGGTCATCGGCAATTTGACTGTCTTCCACTTGATGGCTAGCAGGAAGATAGACTTTGAATGAGAAATTCGTTCGAGGAACAGAACCCTTAAAAAAAAGGAAAAACCATGCTACTAAAAACCAATTCAATTCAACTACAAAAACAGAAAAGGAAACTATAATATTTTCTTCCAACTTCACATACTTACCGGATTAAAAAAGATGCAGCCATTGCTTTCTATTGTATAAGGATCACATTTGTCTGCACACACAGCAACATCTGGTAAAGGATAAAGCCAGAATGCATGATCGTATTCCCAATAGATTGGCGAGACATTGGACGGTAATGGTAAGAGATGACTATTTGCGATAGTAGTTTTTACAAACTGGAAATAATGGCATCAAAAAAGAAGAGAACATGTTACATGAAAATATGTTTGTTGACATACTACGCAAAATTCGAAATTAAAAATAAATTGCAATTTTCAACGTATTTATTGCATATAATATGCAATAAATACATTGAAAATTGCAATTTATTTTTAACATGTTACATTTAAATAGTATTTCCATGATTTAGAAGAATGGGCTAAGCTTTTGGCTGCATTTTGCACAAAGGTGGATTCAGGAAAAAATTTCAGAGATGGGAAAGGGGTGCAAAGGTTGAAAAGTAATTGTGGTCCAATCTGTGAAATTTGTTATCGGGTTTGGGAAAATAATAAGTGTAATTTTTTTTTTTATTCTCTGGGAGGGGAGCACCCTCTTCACTCACCTGTTTTGGTCTTCCATGCATTATACATTACACAAACGTATTTATAATAACCTTAATTTAAATCGGTGATGGCTAAACAAACATCACTATAATAGTTTAGAACAGGGGTTTTCATGTTTTTTTCGACCCATGGCTACCTTCATCTCTTGTAAACTGTCGATCACGCCTAAATATTACGCTATGAATATTTTTATATAAAATGTCAGTCAATGTTGTGATGCCCTTTCACCAAGATTTACGAACCCCTGGTTTAGAAGGAAAGTGAAATACATATTCCATCTCAGCTAAATAGTGAATCAAATTAATGATACAGATTCTTTGACTCCAGAAGTTTGGGGAATGCCAACAAATTTGACGAACCATTAAAAAAAAATTTTTTTTTGGATTGTGTTTTATGGCAATAAGATCAGCTAAGATTATGCTGTGCTAGGATTTTAGATTTTCAAAGAATCGGATTTCTTGTCATCCAGGGAATTAAATCAGAGATTGGAGGTCATTAAAAAAAAAAAAAGGGAAGAAAGAAAGCACCGTAAGGTATCAAACAAATTTTTCGTACGGTAGACAGATATGCTATCATTATGCTACATCAAGATGGAAATACAGCTTAAAGATAAAGTCAAAAGCTGTAGTTGCAACAAGATTAATTTATTATACAATAATTTTTGCCACCCACGTATATATTATAGCTCAAACTAGAGCTTTTTTCTTTTTGGAGAAAAAGAGACGCTTTCCCCATCCTGGATTCGAACCAGGGTCCCTCCGTTTAGCCCGGAGTGTCATGACTGCTAGATGAACAAGGACAGGAACTCTCTTTTTTTTGCTGAAGTACCGATTAACACAGGGTGTTAACAATTTTAATATAATTAAAATCATGATTTTAATAATCATTTGGTTAAAAAAATATGATTAAAATCAAAAATTGTTACAACCTTTTTTAAAATCGAACGCTTAAAGCTGAATTTTTTAAATAAATCAATGGCTTAAGTCTCATTTCATAAAAAATAATGACAGGAGTCAAAGCAAGTCACTAAAAATTACCCCTTTTCCAGCAAAGTTACTAATGTCACTATTTTTATAAAAAAAGTCACTTGAAGTTATTATTTTTGGTAAAAAGTCACTAATTTCGATTTTTTTTTCGTTTGTGGTAGCTGTGTACGAATTTTATTGATGAACATCAATTTCGAATTTCCATGGTGATAATTCATAACCATGTGGAGGAAATACCATATTTTTTAAGTGGACACTTAATTAAGAAAAAAAACAACAACCCCACAGC
>QLNU02003225.1:62701963-62714869 GCA_006491805.2 Dysdera silvatica | reverse complement strand
TTTGACTATCCAAAAGACAATTCAACTATACAAAAGGCAGTTTGACTATGCAAAAAGACAACTTCCCCTCCTTTCGAAGAACAAACACTGCAACAAGCTTTTCTATTAGGCTATCTATTTAAGCTATCTATTTAAGCTATTTAAGCTATCTATTAGGCTCTTCCTTGCACACTCAGCAGAGTTAGTATCGATAGACGATTATCTGGTGATAATTCTTAAATAGGTCTTTATTCTTTTCAGCTTAGGTAGAAAAACATCTTTCTACTATGTTTGGATTTTTTATGGCGCAAGAGCATCTGGGCTATACTGCGCCAATTTCTACTATGTAAAACAGGTGATCCAGCCTGCGCGAAACGTCTTTCTAACGGGTCACTTCAAGTTTTAAGAGATAACATCGTAAAACGTTAAAAATTCTTGTATGTTTATTGCTAATATATATTCAAATATTGACGTAAACTTCAGCAGAAGTAACAGTCTTGCTATACATATACGCGTTTGTTCACGGAAAAAAAAAATACCGAAATCAATAATTTAAAAATATATAAATATCGTAATATTCAAATACCTCGAGTAGGCCTATCGGCAAAGCAAACATTGTCAATAAAATGTAATATTTTAGAATTTTGAGAAACATTTCAACACCTATCAAATATTGGGGCGGGATGTAAAAGTAGGACCCAAATTTGACAAAACCGCATTTATTGAGTTTCCCGATATTGCGAGGAAAGTATGGACTTCGTTCAGCGCAATGATTAAGCGCAATATAATTTAACCGCTTTTAGCGAAAAAATTTTTTTTTGGACCCCGGATTTAACGAGCAATTTAAAAAATAAATAAAATAGGAAATCAAACTTTTTGTAAAAATTCCGTCTTTATATGAAGGTGGTCGTTATAATCGGCGCTCGTTATAACCAAATTCCATCGTATTTTTGTGGATTTGGGAGGGGGAATCTTTCTAATTCCCCCTTCCATAGTTCTTTCACTGATATTAAGAGTTGCCAAATTGGGAAAAAATGACAGAATTCGTAGATATTTTTGGAATTTTCGGTGGTATTTTATAAATTGCTTGGGGGACTATTGGAAGACCGTCGTGGGTCCCCAGGTTTCCCCAGAAAGCACTTCAAGAAGCAATGTTGTAAGGGGTGACCATCCAGGGCCGTATCTAAGAATAGCGAGGAAGGTCCATGCCAGGGACCCAAGCGCAGAGGGGCCTAAAATCAGCTGAAATAAATCGCAAGGGAAAATATGTCCTCGACGATGGCAGCTATTTTGACGGTTTTGGAACATGCGCAGAATCATCGAACTGCGTTCCTGTGACCATCACGTCGTGATATAATAATAATAATAATAATAATAATAATAACAGACCTACAAAAACTGCTTTACTAGGCATCTATGTACATATGTTGTGTCGCAAAAATTATAAAAAAAAAATATGCTTTTAATATATTAAATATTGGTAGGCCATCTACATCGTTACATCTTTTCATTTAAGACATTTTTCACATATACTAAACCGTGAGACACAACAAATTGTAAAAATGTAAACTGTGGTCAGATTCTGCCTTCGTCTTTCATTGTTTAAGGGAAAGAAACCAAACCAGGAAAGAGTACCCGTGGAACTATTTAATACAGAAATGGCACGAATTAAAACTTGGACAGCCGACTACAGCTCCACATAGAATAGGACCTTGATACCTATGGCCATTAATGTTAATCGAAACACCCAGAAGAAATGGCCTCATGCATATTGACTATTCACAGTTCAAGAAGTGACTGGACTCCTTGTATGAACACTAGAGACTTCATTTTACAAACTCAATATATCAAGCTTTTCCAATCCAGTGGACATCTTCAAACAAGAACTTAGTTTTCTTAATAAAATATGCATCGAACTAATTCTCCTTTTTTTTCAGAGACAACAGGCATGACGGTGGACATAGCTACTAATTTGTGAAATTCTTGTTTTGATAAAAATGTTCAGTTCATTTTATTTATGTGTAATAATTCATGATATCGGAATTTCCTTTCAGTGCATTAACTTGTTCATGCACTTATGCAAAATAGGGTAATTTAATATTCAGTGAAAAGTATTTGGTTTTTACTATTCATACTACTGGGCAACACAATTTAATTACAATCATATTTTTGTGTGTGTGTGTGTGTGTGTGTGTGGCTAATGTCCACTACTATTTACCTTAATTAAATTCTTTATTTTTATTCATCTAATAGTCTTCATTTTATTTTTTTTAATCCAATCAATTATTCTATTTTTTATTTATCTATTCTTTCGTCTATGGTTCGAGATTAGAAAATTCCTTTATCCTTTTACTTCCTTTCTTTGGTGGCCAAGGCATCATCATCATTACAGCATCAGCCAGTCTACGTTTCTCACCCCTCGCAATTAGATTTGCAAACAAGTAAGGAAGGCAAGAAATAGATATTGCTATGCACTTATGAACCGAAAGCCTGGTCAGTTCCTGCAGCGACGTAACCACTTTGCAACAGAGGTCAAATAGGTCACCTCTGGCGTCATCAAATCGTACACTCGAGGAAACATACCTTTGTCCAGTACAACTTTGCCGACAACAGAAACGTGAAAGTGATACCTGAAGGCAAGTTGTAAATTTTTGCTCAAATTCTGAGAACTGACCAACAGTTTTGGTGAATGTTGGCGTTGGTGGAAAAGAATTACGCCACTCACTTGACTCGTCCTGGGCTTCACAATAGAGCAACTCATTCTACTTGATGATGTGCTGGCACCATTTTTGGCGATCTCAGTACTTCTGTCTCCAAAGCTGATCACCAAAAAAGTTACTCACTTTTTTCGCTAAACTGTTACAACATCAAGATGTCCACTTGAATTTTTTTATATTTGGGTATTTCCCCCTCACGTCCGTTTGACCCCTCATAATGGATCAACATAATAATGTAAGCATTCCCTTTCTTCTTTTCCTTATTTAATTACTAATTTTTGGTGCCCTACCTAACTTTAATTTTATTTATTTAATATAACTATTAGTTTAATTCAATTCTATATCTAATAATGTTTGTAATGTCAGTCAAGAATTTAAGTGGGGGGCTTCTACTTCAATAGCTTGATGATTAATTTGTTTGGTCAAACGTTTTATAAAAAAAGTTGGTTTTAAGTTATTTCCAGTACCGAAATCAATTATTGCAAAATGGTATGATCTACTATTGTGAAGTAAATTAATATTGTGCACCAAAAATAAAGTTTATATTTCGCTACTAAATTTCTACTGTATAATTTGTGTTTTCTAGTTATATAATTCTGCAGTTTTGTCATAACCATGTTTAGTTAAGTAAATAGAATAAATTAGCTTCGGTGTCGATTTAGGACCCAAGTTCATTTATTAATTGGGAAGTTTTTCACAATGGTTCCCTTTGCTTACCAGACTTGCGGTAACCTTTCTATCAACTATATGTTGGAAGAGAGGTTATTTAACACAACGCGTAATTTTTGCAAAAATTAATAATTGAAATCCACCCTATACGATCTCTTTGGTTTAAATAAAATAAAATAAATGTTTAACGTTGACATTTTCTCTCACTTTAGGTTCATTGCAAACCCAAACCAAAAGTAAATATCGAAAAAAAAAAAAAGTAACAACAAGTTCAACAAGTGTATCTAGCAAAAAATTGTTTTCTACTGCTGAAGACATATGATAACCAGTATAGCCTAAAGCGCGAAAATGCGGAAAAGCTTGTCTTCACAAATAAAACCCTGTGAATTATTAATTTCAGATATTGACGTAATTTGTAACTGTATCTTTTCACTTGTTCCTTTAATTTGTTTCCAGTTTTTAAGTATTGGGAATTTAAAGTTGCAAAACTGTTTCTTTTCTTTACTGTATGTGTATTTAAAACTTACTACATTCATTGATGTATCGTAGATAAAAGAAAATATATTCTAATATGAACTACATTATTTAATCATTTCATATTAGCCCATATATGAATAAATCAACAGGTGTATATCGATGTGATGTACTGTCTGCACATTCTGGATTTTGCATTGTAATAAACAAAAGCAAATTACATTCATGAAACACAAAATTAACAAATTATTATATAAGTTATAGCTTTCTTGATCTGTGGAACAAGAAAGAAATGAATAAAATAATGCTACAACATTTTTGACAATCATTCCAAATGTTTTAATGGTTTAAAGCAATTTTTTTCCGTCGGCCATTAAAAAAGAAAAATAATCGGCCTTTTGAATTTTTGAACAATCGTTTTTTTTAATTTGAGCCATCGGTCTAACCTATTATTTAACTCTTCTAACATGAAGAGAACTAATTGTGAATTCTGTTTCTAACCACTCTATTATAGACTGCAAAATATTTTCATGGTGAAAAATATTGAAGGCAGCTACGTTGCCACTTTCATGTTCACTTATTTTCCATATTACACCTTGCTATTCTTCACAATTCTGTAAATATCTGCGCAAATATTCAGAGAATTGTGAACTGGAAGGCAAACGAAAATAGCTTGAGATGAAAAAAGGAAATATATTTTTGTTCTTTCAATCCAGATTTAGATTTTTTCTCTTTTACAATCTTCTAAAAAAGACTTAGAAACAAGTACAGAAACATGGAAAAGAAATACAAATGCCAACAACACAAGTGCACCTGAAAACATCAACTTGGAATAGGTGAAGACAATGACTATATATTATTGTGAGAATAACCCAAAAAATAATGCAATTCCTAAAGTGAATTACAATGATAAATCATTCCCTGAAAGGAATGATCAGTCTCTCACTGTTATTTTCATTTCAACAAATGATTCAAAATGCTAAACGACGATGAGCCCCAAAGAACAAGTACAAAGAATCAGAATGCAATCACATAAAAAAGTGGTTTTTCCCATACTTAATATCTATAACTTATCCTACTTAAATATCTATAACTTATCCTACTTAAATATCTATAACTTATCCTACTTAAATATCTATAACCTACTTAAATATCTATAATTTATTCCACTTAAATATCTATAATTTATCTTACTTAAATATCTATAACTTATAATAAATTTATATATATATATATATAGATATATAGATAAACTTCCGAAGAAACCAGTAAAGATTCTTGGCAGACTTGTCATGAATGGTAGAAAACCTGGTACTGATGGACATCATCTATTTAAACACCTATCTTTCTACATTTATGATAGAATGTACTTTTTTAAAAATATATTTCAATGCATACACTTATGAAATGTAAAAGCATTGCTATTCTGTAATTTATGTAAGTCATCAGGCAGTGTTTCTCAAAGTGTGGTCCTCGGCGGCTTATCAAGTGGTCCGCAAGATCATAAAATCAATTTCAGAAAATAAAACGAACTAGAAATTGCCAGTGTAGCTAGAATTTGGGTTCTGGTGAGATTTATGGAATTTCTCATAAACATTGCTTGTTATAAACGTTACCTTACGGCGTTTCGTGAAAGATTTGAATCCTCTAAATACACCCTTGCTGTCTACATTGCTTATTATTATTTAACTAATTTAATGATGTCATTTTCATTGTAAATTTGACAAAATAAGATCGTAGCTGACACTCTCTTTATCAAATAGCATTAGTCTAAAAATTATTTTGTTTCAGGTGAGTTTGACAACCAACCCATGTTTTAAGAACATGGTCGGAGATTTCTGAAATTTTCTGTCAAAAGCTGGTGCCTTTTTAAAGTAAAAAAAACTGAAAAAGCTTAAAGTCTACCATAAAAGAAGTTAAAATTAACTACAAATTATATTTCAAGGAATGAATAAATCTCTCCTACCGGAGCCCTTATATAAGCCTGCCAATAAATCACATAAATCGAAGGTTATTTTGGATATGCCTTTCCTTGGCAGAGTGGGGGAGGGAAGATTAGCATTACAGTGGCTAAGTAGGGCTTAATATTATTAACCATAGTTGGCAACCTTAATTTCAGGCAATACTTTTTTAATAGGGGAGAAGCATCCACCCCCGGTGGTCCACGAATATAAAGAAATGCTTGAAGTGGTCCATGAATGACCAAAGTTTGAGAAACACTGCCATAAAGGATAATTTAACTGCATTGGGGGATATCTGAGACGAAGCCCATGGGTTAATGCGACATCAGAATCACAACATTTTCATACACAAGCAAGTTCACTAGAAATTAAACTACATCCAGTAAGTTTAATGGCAGTTTATGATGAAATACACAAAATGTGTGTGAATGTTACACAACAAAAAGCAAGAAATACCTTTAAAAAGTTTACTGTTATCACCAGCATTAGGCTTGGACAAGAAATTGCCAATGAATATAAAACATGTTGGTGGAAAATCCGAGTAGCCAGTGAACAAAATTTGTAGTTTCTGTAGAATCTGATAATTGGGGGGAAAAAAAGTATAAGTATACACATTGTAAAGCCACATACCATTGAACCTCTATTAACAAAATCCCATCAGAAAAAAAAAAAAAGCTTTATTAACTTGAAAATATGTTGAAATTCATAAATATGGCATTTATAATTAAACATCTAACAAAAAATTCGCTAAATAGAGAATTTCCCAAATTTAAATAGATATATGTTAAATAAAGGTTACAACTGTAGAAATTTAGAAAGTAGGATCCAAAAGTTTGGGCATTTGGCACATACTTCTCGACCTTGAATGTCTTAAAACACCAACCCATAACTATCTTCAAAATAATCCCCTTGGGCAATTATACACTGTTGCTAGCATTCATATAACTTCTGGAAGCATTGCCGAAAGCCACCCTTTGCAACCACCTTCAATGCCCCCTACGATACTGCTTTTATCTCATTTTTT
Source organism: Dysdera silvatica (assembly GCA_006491805.2). Lineage (NCBI taxonomy): Eukaryota > Metazoa > Arthropoda > Arachnida > Araneae > Dysderidae > Dysdera > Dysdera silvatica. The sequence goes on along the minus strand of QLNU02003225.1, from coordinate 62,708,045 downwards.
GACATAAATGGATGACCCTAAAGATTTTAATTTATTAATGAAAAGAGGTAAAAATCACGGGGAGCCAAGTCAAGTGAATAGGTGGAATGTATAAGCATATTAATACCATTTCTGGTGAAAAATTCTACGACCAATAGGGACTGATATGCAGACATGTTGTCATAAAGAGGTACCCTTGTCTACTACAACACATCTTAGGCTGTTAACAATGTAACATGTTCAGTTAACCCTTTACATTCATTGTTCTGCCCTCAGCAATAAATTCTGAATGGACAATGCCAAAAAAACACCTCCAAAATGGCTTGCTCTTTGCTGCGATCCAATTGAAATTCTTTTAATCGTGGCGAAGGTGGTAATTCCCAAGTTGAAGCAGGCGGCCTTAGTTCAATATCAAACACCTAGTACCAAGTTTCGTTATCTGTGATGAAAAGAAGGCTGTACCTTAGTCATCTCTAAACACCAATACCACTCGTACAACTTTGATCTAGATACCACAGTCACTATACACCTTCGTTAGAATATCTAGTCTCAGTTTTTTTTTATATAAACACTGACAAAATGTTATGGTACATTGCTGACCTTGAAAATCCATGTTTCTTAAATCACAAAACGAAGACTAACCACCATACAACAAGTCTGCGTACAATGAAATCACTTGCAATGGGCCAAACTGTTCTGTTTACAGAGGAGAGGGATAGCGGGATGTACACTCTATAACAAAAAAAATCGACGCACCAAGAAGGAGTTGTCCGATTGTAATGAATTTGCGTATGCAAAGACATTTTGACCGAACATGCAAACGATTAAAATTTGGTATTTGATGAATGAATAAGGGGAACTACAGCGCATCGGAACTGCGCATTCAGCAGGTGTATATAAGGAGCGATTCTCAATATGTGGTCAAAATTTCTGTTGCATTTTGACTGCGAATATCTTACGTCGACTGTAACAATGCCTCGCCGAAAGATTCGTGCTCATTACGAGCATATGTCAGAGTTTGAAAGAGGTTGTGCTATCGGATTGAAAGAGGCTGGTTGGACGAATCGAGGAATCGCTGGACATGTGGGTCAAAGCGATGCGGCGATTGGCTGGTGCTGGCAAGAGTGGGTCAACAACGGCAGATGTCAGCATCGGAACGACAACGGTCGACATAGGGCCACACCAGAATGGAAAGACAGAGCAATTGTCAGAGCAGCTGTCACAGCACCGGATTTGTCATTATCAACTATCCAACGTGTGACCATGACCCTCTGCAGACGACTGAGAGAGCGGAATTTACGCTCGCGCCGACCTTTACTCCGCTTACTTCTCACGCCTTTACACCGTCAAGTCCTATTACAGTGGTGCCGGGCTCGATCAACTTGGAACTTCGCTAACTGGGGACGTATAGTAGGCCAGCTTTAAAAAATCGATCTTAGATCTTTTTGCGGTAGTGCAGAAAAGTTGTGAACTCTCATCATTAAAAGGTATGCAAAATCTTATAACTCTGAATTGAAATCTTCCGTCGCCTTAATGGGCTAAAAATTGTGAAAATGGACTAAAAATACTTAAAAAATTAATAATCACAGATTTCGTCGATTGGTTTACGGCAGTGCTTAAAGATTACTACTTTTTAACAACACCTGTACAAAATTTTAGAATTATAGGTTGATACCTTTTGCATCCTCAATGGCACCGAATTTTGAAAATTGAAGGCAAATTTTTAAATACATACATGTTACACTTATCTCATTTTAATGCAAACAGAAACTTTATTCCACCTTTCAAACATACAAATTACAAAAGCATTATTGCTTTCGTAATTTAGAATTATAGGTTAATATCTTCTGCCGCCTTCTCAACTTTTTGGCGCCGTTCTGTCCACCTGCCCCACAAGAAATGGTTTCTGCATATCATAACCTGTTTTAAAACATTCAGTTGATAAAGCAGTAGCAGTATCCTTTCAATTAGCGGGCGATCTTTACACATGCAACTGCAGTTGTGCATGTTGTATATAATGTTTTGTCTTATCGTTTTTTAAGGGGTTTGTCTAATAGTTTTGTGTATCTCATCAGTATTTTTAGTACGAGATATTGGTCAATATTAGAAATGGCAAAATCATCGCAGTCAAAGTTTTCATGTCGGCAAATGTTGCAATGCCCTGTTTTGGAAGAACCGAAGGATTTTTTACATATGATCCCAACGCATGAGGTCATTATAAGATTTTGCATTCACAAGAGATGGCATATTGGTTGCGAAAATGATGGAAACAAAGAACCATGCTTTTCATTTATTGCAGAAACTGTTACTTTGAAGATTGAAAATTTATATTTATATCAAATAAAGGAGTGTATATATATATCTTGCATATTAGCTATGATTTAATTGGAAGTTCCAGGTTTCGAGACGGGATATGTTTCTTGCAATTTTAGGAACGATAAAGTCTGAGAAATAAATAATTAGCAATTTACTATTAAATTAGTTCCATGCACTCTTGAAGCAAGTGAAACTACAAATCCGATTACATAGTAAAGAGATTAAGTTTTAAAACTACCTTTAATTTATCCAACCAAACATCAGACAAAAATATAAGCATTGCATCGACATTCTTTTCTTCCACCTGTTTCAATTTTTCAGAAAGTCTATATGATGTGTTCACCGATCCTCCAGAAAGGTCAAAATTTGGAAAATGATTCCTAAACACAAACATGAAAAAATGCTGCCTAAAAGATAGCAAACAAAACAATAATATACATAAGCTAGAAACGATGTTTACTTACAATGTCACAGAAGCAGGTTCGGGTGGAGGAAAGCCAATGGCAGTAATATGGAAAGTATCGTCTTTATAGTACCCTTCGGCTAATACAATACAATTTTCAGTAAATAGCCCATCTTTATATGACTGAATACCGTTAAGGATTCTCTATGTTTAGTTACACATCCTAAAGCTATCCTGCAGTATCCGAGACAAAACCAATACCTTAATATAATCTTCAAACTATGATACATTTACACACAATCTAACTTACCAGGAGTTCAACCAAGCTGTGTCAGTGTAAAAGCTGCTTACAGGTTAGTTAATCAAATAATGTTATACAGGGTGTTTCACTTGGCCGGGGGGGGCTTATTTTTGAAGTTTGGAATTTCCTTTCTCCCAACTTTTCAAAATGTTCCATCATATGAGAAAATAAACCAGTTATTTATAAAATTTTTTTTTAAAATCGCATTAGATTTAGAGGTCGCTACTAGGGTTGAAAGTACTACTATATTACTCATTAATTTCATTGAATGAATTTGTGTGGTAATGTTTTATTGCATTTCAATAGCACTGTAGTATCCCATCAGCTGGCAGTGAAGTCGTAAACATGTTGTACTAAGCCAGTGGTCTTCAACCCACGCCCTGCTGACATGGTTTTCGTGTCCCCCTGGCCCATGAAAAAATACAAATTATTTCACACAAAAATAACACCCAATGCTCACTCTGAATATTAAATTTATGTATTTTATTCTGTTCATATTTTCATATTTTATAATAAATATCTTAAAAAGAACTAAAGCAGTAATTCTCAGTAGGCATCCCGCTGGTCAGATTCAGCTCGCAAATAATAAAAACTTGCCCGGCTACAAAAGATAAAGAACTGCAATTTTTTCTAGGGGGGGCTAAAGCTCTTACCTCAATGCTATTTCATTGAATCAGAAAATTTCTGGGGGGAATAAGTCCCTAGAGCCTCCCCCCTCACCCAATGTCTATATATGTGTAAGATAATTTAATTTCCATTGCTTCTGGCTCGCCGACGGGAAAAAAAAAATCCAAAGTGGCCTGCGATGAAAACTAATTGAGAACCACTGAACTAAAGTAATACACAGTCTTCCCTCAATCGCGTTTTACTTTAGTTTTCCAGCATATATGGGCATTAGGCATTAGTTTTATTGATTTGCAGTGCAACAGTAACAGGAGTGAAGTCTGGAACTTGAATTATTTTCGAGTAAAAACTAAAAACTGATTTATTATGGTTACCTTGTCGTCATCATATACTTGAAATTGTCCATAAGTCTATTATCTTTCATTCACTCGAGGCTTCTTCAGGCCCAGAAATTTCACTTTTTAAAAAGGCGTGGCCTGCTATGAACTACAAAAAAATATAAAACAGCAACATCACATGGCAAATGTGCTTCTTGTTACCGATATAGCCAGTGAGGTAATGAGTTTTGCAAAGAAGCAGCTCGAAATCTTTCAACCTTGCGACAATTACAAAGAGCTCTTAGAACTCACAATAAGTTTTTTAGGAGAAATTCTTCCAAAAGGAATATCATTTAAAGCTCCTGCTGGATTAGATTGGGCCAGATGGATGGCAAAACTATATGCTTCTTCAGGGTTTAGATGTTTCAGGACCAATTTAAATTAACAGTTGCCGAAAACAGGGGAATTATAGACATTTGTGAATTTATATGTGGTTTATATGTAGTTCGAATTTATGTTAAAGTCTGGTTTGAAGCTATGTCAGCAACATGTGATCCATGTAATGTTTTCCAGCTATTGATGAATCTTGATAAATACAATGTTCTAAACAAAGCCATATTAAAAATTGCCTTAAAAAATTTCTTGCAGCATTTATGGTATTTGTCCGAAGAACTCATTGCCCTTTCTTTCTTCTTTTTTTTTTGATGAAAAAGTTTCAGACAAAACTAAAGAAAAATGGCCAAAGCTATGGAAACAGAAGAAATGGAATACCCTGCAAAAAAAGCAGTTGTTAATCCAGATGTTTTACATTTAAAGGCACTATATCATTTTGCTTCCTATAACACTAGAAGATTTTTTGAAATTTTAGATATTTCGTCAGATGTTTTACAAAACAAAGCAGAGACATGGACTGATGATGTTATGTACATCAAAGAAAAGGAAACTATTTCATGTATAAGAGTTGTAAATGATACAGCTGAAATTGGAATTGTTCTAATCGTTGAGTACAATAAATTACTTACGAACGGTGAAGACCAAAAGCAATACTTGCTACAAGTTGTAAAATATTTTAGAAAAAAGTACCAAAACCATAACAAGCAAACTTCGTTGAAGTAAATTGTTTTGAACATTTCTTCGAATTTCATTACTTCTGTACAACTTTAGGGTTTGTGTTCATAATTGATGTAGTCGTTTGGTATTATAAGCCAATTGTGTAGCCTATTATTAATCAAAATATATATTAACTCCATGCTGTAAATACTTGCAATATACTCGTCCATACTGTACATACTTGCAATATACTCGTCCATACTGCACATACTCACATACTGTGAAGGTGGTAGCGACCCCTAAAAATATTTCGATATTCATAAAAAATTCAGCGAAATATTTTTTTGATAAATTAAGCACATTTATGGGTTGGGAGCAAACAAATTCAAAAAAATTTTTTTTTTAGGCCATATAAGGCCCACCCTAGTGCCCACCCAAATTTTGTTTCGAACTTTCCTGACTTTTCCAGGTTTCCAGACCAAATCTTAATCGATTTCCAGTCACTAATTACAGTAAACAACACACAATATATTAAAATTTGAATGTTAAGACCTACTAAAAATCTGTCTACACCCTGCGTGATCTATTACTTAAAGTTAAGGATCGCGTCCCTGAGGAGGAAAAATCTGGTGCTATTTACCAAATACCGTGTGGAGACTGTGACAAGGTGTATGTTGGACAGACGGGAAGATCGATACGTCTACGAGGGAAGGAGCATATGCGTGCGGTAGCTAGGGGAGACAATTCAAACCAGTTGGCTGAACATGTCTTCAGGGAGGGTCACGAACCAGATTGGCATTCGATGAAAATATTACATCAGAATGTGACGAATCTGGGGAGTAGACTTTTTCTGGAATCATGGGAAACCTACGGTTTGAGGAGTCGTGCAATAAACATCGCAAAACCTCTACCAGAACCTTACAGGATTTTTGCAAAACCTCGAGTTGGGGGTGTTCATCTGACATCGTCGGGTGCGGGGGCTTTCCCGGCGAGGGTTTCCCCGATTGGGGTTTCCCCAGCTGGAAATGCTCCGCACCAAATGGCGTCAGATGGGGATTCCCAACATGCGGGTATATAAGCTTAGGACTTTCA
>QLNU02003225.1:62678935-62701863 GCA_006491805.2 Dysdera silvatica | reverse complement strand
TTACAACTGTAGAAATTTAGAAAGTAGGATCCAAAAGTTTGGGCATTTGGCACATACTTCTCGACCTTGAATGTCTTAAAACACCAACCCATAACTATCTTCAAAATAATCCCCTTGGGCAATTATACACTGTTGCTAGCATTCATATAACTTCTGGAAGCATTGCCGAAAGCCACCCTTTGCAACCACCTTCAATGCCCCCTACGATACTGCTTTTATCTCATTTTTTGACATAAATGGATGACCCTAAAGATTTTAATTTATTAATGAAAAGAGGTAAAAATCACGGGGAGCCAAGTCAAGTGAATAGGTGGAATGTATAAGCATATTAATACCATTTCTGGTGAAAAATTCTACGACCAATAGGGACTGATATGCAGACATGTTGTCATAAAGAGGTACCCTTGTCTACTACAACACATCTTAGGCTGTTAACAATGTAACATGTTCAGTTAACCCTTTACATTCATTGTTCTGCCCTCAGCAATAAATTCTGAATGGACAATGCCAAAAAAACACCTCCAAAATGGCTTGCTCTTTGCTGCGATCCAATTGAAATTCTTTTAATCGTGGCGAAGGTGGTAATTCCCAAGTTGAAGCAGGCGGCCTTAGTTCAATATCAAACACCTAGTACCAAGTTTCGTTATCTGTGATGAAAAGAAGGCTGTACCTTAGTCATCTCTAAACACCAATACCACTCGTACAACTTTGATCTAGATACCACAGTCACTATACACCTTCGTTAGAATATCTAGTCTCAGTTTTTTTTTATATAAACACTGACAAAATGTTATGGTACATTGCTGACCTTGAAAATCCATGTTTCTTAAATCACAAAACGAAGACTAACCACCATACAACAAGTCTGCGTACAATGAAATCACTTGCAATGGGCCAAACTGTTCTGTTTACAGAGGAGAGGGATAGCGGGATGTACACTCTATAACAAAAAAATCGATGCACCAAGAAAGAGTTGTCCGATTGTAATGAAATTTTGTATGAAAAGACATTTTGACCGAACATGCAAATGATTAAAATTTGGTGTCCAATGAATGAATAGCGGGAACTTCAGCGCATCGGAACTGCGCATTCAGCAGGTGTATATAAGGAGCGATTCTCAATATGTGGTCAAAATTTCTGTTGCATTTTGACTGCGGATATCTTACGTCGACTGTAACAATGCCTCGCCGAAAGATTCGTGCTCATTACGAGCATATGTCAGAGTTTGAAAGAGGTCGTGCTATCGGATTGAAAGAGGCTGGTTGGACGAATCGAAGAATCGCTGGACATGTGGGTCGAAGCGATGCGGCGATTGGACGGTGCTGGCAAGAGTGGGTCAACAACGGCAGATGTCAGCGTCGGGACGGCAGCGGTCGACCTAGGGCCACAACAGAACGGGAAGACAGAGCGATTGTCAGAGCAGCTGTCACAGCACCGGATTCGTCGTTATCAACTATCCAACGTGTGGTCCGCACACATGTGTCCAGCATGACCCTCTGCAGAAGATAGAGTGCGGAATTTACGCTCGCGCCGACCGTTACGCCGCTTACCTCTCATGCCTTTACACCGTCAAGTCCGATTACAGTAGTGCCGGACTCGATTAACTTGGAACTGTGCTGACTGGGGACGTATAGTAGGCCAGCTTTAAAAAATCGATCTTAGATCTTTTTGCGGTAGTGCGGAAAAGTTGTGAACTCTCATGATTAAAAAGTATGCAAAATCTTATAACTCTGAATTGAAATCTTCCGTCGCCTTAATGGGCTAAAAATTGTGAAAATGGACTAAAAATACTTAAAAAATTAATAATCACAGATTTCGTCGATTGGTTTACGGCAGTGCTTAAAGATTACTACTTTTTAACAACACCTGTACAAAATTTTAGAATTATAGGTTGATACCTTTTGCATCCTCAATGGCACCGAATTTTGAAAATTGAAGGCAAATTTTTAAATACATACATGTTACACTTATCTCATTTTAATGCAAACAGAAACTTTATTCCACCTTTCAAACATACAAATTACAAAAGCATTATTGCTTTCGTAATTTAGAATTATAGGTTAATATCTTCTGCCGCCTTCTCAACTTTTTGGCGCCGTTCTGTCCACCTGCCCCACAAGAAATGGTTTCTGCATATCATAACCTGTTTTAAAACATTCAGTTGATAAAGCAGTAGCAGTATCCTTTCAATTAGCGGGCGATCTTTACACATGCAACTGCAGTTGTGCATGTTGTATATAATGTTTTGTCTCATCGTTTTTTAAGGAATTTGTCTAATAGTTTTGTGTATCTTTATTTTTAATACGAGATATTGGTCAATATTAGGAATGCCAAAATCATCGCAGTCAAAGTTTTCACATCGGCAAATGTTACAATGCCCTATTTTGGAAGAACCGAAGGATTTTTTACATATGATCCCAACGCATGAGGTCATTATAAGATTTTGCATTCACAAGAGATGGCATATTGGTTGCGAAAATGATGGAAACAAAGAACCATGCTTTTCATTTATTGCAGAAACTGTTACTTTGAAGATTGAAAATTTATATTTATATCAAATAAAGGAGTGTATATATATATCTTGCATATTAGCTATGATTTAATTGGAAGTTCCAGGTTTCGAGACGGGATATGTTTCTTGCAATTTTAGGAACGATAAAGTCTGAGAAATAAATAATTAGCAATTTACTATTAAATTAGTTACATGCACTCTTGAAGCAAGTGAAACTACAAATCCGATTACATAGTAAAGAGATTAAGTTTTAAAACTACCTTTAATTTGTCCAACCAAACATCAGACAAAAATATAAGCATTGCATCGACATTCTTTTCTTCCACCTGTTTCAATTTTTCAGAAAGTCTATATGATGTGTTCACCGATCCTCCAGAAAGGTCAAAATTTGGAAAATGATTCCTAAACACAAACATGAAAAAATGCTGCCTAAAAGATAGCAAACAAAACAATAATATACATAAGCTAGAAACGATGTTTACTTACAATGTCACAGAAGCAGGTTCGGGTGGAGGAAAGCCAATGGCAGTAATATGGAAAGTATCGTCTTTATAGTACCCTTCGGCTAATACAATACAATTTTCAGTAAATAGCCCATCTTTATATGACTGAATACCGTTAAGGATTCTCTATGTTTAGTTACACATCCTAAAGCTATCCTGCAGTATCCGAGACAAAACCAATACCTTAATATAATCTTCAAACTATGATACATTTACACACAATCTAACTTACCAGGAGTTCAACCAAGCTGTGTCAGTGTAAAAGCTGCTTACAGGTTAGTTAATCAAATAATGTTATACAGGGTGTTTCACTTGGCCGGGGGGGGCTTATTTTTGAAGTTTGGAATTTCATTTCTCCCAATTTTTCAAAATGTTCCATCATACAAGAAAATAAATCAGTTATTTATAAAATTTTTTTTTAAAATCGCATTAGATTTAGAGGTCGCTACTACGGTTGAAAATATTACCATATTACTCATTACTGTAATCTCATTGCATGAATCTGTGTGGTAATATTGTATTGCATCCATGATGGCACTGTAGAATCCCACAAGCTGGCACTGAAGTCACAAACATGTTGCATTAGGCCAGGGGTCTTCAACCCACGCCCTGCTGACATGGTTTTCGTGTCCCCCTGGCTCATGAAAAAATGCAAATTGTTTCATTCAAAAATAACGCCCAATGCTCTCTCTGAATATTAAATTTATGTATTTTATTGTGTTCGCATTTTTACATTTTATAATAAATATCTTAAAACGAACTAAAGCAGTGATTCCCAGTAGGCGTCCCGCGGGCCAGATCCGGTCCGCAAACAATAAAAACTTGCCCGGCTACAAAAGATAAAGAACTGCAATTTTTTCTAGGGGAGTAATTTTTTCTAGAGGGGGGGGGCTAAAGCTCTTACCTTAATGCTATTTCATTGAATCAGAAAATTTCTGGGGGGGATAAGTCCCTAGAGCCTCCCCCCCCAACCTCATGTCTATATATGTGTAAGATAATTTCATTTCCATTGCTTCTGGCTCGTGACGGGAAAAAAAAAATAATAATTCAAAGTCGCTTGTGATGAAAACTAATTGAGAAACACTGAACTAAAGTAATACATGGTCTTCCTTCAATGCGTGTTTTACTTTAGTTTTCTAGTGTATATGGTCATTAGCGTAAGTTTTATTGATTTGCAGGTCAACAGTAATAGGATGAAGTCTGGGGCTTGAATTATTTTTCGAGTAAAAACTAAAAACTGATTTATTATGGTTACCTTGTCGTCATCATATACTTGAAATTGTCCATAAGTCTATTATCTTTCATTCACTCGAGGCTTCTTTAGGCCAGGAATTTCACTTTTTAAAAAGGCGTGGCCTGCTATGAACTACAAAAAAATATAAAACAGCAACATCACATGCAAATGTGCTTCTTGTTACCGATATAGCCAGTGAGGTAATGAGTTTTGCAAAGAAGCTTGGCTCGAATCCTTCAACCTTCCGACAATTACAAAGAGCTCTTAGAACTCACAATAATTTTTTAGGAGAAATTCTTCCAAAAGGAATATCATTTAAAGCTTCTGCTGGACTACATTGGGCCAGATGAATGGCAAATTATATACTCCTTCAAGATTTGGATGTTTTGGGACCAGTTTAATTAACAGTTGCTGAAACAGGGCAATTACAGACATTTGTGTGTTTTTTAGTTCGGAACTTATGTTAAAGTCTGGTTTGAAAGCTATGTCAGCAACATGTGATCCACGTAATGTTTTCCAGCTATTGATGAATCTTGATAAATACAATGTTCTAAACAAATCCATGTTAAAAATTGCCTTGAAAAATTTCTTGCAGCATTTATGGTATTTGTCCGAAGAACTCATTGCCTTTCTTTCTTTCTTTTTTTTTTTTGATGAAAATATTTCTGACAAAACTAAAGAAAAATGGTCCAAGCTATGGAAACATAAAAAAATAGAATATCCTCAAAGAAAGCAGTTGTCGATCCAGATGTTTTGCATTTAAAGGCACTACATCGTTTTGTTTCCTCTAACACTAAAATATTGTTTTCAATTTTAGATATTTCATCATATTTTTTACAAAAAAAACCCATAAAAAAACAAGTAAAGACATGGACTGATGATGTTATGTATATCAAAACAAAGGAAACTGTTTCGTGTATAAGAGTTGTAAATGATGCAGCTGAAAGAGGAATTGCCCTAATCGTTGAGTACAATAAACTACTTACAAACGATGAAGACAAAAGCAATACTCGACCCAAGTTGTACAAATTTTAGAAAAAAGTATCCAAACCCTAACAAGCAAACTTCGTTGAAGTAAGTTGTTTTGAACATTTATTCGAATTTCATTACTTCTGTACAATTTTCAGGTTTGTGTTCATAACTGATGTAGTCGTTTGGTATTATAAGCCAATTGCGTAGACTATTATTAACCAAAATATATATTATATATATTAACTTCATACTGCAAATACTCGCATACTGTGAAGGTGGTAGCGACCCCTAAAAATATTTTGATATTCATAAAAAATTCAGCAAAATATTTTTTTGATAAATTAAGCACATTTATGGGTTGGGAGCAAACAAATTCAAAAAAAAAATTTTTTTAGGCCATATAAGGCCCACCCAAATTTTGTTTCGAACTTTCCTGACTTTTTCAGGTTTTCCAGACCAAAGCTTAACTGGTTTCTAGTTGCTAATTACAGTAAACAACACACAATATATTAAAATTTGAATGTTAAGACCTACTACAAACCTGTCTACACCCTGCGTGATCTATTACTTAAAGTTAAGGATCGCGTCCCTGAGGAGGAAAAATCTGGTGCTATTTACCAAATACCGTGTGGAGACTATGACAAGGTGTATGTTGGACAGACGGGAAGATCGACACGTCTACGAGGGAAGGAGCATATGCGTGAGGTAGCTAGGGGGAGACGATTCAAGCCAGTTGGCTGAACATGTCTTCAGAGAGGGTCACGAACCAGATTGGCATTCGATGAAAGTATTACATCAGAATGTGACGAATCTGGGGAGTAGACTTTTTCTGGAATCATGGGAAACCTACGGTTTGAAGTGTCGTGCAATAAACATCGCAAAACCTCTACCAGAACCTTACAGGATTTTCGCAAAACCTCGAGTTGGGGATTCCCAACATGCGGGTATATAAGCTTAGGACTTTCACGAACTCTTCATTCTGCCTTCACTTGACAAAGGGAGCAGTTGGCTCCCGAAACGTCGTGTTTTTAAACCTTACGCCAGTGTCAAAATAACTGTTTGTTATTAAAATTTGCACAATCAAAATAAGTCTCAAGACCATAAAATTCACTAATACAAACTTCAAAGCTGTCTATAACTGTATTATAATGAATTTACAAAAACTGTACGAAATAGGCATTTCTTTTATGTTAAAAACTTCCATTAATTAAATATTTACAATATTTTTATTAGGTCATTTTTGCATTCATTATAAAAGAGTTTAACTATATAATCGCAAAGCTGATGTTTCATCCTCTAATCCAGAGGTTCATCAACTGTGGTCCACGGACCCCTGGGGTTCCTCGGGATCCATTCAAGGGGTCCACAAGACCCTCCCGGTGTTCCATTTGCAACATTTCGGGAAAATATTAAGACAAGAGTATTTACTCTTTAATGCTAAGAATAAATTATGAGGGGACGAAAAATTCTTTCCTTAAATAGTGAAAATTAGTGATGAAACACTAGAAATAAATATATATGATGCAAATTCCGGGCTTTAAACTTTGAGTTAATTTTTAGGGGTTTGAGAGGCCGAGTGATCTCTAAAAGGGTCCGCGGTCTGAGAAAGTTAAATAACCGCTGCTCTAATCCATTTAAAATGAGCATGACCACATGTAAGGAAACGAAAATTGGTATGACCTAAATCCCTTACAAATATACAGTATGATCATAATCCTTTACAGATTAGAAAATTTAGCTAAAAACAATTTTTTCCAAGTTCTAGCTATATATATATATTTGGCAAACATTTTCTCCTGAGAAATATATGGGCTTAATAATTTTATATAAATTATATTAGTTTTGGTGCAAAAGGGTAATTTTTGGAAGAAGTTTAGTCAAAAGTACAAGATTTTCAAATTTTTCAGTATGCAATGTGGTATGAAAAGCACAGTTCAGAAAAATTATTTTAATAAGTTATTTATTATAACAATGACTTTCAAATTTCCCTGACTTTGGCCTTTGTATTTCAAATTTCCCTGATTTAGACCTTTGTATTTAAAATTACCATGACTTTTTCAGTTAGAAAAACTTCCCTGACTTTTCCAGATCCCTAAACACCCCGTTTTATGTGTACCTAGGTGGCAGCAAAATTGCTATCATGTGTTTTATCATGATCAGAGGGTTAAAAAGTTTGACAGAGGGTTAATGGCATAAGCTATGATATAAGAAAGCATACGTTGGTATAAATATTTGTTTTAAAGTTACTTATTTTGTTCATGTAGTTATATGTAATTCAAGAATGTAACACTATCATCTCACAGGGGCGGCACCGGCCTTGTCAAATTCATGTTTTTCTGGTGCTGCCCTGGCGAGATACCCTCTAATACTGTAAGTTGGCTTTAATTTTAACGTGCTATCGAGCCGAATTTGTTGAAATAAATAAATAATAAAACATTTATTTACACAAAATATTGTCAACATATCCCCTTAAAAGTGAACGCATATTCTGTTTATCTCTATAATTTGAGAAATGCTGGTTTACACAGATATTGTACAAGAAAGGATACAGCATTTTTCAAATCAAGCCTAACAGCGCCAGTAGGATCTTCCAAAAAAAACTGACCCTGCAAAGAAAAAAATAAGAACCTTTTTCAATACTAAAATCCTAACGAAACAATACAGAGTTTCACAAGGAGATTCCATAACAAACAGATATTTCGACACTGGCATAAGGTTTTAAACCTTACGCCAGTGTCGAAATAACTGTTTGTTATCAAAATCCTGTTATGTTTTTGAAACTAATATGGCTTTCATTAGTTTGTCTCATAGTATATGCCAGTAGTTCTTATTCTATATGCCAGTAGTTCTGTACTCCCCAGAGCAATAGGGTTCCACGGAGAACACTGACATTAAAAAAAATATTCAGGAATTGGAAAAATCATGGCTTCTTAACTAAATTTATTAACCTAGTTTTTTAGTTCCAAATTGGGGTGTTTTAAAAGAGATCTGGAAATTTGGCGGTATTTTGAATAGAAGGATGTTTTTTTCTATGTGTAATTTTGTAAAATCATCCTTAGACGCAATGCATTTTTAGGGTAAACTGCAGCACAATCCACAGTAGATAGTGAATGTGAAGAAGTGCAAGTATGACAAAAGCTATGTATCACTTAGATTCCTGGACAATGATAATTACTCTCAATGTGTCATCTGTTTCAAGGTACTTACAAACAGCTCCATTTTCCCTGCTAAACAGCGTTGGCATATCGAAACTGTACATCCTGATAACAAAGATAAGATGATGCGATGAATTATTGGGACAACAAAAATGCATGCAATGCATTCCAGAACCGTTAACGAAAAAGCGACCACAGCATCGTACGTTGTAAGCTAACATGTAGCACTGGCAGCAGAAGCTCACAAAATTACCGAAACTCTTATCAAGCCCTGCATAATTGATATCGTAAAATGCACGTTAGATAAAAAAAAGTTGTTGAAACTGGTTTCCTCAGTGCCTCTGTCAAACGATACCATAAGTTAGTGGATTAAAGTTATGGTGATGAACGTAAAGACTGAGGTGACATCCCGTCTTAAAATGATAGAATTTGCCTTCCAAATGGATGAACCCACCGATGTTACTGGACTGGCAGTGCTACTTGTGTTCGTCCACTACAAACACGAGGAATCAGTTAAGGAAGACCTTCTTTTGTGCGAGTCGGTACCAAGTAATACCACAGGGCTGAAATATTTAAAATATTGTGCAATATTTTTTACAGAAAATGAAATACCATGGGAAAATTACGTCAATCTTTTCACGGATGGTGCTAAAACTACGGCGGGAACAACTGCTGATGCTATCGCATGAAACAAAGAATTTGCCACCAATTATACAAGTAGTCATTACATTTTACATTGCATTTGTCATTATACAAGCTATTGTATTTTACTAGGTAGGTGAAGAATGTGAATACCTAGAATTGTCCCAAAACGCAATTTCAGGATTACTGCCATTTGTGACAACTTACCTATGCAAATCGGGGTTTTCACCCACTGGCATACGCAGGGGGTGTTAACGGGGTCTGTAACCCCCCATTGCAATGAAATTTTGTATATTTAACATAGGAATATATGAGTTGTAGCTCTGTAATCCCCATTGAGCCTATAACCCCCAACATGAACTTTCTGCATACGCCTATGTTGCAACAAAAACTAAATATCGTAATAGACTGAATGTTAAGCCTAAAATAAAACTGCAGCTTTCATCCATTAAACCAAATATAAAAGATCTATATGAAAACAGGAAACAATACCATCCCATTAAGGGCGGACGCTACATCCCTTAAATCTGCATAAAAGTTTACTTTCAACATTTTCATATTTATATGTATAATCATAATTTCAGAAAAATTTCTTAAAATAAAATAAGACTAAAAATTTTAAAAATGTGTGATCTTTGTCTCACCAACTACTCCTTCGCAAAGAGGGTAGGAATTTTGTTAGCGTATTTCCTCCTACCACCGTTTAAAGGTCGAAGTAATCTTTAAATTTAAGAATATATTTTGGGCTGTTTTATACCCTTCTCCATACAAGCAAAAAAAAAAATGCAAATACCCAACCCACCCCCATGTTTACATGAGGTTTTGTTCTCTGATTTTCATTTGCTGCTGTAAATACAAATTTTAGAGTAATTTAAAAATTGGTATAGGTTTTAATTATGAATTAATTAGTGCATTTCTGTTAAGGCAGTTGTCACTTGGTAACAACCCCCACTGTGCTCGTTGTATTATTTTCAATGTCATAAGTCATCGAAAATAATACACATAATTACGTAAGCATAGTTTGCCACCTCCCCCATCCTCGCTGTCCCACAAATAAAAAATAAGCAAAGTTCAAATCCCCATCCCTTCTAAGATGCTTACGTAATAGTTTAATGCCCCCTTTATACATAATGAATTGCTAAATTTTTAAGGTTTACGTGATAGAATTTGGGGCTCCGTCATATAGTTTTGGATTTAAAAGGGCTCCGTGACCAAAAAAGTTTAAGAAACGCTGGTATATTCGTTAAGGGATTTTATTTTTAAGCTGGTTACTTCAACTTTGAATAGCAATATATATATATATATCCAGACAGTAAAATAGAAACGGCCGAGATCCCCATCCGGCGCGGAATCTTTCAAGGAGACGCACTAAGCCCCCAGTGGTTCTGCTTGGCGTTAAACCCCTTGTCAAGGATGCTGAACACAAGTAAATACGGATACATGCTGAAGAAAGACAAGAGAAACCTACATAAAGTCTCCCACCTCATGTACGTAGATGACATCAAGCTATACGCGCCAACAATCACCCAACTCCGACAACTCATCAGTATAACAGAGACATTCTCCAAGGACATAGGAATGGAATTCGGCCTCGATAAGTGCAAAATACAGAAGAATAGCAAAGAAGATTTACCAGGCATCGAACTCGAAGACGGGAGACTACTGAAGACCTTGGACGAGGGCGAAACCTACAAATACCTAGGGATAATGCAAAAACGGCAGCAGGAGCACAAGAAAGTCAAAGTCCAGCTCACGCAAGCATTCCAAGAAAGACTTAGAAGCATTGTGAAGACGAAACTGAGCGGGAAGAACACCACGCAAGCAATTAACGCATATGCGGTACCAGTGCTCACCTACTCCTTCGGGATCATCAAATGGTCCAACACTGAACTAGAACAACTCCAGCGGAAAATGAGAACCATCCAGAGAAGAGCCGGACAACTACACCCTGCAACGGCAATTGAACGGCAAACACTACCCCGGGAAGAAGGAGGACGCGGACAAGCGGACCTCAAAGACTTACATGACAAGCAGATCCAGAGCATGAGGCAATACTTCCAGTTGAAGAGTCCCCGATCGCCACTCATCCAAGCCATAATACAAGCAGATGCAAATTACACGCCACTAAACCTGTGTAGTACCGAAGAGCGTGTCCTGGAAACAGCCAACGAACAGAAACTGAGAACTTGGGCCGGAAAACCATTACATGGCAGGCACTACAATGACCTGCAACAACCACACGTTGACAAAAAGGCATCAAATTCTTGGCTGGCCAAAGGCACTCTCCAGCCAGAGACAGAAGGATTCATGCTAGCCATCCAAGACCAAGTGATCGCAACAAGGAACAATCAGAAATTCATCCAGAGAAAAGACATAGAAAGCGACAAATGCAGACACTGTCATGCGGCATCGGAGACAATCCAACACGTGATGGCAGGATGCAAGATCCTTGCGCAGTCAGACTACAAACATAGACACGATCAAGTAGCGAAAATAGTCCACCAGAAATTGGCAGCGAATGCTGGCTTTCTGACAGAAAAATGCCCGTACTACAAATATGAGCCAGAGACCGTGCATGAGAACGAAACACACAAGCTTTACTGGGATAGAGCAATCATAACAGACAAGACAGTCCCACATAACCGTCCTGACATAACCCTCGTCGATAAATCGAATAAGACCACGTACTTAATCGACATAGCAGTACCCAACACCAATAACATACAGACAACCTACACAACGAAAATCACCAAGTACCAAGATCTCAGACATGAAGTACGAGATATATGGGGTATGGAAAAGATCCTCATCATCCCGTTAGTCATCTCAGCAACAGGGATAGTACCAAAAACGCTTGCGACGAATTTGGAGATACTCAACATTGACCCAAACACCTACATTGAAATACAAAAAGCCACAATCCTAAACACGTGTCACATTGTCAGGAAGTTTCTAGACATGGCACATTAAGAAGTGATGTAAAAAGAGGCTTGGGAACATGGCGCTCTGCCCGTCCCAAAGCCTGTTTCCGCCAAGAATGGGCGAGGAAAACTTTTATATATATATAATGCGATAAGAAAGAGTTTGGATTCATTTATATAAATGGATTATATAAATAGAGTAAAACCCTGATTTTACATTCCACAATACGTTTTTGCTTGAAAGTTACTTTTTCCGAAGTCCAAATACAAAATGAATTATTAATTGAATACAGCATCATTGTCACTTCATACATTTTCCTGCATACTATGTTTTTTTTTTTTTAATGATCTCCAGGAAAATGAAAAACCAGAGTTCCATTGTAGTTAAAAAACAAACATTAACCTCTTTCAGCTGAGTCAGCATGCCTAAAACAATAAGATTCATTTGCATGGTTGAGGCTCCAAGCAAATATTCAACAGGTTTCAACATGTAATTCTGATTTGACTGACTTTCTGTTATAATGACAGGTGGTGCAAATAAACGATGACGGATAGTTCTTTGATGAATCATCTTATATCGCTCCAGCAATGTTTCTGATTTCGAGTTTGCACCTCCGTGGAGTGACTTTACACACTGAGAAAATGTATTTTTCAAAATGAATTTCTTGGTGTCGTTGCTAAAATGAGAGATAAATCAAACTTATACATTCAATTAAATTAAAATCAAATCATTATTTCCAATATCATTAATTTATGCAGATGAGTATAGATGGAATTTGAATAGCAGTTTTGTAATCTGAAAATATGAACTAAATTTTTGCAGAATATACCCTAATATCCAAAAAATTAAGTTTGTATTACCATTTAAATAACACATCAAGCGTGTCATGCCAGATGGTGGTATAACACATGGAAACATGTAGGTTAGCCAATATGCCCTTTTAGCATGAAATCCCGATATGATATATGTTATTATTTATCTATTTTATTGAAGGGTATAATAAGCACTCACATAATTTTCATTGTGCACTATGTAATACTGTACAGAAAGTTTGTACAGAATGAATATAATTCACTTATTTGTTTTATAGTGCAAAAACAGCAAAGGTCATTGTAACATATAATGTATGCTTCTTTCAAATGAAATTAGGCTACTAGCCTTCAAAGGATTGGAAAGACCCAAAAATATAATAGGAATCTGAATAGTTAAAAACTTCTTTCTTTTCTTCTTTCTACGACAGAGTACAAAACCAAAATATAAGATAAAAGAACAAACTAAACTGAACTCATAAAAGAAAACTATATTATGTAAAACAGCACACTATCTCACTTTTGTTTTCATGTTACCACTGAAATAAAGAAAAATTAAAATTAGTGAAAATATTGTTTCAATCTACGAGAATCTGACATTCTCCCATGTTGTCAGGAGACAACATCCGAAACAAAGAGTGCTTTAACTACCTGGTGGTCAAGAGATAAAATTAGGCGGCTTGGGAAAATCTGCAGAATCCTTTCTATAGGTTATCTTTGTTCTCAGTCTGAGAAGTCCATCATATACATAAGCAGCTAAAGTCTTTAACTCTTCTCATTGTCATCTGGAGAAGATTGAGCTTGGATTAACTTCACCATCCTTTTTTCTGCATCCCTTACGTTTCGGTATAATCTGATAACATTGTCTTCTCTATGCAGCAATTTCATCATGTGACCCAAAGGCCAATCCAGGCACTTCAAACTGGTGCTCTCAGTAAGTACAACGTCTCCAACCTGAACTTGTTGGCGATGCTTTTTATGATCATTCCACCAGAAGAATCTAAGGTAGTCACAATCCTCAGGGCATACACTGATTTGCAAAATGGTTTTTTCAATGTCTGCAGTAATACCGCACCTACGTTCTCTGAATCTCAGAAGACCAGGAATCAGTTCCAATAGATTTGGTCCAGACTCCAAACACTGATTCAAAGATAGAAACCCTGATTGCCTGGCAGAAGCACTGAACACTGGACATACCTTAGTAGTATTGATGTACTCAATTGAGCTCCCACTGTTGTGGCTAACAGCTCTAAACGAGGGATAGAGATGAATTTTCTCATCAGTCTTCTCTCTGCCAAAGAGTAAATGAGCCAAATTTTGTTGACGGGAGGGGGGGAAGTCTTAAAACATTCGCTATATCTTTTCTGACTTAAGATTTCTGTGATCTAGAATCGAATAGTGCTCTCTCACACAAGGTAGAATTTTCGTCAATCATATTGACTTTCAGAGTTTGTAAAAAAACTGTCCGAGAATAAGATAAGCTTGACAAGTTGACTTACTTTATTTATCTTGTCTGGCCTGTTTGAAATAGGTTTGGTCTCTCTTGATAGGTTAAGAGATAATTTTGGACACATGATCACATTGTGAGGATAATTACAGACAACACATCTTACAAAATGTTGTCATTTATCTGCATAATGATTTGCTTAAAAGCATTTGAAATAGAAACCTCTTTCTTTTAATACCTTTAGCTTTTCAATTACAGACATTTTTTGCGCTTTAATACAATTCAACAGTCATGTTTACCACTACAAAAAGTACACAGCTTCTCATTAGGCAAACATGTGCTCAGTAAGCTAGCAGCAGAGGAAAAACTCTGCTGTGTAGACTTAACTGGTTTCCTCTTGAAAGATGACTCCTCTTTAAGACCAAATTCAGCCATCGTTAAATTAATTCGCAATTCAAACTCCAGTTTTCAGAAATGTCAGCAAACTATCAAGTCTTTTCCTTATATCACCACCATGGTGAATTCCCATGAACTCCCCTGCCAAGCCTTAAATAAATTCCCTGGCATACAGGACTCAACGGATGGAGTAATGCCACGCTCTTTTCTGTAGTAATGCCAAGAATTTCAAGAGCTTGGATCTGTGATTCTAGGTTATTATAAGTGCAGATAAATTATTTGAATAATTATTAGAAGTGGCATTTTTTAAAACTAACTTTAACAGTTCTCTATAATACACTTCCACTAGTGAGTCGTCCCTGCCAATCCTGGATTTAAAACACTCAATTGCCTTGGGGTAGTTTCCTTTGGTTGGCAGGAAACTTTCAATGAGTTCTCTGACATGAGAATTTTCAACAGTTGCTTGTAGCAAAATTGGAATTTATCGGAATCTACAATACCTGGATCGTCATGTATTTTTTCAAATTGACCCCAAAACCGTAGCCATTCTATAATGTCACCATAGGAAATTAATCTTGCTCATGCTCCCCCCCCAGCTGTGAGGTGTCAATTATTGGGAGGGGAAGGAAATCAGGAGGGAGAGAGAGAAATGTTAAGACCACTTGCTAAAATGTGTCCATCGTTTTTGAAAGCGTTATTTATATGCTTCATCGGGTTCATATTAAAAGAGCATTCATGGTAAAACAACAGCCAGTCAAAGGATTAAAGGTTACGCCACTCTGGTTAAGATATACTGTTTATGCAAGGTTTCTTGCGAAGACATGTTGTTCTAGTGGCATGTAGTAAGTGCATACAATTATGTATAAGATGTATACAGTGGAATCTGTTTATAACAATACTCAAGGGTCAGAGAAAAGTTAACATTATAGACAAGAATGGCATAATACACTTTATATAATATGGGACTTCAGGAAAATATCGTTATAGACACTATCATTACAGACATATTTCACTGTATAATAAATACAGGCTAAATTCAACACCTCTGAATGCAATATGACATGAACCCCTATCGTTACATTCATTTTATGGGTGTATAATATACAGTTGACCAAGTTGTTTGATAGCTTGTAAAGCACCATATTTAGGAGGTCATGGGCATGTACGCAAAAAGCTCATAAGGAGGGGAGAAATTATAGAAGTGGCGGCTCGTGACTTCAAGAACGGGTGAAGCGGCAAGCCCCTCCTCCACCTCCCCCCCCACAAAGAAACCATAAAAGTGGCCAATAAATTTCCGTTTTCTAGCAAAATAATTGTACTTATTATGATTGATATATTATATAATTTATATTTAAATCATTCAAATATTTACACATAATAGACCATTCAATGCACTTCTCATTTTAAGTGCACATATGGATATTTTAAGGTTCTTTAGTGCATATTTTGAGGTTTTTAATGCATATTTTGCTGGTTTTTTAGTGCATACAATCCAGGCTCTAGTAGTCATAACTGTAGCTTCACCATGTATAACTAAATAAGCAAAATTAAAATTAGATTAAATTGTAATGGCCGAAAGCCTGTTCTCAACAGCGTCATTTTTCCTATAAAAAAAAGTTGAGGAGAAGAACGACTGATTTGGTCTCTGGGAACACACCTTAATACTTATCCTCTGTGTATATATATATTTACACACACATATACATACTTGAGTGCAAGAACGCTATAAGGTAATCGGATGTTATAGGATCAGTGTTTAAATAATATTTACGTGCAAAAATCGGAGCTTCTGTTCAAATCTTCGAGAACAAGAGCACGTTTATGTCCTGTTCCGATCGTATGAATTTTCCTGAAATTCCCTTTTAAGTATTATTATTTTTACTGTTATTATCATTTTAAAGAGATAATAGTTATTATATAATAAATGAAACTTGAAAAGGAAAGAAAGTGTTTGCGTATTATGGGGTACGCAATCAATGGGATTATTGGTGCACCATTATTATTGAAGTATTTATCAGTGAGTTTTATTGCCTATATATATATATAACAGAGTAAAGAGTCCAATCGAATTGTAAGTACTGTTTATTCTATTTTTGAAGAATTTATGAAAAATAATAATTATATAGATGAATGATGGTAAAAAATTTATGTTTGGAAGCCCGATATAATATCTCAAGTGATATTAAAAAGTTATAAATGATAAAGGAAGTTTGCAAGAACATTTGTGGAAAATATTAATTTGTATGTTGTTAAATATCAACATATATGTTGTTATGAAAGGAGAAATAATAAGAACGTAAGAAACTGATAAATAAATAATCAGAAATGTGGATAAATAAGTAGCCAGAAATACTATTGAATAATAGTTCGAAGTGTACAAAGGGAGTGGAACTTTTCCTAATGTAGATATTATTTCGAAAATATTTTTAACAATGCCAATATCAAATGCATCAAGTGAGAGATCCTTTATACTTCTAAAACGTGTTAAAAACTATTTCAGGAACACAATGGGAGAAGGCAGATTAAACATGGCCATATCATAACTAGAATAGGAAATTTTGGACAAAATAGATACTGCAAATATAATTGATGAATTAGCTAAAGATAAATCAAGACACAAATCCATATAGGAAAGATTTTTAAGCATTCAGGTAGCTTATTATTAAATATTTTGAATAAATATCTGATTTTTCTTGAAACGTTGAGTTTATTATTAGTTACATATTGCCGGTTTAAGGAACTCACTAAAAATTTACTACTGAAATCTTCCCGAAAAAGTCCTCAGATCCTTACACATATTTTTTGTTTTGGAGCATGAATCTCAGGGCCTCGAAATTTTTACCACCACGGGACCCCAATAGGCTTAAACCGCCTCTGCCCTTGCTAATTTCGAACCCTGACTTAAACATGCTAAACATTCTAATTAACTTCATCTCTAATTGAAATTTCTCTACACACAAATAAATGACTATTATTTCAATTTATGAATGTTTAGGCCCCTTTAGGTCATCTATAAAAATTTAAAACATATACACTAAATATTATTTTGAAAAGCTATAAATGACATTGAAATACATGAAATACCAAAACTTACTGATAGTGAAATGAAGGCACGGAAAAGGCATCGACAACCTTTAGGCTCAAATCATTCTTGACTTCCACATTTCTTACAGTGTTAATCGCCTGTTCCAGAATCACTTTTTCAAGCAGAGAACTTGTAAGCGATTGAGTTTGCACAAAATCCAAAACTTTTTCTAGAAAGTCAGCTCGCTCAGAATTCTCAAAATTTTCCAAAACCGACAAGACATATCTCAGTGCTTCACTGAAAAAATACATAAATGCATTAAAGGTTGGGTATAACTAGGGCATTTGTCGATAAAAATGTAATTATTGGACCTGCTGGCAGATTTTGGGAATCATTAATCATCAAATATAACACCCCTTCCATTGTGGAAACAATATTTTTGTATTGCTAATGAATTTAGGTTGGCGGCAGTTTTCACACAGGTTCAAATTTGGCGACAAGGCACCGGTTAACTACCTTTTAAGTTATTTTACAATAATTGATTTTTAGGCTCTAGTACAGATTGCGGTAACTGGAGGAGAGAAAAGAGGGTGACGAACCATGCAGTTACGTCGAGAATATAGAAATTGCATATTTCGAAATTACCAACCTTTTTAGAGAATATCCATATATATTAAATGACGATATAATTTTATTTTTCCAAATAGAAGCCATTGCACAGCGCAAATAGTGATATTTAGGTACTGAACCGTAAAGCCAATAAATAGATATTAATTACAATACTTTAATCATTTCATATCATGCCCATACATGATTTCACAATTTCTGCTTGTATTCCATAGTTAATAAACTTTTATTTCAGTCCACTAACGAAATAATATCATAAACCCAATTTTTGATCTCGAAGGTAATTAGTTTTATATAAACAATAACTTTGGCGGGAAATTTCCCGCAATAGTTTAAGCAGTATTATATATCGATTAATAATCGATTATTATATCAGTTCGGTAACGAACCACGGAGCTATATTTCACCTGGAGAGCAGACCGACTAAGAGACTGAGCATGCTTTGGACTGTGACGTTCCCTAAAGACCGCATCGCTCATTCGTATACACGCGTTAGGCAAACAAGCAGTTTCAATGAATCTTGTAAGGTTAATAGATATTTTTAACAATAAAAACTAGAGGAGCTGTTACATTTTAAGTTACTGTAAATCAAAGAAATAATTTAGAACATTTAGTGAAATATCTTCAAATTGTGTTAAGAAGTAAGAATAATTTGGATTTTAGTTGAGAACTATACCAACATACTATACTCAATTAACAGGCGGATTTTGAACACCATCGATGTTCAACGCTTGTATTGGATTTTTATGCATGGATTTTAATGGGACGGATGGTCGCCGGGGAAAAAAAAACCAGCTTGTAATCCCAGATAGATTTTAACATCAGAATGATTTGACGGCCAATGGGCGAAAGGGGATATTGTCGATACGTACTGGAGTACAGAGATGCACAGCTCGAACTGGTGTCGTTTAACGTCAACCGGGAACCATCCACGATCGATCTACCCCGTAGAGTAGCTGAAATAGATGCATGGCACGAAAGGAAAACAGCCTTGGCCGGCCGATGCTCCTATAGGAACCCACCGGACACTGTTGAAAGGTACGCAAAGCGCGGCTCACCGGCAGAGAACAGGCAAGAACCGGCTCTGCAACCAGGAATCGCACGAAATGCTATCCATCCGGGGCCTTCAGTATGCTTGATTGGGCCCACTACTGCATCGATTTAAACCCTCATGTAGAGTTTTAAAAGAAACGGGAATTTTGGACATTGATGGAAACATTTGACACACATTTTGACAACATTTGACACACACATGTTTGAAAGACATTTGGAAACTTTGATGGGAAGAAACCAAGATAGCTAGAATAAAGGAGGTAGTCCCGTCCTCATCTTTCTTCCGATTGGTCGATTGTGTCGAATCGACCAATAGGAAGAAAGGCGCGGACGGGACTACCTCCTTTATTCTAGCTATCTTGGTTTCTATATTCAAAGTTTCCAATGTGCCCAAAATTCAAGTCTTTTTTACAACTCTACCCTCATGACGTCACTTGGTAAGTTTTATTTTGCAAACGTCGTTTATGTATGCACGGTTTGTTTGAAGTAAAAAACGCAATATATTCATCGGAATATCATAATTTTATGCTGAAAAATTATTAATTAGATATTGATGCAGTTTTGCATTACGGATAGAAGAGCATTTAGATATAAATGAGTTTTTAATGTATAGGTAATCTATGTCATAAGATTCATACTTGTATGAACCTTATACGTATTTGTTACCTTATTGTATATTTGTAAGTATATGACTGTGCTTTAATTTAAAGAGAAAGTTTTGTGACAGACAAACGTATTTGCGTTTTTTGAACTGTAAAATAATGTTTTATGACATTCAAAATTCAATTAATAATTGCTTTAAATGAAGGAAAGAGAAATAAATATCCGAAGAAATTATCGCTGCAGCGGTTGAAAACAAGTTTTGCGGATACAAATTTACGAGGATAGATTTTCTTTTTAACTCATTATTTCTTATTTTCAACTGACGTTATTATGCACATCATATCCTTAATATTATGTACATTATAAGTGCATGCAGTGTTGTTTCTAAAATGGGGTGTAAAAAAGTATATATACATCTTTCTGAGGCTATTTTGAGTGGTTTCGCTTAAATTCGGTGCACACAACTCGTCGCCTCGTACTTACGTTACAATTTGCAATCTATTTATTTATTGGGGTTTCTTTGCTTGTATATACAGTAGGACCCCAGTAATCTGATAATATATTTATTTATTGGGGTTTCTTGGCTTGTAAATATAGTAGAACTCCGGTAATCTGATCTTCGCTTAACCGAAATACCATACAATACTGTTTTTTCAAATTACTTTTTTAAGTTGACACTCGTTCAACGTTTCACTTGTAAATAAAGTAGAACTTTGGTAATCCGAATTTCACTTACCCGAAATGTCCTACAATACTATTTTTTTTTAGTTGAGACACATTTGACGATTTAATTATAAATACTGTTAGACCCCGATAATCCGAACTTCGCTTAACCAAAATTACCTATGCTATCGAATGACCGAGGTACTACCGTATAAACAAATAAAACGTTGCAAGAGTATCCGCTTAAAATATAATTGCAAAAAATAAAGCCAGCTATTTGGTATGAAATCTTCAAAGAGCTAAATTAAATTGAATTTTACGCAATTGAAAATAAAAGCTTACCCTCCTTCAAGCGGCACAGGCTGAGCTTTCATTTTATGGTAAATTAATATTTGCTAACGGATAAAAAGGTGGAAGGAAGGGCTAATTCATCAACCCGTTTAGGCAGCGGTCAGTGTCGCATGAAAGCATGGGGTGCTAAGAATCACTGGAATGGCCCAGGCTGCCGTTTGTTATTGACCTTGGCTACGTTTAATGGACGATCCCTTGCTTCTGAAGCAAAACTTCAGGAATTGGAAGAGGAACTAGACAAGATCAAATGGGACATTGTAGGACTCAGTGAAATTAGAAGAAAAGGTGAAGAGTTGGTGGAACTGAAAAGCGGACATTTGTTTTACTATAGAGGAACGGAAACTGGAAGAACAAGTGGTGTTGGCTTCTTAATCAACAAAAGAATTAAAGACTGTCTTCTGGAAGTTGAAAGTACATCAGATCGAGCAGCGAGGCTTGTTGTTCAACTAACCCAGCGATACCAACTTCAAATAGTACAGGTATATGCACCAACATCAAGCCATACCGACGAAGAGGTTGAAGAATTTTATGAAGAAATCAAAGAGTTACACACCAAAGGGAAACAACATATCAAGCTCATCATGGGGGATTTCAATGCAAGAATTGGACAACAGGAACAAGGAGAGACATCGGTTGGTAAATACGGATATGGGGAAAGGAATGAACGTGGCGATCAACTCATCGAATTTGCAGAAGCTGAAAACCTTAGCATCATGAATTCATTTTTTAAGAAGAAACCGCAAAGAAAATGGACATGGAAACACCCAAATGGGGGAACTAGTGAAATTGACTATATTCTGACTATATTCTTTTGGTAACACAAAACCAATGGGATTCTGCAACAGTAATTCTTTTGCATAAAAAAGGTGATAAAGAGGATTTGAAAAATTACCGACCAATTAGCTTGTTACCTGCTATTTATAAAATCTTCACAAAAGTTCTAACACATCGCCTGCAGAAAAAATTAGATGCAGCTCAACCAAGAGAACAAGCTGGATTTCGAAGTGGATTCAGTACAGTGGACCATATTCAAGTATTAAGAGAATTAATTGAAAGAACACATGAATATGTACTTCCATTGTATGTTGCATTTATTGACTATGAGAAGGCCTTCGTATTAAAACATCAGCAGTCATCAACTCTTTAAGATCAACAGACATCGAGGATGTGTACATTGACATGGTGAAATGTGTGTATAAAAATGCAAGTGCAAAATTTCGGTTACATAAAGATACCAAAACTATTAAAATTGGTAAAGGTGTGAGGCAGGGAGATACCATTTCTCCAAAACTTTTTACTTCAGCTTTACAGATGATTTTTCATCAAATAAATTGGAATAACAGGGGAATAAAAATAAATGGTGAATATTTAAATCATTTGGGGTTTGTTGATGACATTGTTATTTTTCAACGAACCCATCAGAACTCCAAGACATGGTACAGGAGCTTTCAACTTGAAGTAAAGCGGTTGGAATCAATATAAACTTGAAAAAAACTAAAATCATGTTCAACAGTTTCGTAAACAAAACAAAAATACAAGTTGACAACATTGAGCTAGAAGTTGCTGATTCATATATTTACCTTGGACAACTGATTTCAATGGAAGGCAACATTATGAAAGAACTCAACAGACGTGTTAAACTTGGCTGGAGTGCATTCGGATGAAACAGTTTTATCCTGAAGAGAAAATTACCTTTGTGTCTAAAAAGAAAGGTCTTCAACCAGTGTGTATTGCCAGTCCTCTCTTATGGATCAGAGACATGGAGTCTAACTTTTGGAGCAATACGAAAGTTACAGACAACACAAAGGAGCATGGAGAGGTGCATGCTTGGAATAACTAGGAGATCGAAAAAGGAACACTTGGGTGAGAGAGCAAACTAGAGTAGAGGACATCATCGTTAAAGTAAAAGGACTGAAATGGCGATGGGCTGGGCATATTGCAAGAAGAATTTATCAACGATGGACAACAGAAATTCTGAACTGGATTCCAAGAGACCACCGAAGACCTAGAAAAC
>QLNU02003225.1:62656828-62678835 GCA_006491805.2 Dysdera silvatica | reverse complement strand
GTGGTGTTGGCTTCTTAATCAACTAAAGAATTAAAGACTACCTTCTTGAAGTTGAAAGCATGTCAGATCGAGCAGCGACGCTAGTTGTTCAATTAACCTAGCGATACCAAATTCAAGTGGTACAGGTATATGCACCAACATCAAGCCATACCGACGAAGAGGTTGAAGAATTTTATGAAGAAATCAAAGAGTTACACACCAAAGGGAAACAACATATCAAGCTCATCATGGGGGATTTCAATGCAAGAATTGGACAACAGGAACAAGGAGAGACATCGGTTGGTAAATACGGATATGGGGAAAGGAATGAACGTGGCGATCAACTCATCGAATTTGCCGAAGCTGAAAATCTTAGCATCATGAATTCATTTTTTAAGAAGAAACTACAAAGAAAATGGACATGGAAACACCCCAATGGAGGAACCAGCGAAATTGACTATATCGACTATATTCTTTTGGTAACATACCAAACCAATGGGATTCTGCAACAGTAATTCTTTTGCATAAAAAAGGTGATAAAGAGGATTTGAAAAATTACCGACCAATTAGCTTGTTACCTGCTATTTATAAAATCTTCACAAAAGTTCTAACACATCGCCTGCAGAAAAAATTAGATGCAGCTCAACCAAGAGAACAAGCTGGATTTCGAAGTGGATTCAGTACAGTGGACCATATTCAAGTATTAAGAGAATTAATTGAAAGAACACATGAATATGAACTTCCATTGTGTGTTGCATTTATTGACTATGAGAAGGCCTTTGACTCTATAAAAACATCAGCAGTCATCAACTCTTTAAGATCAACAGACATTGAGGATGTGTACATTGACATGGTGAAACGTGTGTATAAAAATGCAAGTGCAAAATTTCGGTTACATAAAGATACCAAAATTATCAAACTTATCAAAGGTGTGAGACAGGGAGATACCATGTCTCCAAAACTTTTTACTTCAGCTTTACATATGATTTTTCAGCATATAAATTGGAGTAACAAAGGAATGAAAATAAATGGTGAATACTTAAATCATTTGTAGTTTTCTGATGACATTGATAGCATTGCTCAGTGGCTGTATTGGATACCCCCCGCAATTTCCCGAAAACTGAAGTAAAGGAGTAAACTCAACGTACGTATATATTTTATGATCCTGTTTAGGATTTTCCCTGAAATGAAGAATTTTTGTGATTTAAATTATTTTATCTACGTTTCGCGCGTTTTTTGTGGTAAATTATTTCTATTTTTTATAATTTTTATATAACTTTACATTATATAACGTTATCAATTTCAAGATTGCATTTTTTGTGTCTTCCGTTAGCAGGTACGTGTGTTTAAGAATTTATGAGCATGTAGGCCTGTATACTTACAACATTTATTACCGTAAAGGACTCGGGTTTCCCAATTGGCGTATCTAGGGGGGCATAGCTCCCCTTTTCTTTTAAAAATGTCGCCTCCTCTAGAGTATTGAAAATTGTGACCGCTATGTGCCGCGTATTGGGGTGGGGGCTATAACCCCCTAGACCTCGGATGCCAAGTACGCCAATGATTTTTTTTTTATGTTTCATCCCGTTTTCAATTGGCAAAAAGGATGAAATTAACTATGTTTATTTTGCTTAGTTGTAGAGAACATGTTGTGTACGAAGCAAATCGGCCATGAGTAAGAGCTTCGCGATATGTAGTATCAGAGTCAGTGTCATAGTAGGAAAGAGGGTGATGCAGGGGGCCAATTCTCTCCCATTCGATATCAGGGCACATTTTTCTCTCGTGACGCCGAATTACAATTTTTTTCAAAGTTACTTAAGCACCACCCCCCCATAAGTTTTGAATTGCCATGCCCTTGATTTTAATGCAAAAATTTGCTTATGTTTTTTTATGCATGAATAAATATTTATTTTGAACACTCGTATTCACGTATGATTTATAGCAAGTTTCTCAAATGGGGATTGATAATATAAGTTTCCAGGTATTGCTCCATGTACGTTATTTAATTTTGAAAAGCCCTCTTTTTATGAAGTATTAACTTAAAAAAAAACTTCTGGTTTGATTAAATATAATTTGAATACTTATGTATGTATATATATATATAATAGATGAATACATTATCGAAATTATCAACCAAATGGCTGAATTGAATTAACATTTTAATATATTAAATATAGTATGTGTTTTGAAGATGAATTTTTAATATTATTAATCTGGTAATGTCAAGCTGCTGGCATTGAAAAAGTGTCTAGTTTTATCAAACGGTTATATCAAATTAGGGTAATAGTTCAGAGTTCGCAACCCTGGCTAAAGGGACCCCCACTATTCTAAAAAGTCACACGTGTTCCTCATTTTGGGCCCCATTTTTTTGGTAAAATTATAGATGTATCCCCTGTCTTGTCGCCAACTCATCGCCAAAACTGATACTATAATCTTCAATGGAGGGGAAAGTTTGGTGGAGCGTTAAAAATGCACGCATGCGCATAGTAATTGTATTGTAGTGTTGTAACGTCCGCTTGTGCTGGTGGTGGTTTGTGAGTTGTAGTGATAGGATGTGCGAATGTTTAAATATTATTTTTGTAACAGATTGGAATTGATGGTATGTTTGGGACGTAGAGGGGGTATATGAAGAAGAGGTTTGAGGAGGTATGGTATGAAGCTGTTCGAGGAGGTATAGGAGGAAAAGTTTAGAAGAGGTATGGGGAGAAAGAGGTTAGAGGAGGTATTGGGGAGATAGATATGTGGAGCATCCCAATGTCCGTGATGAAAATCTGTTGGACTCGTACTTCGCAAATTGGTATTGATCAGCTGTTGTACTCATATTTCGCAGAAGGTATTGGGGGGGAGAAGGGAGAGGAGGTATGAGGGGATAATGGAGAATCGGAATGTCGGCGCTGAAAAGCTGTTTGACTTGTACTCTGCAGAGTATATGTGGAGGCGGCGTCACAAAGACGAAGTGGAGGAAATGATTCCAAAAGCCATAAAAAATCAATGCTTAAAGACAGCAGTTTTTTTGGTTAAAAAAATCTGAAAAGAGTATAATAGGTAGTAAACTCAGTATAACAGGTAATTACTCCTTAAAAAAACATGGCGGCCGGGAAGTGAGCATGTGATGACATAATCTGAGGAGGAGGTTGCCGCAGCAGGGTTGCCATGGCTTGGCGACAAATTATGCAGGGGATACATATGTAGTTTGGCCTTTTTTTTTTGTATCAGTGGATGTCTAGTGGGGGATGGACCCTCACCTACCCTCCTCTGGGTTCTGGCATTGAATCTCGGTACCCTCCTGAATCAGTAATTTTTTAAAAGTACTGGGTAAAAAAATGTTAAGAAAAAACAACAACACTGGAATGGTATTAATTAAAATGATTTAGTAGTTACAGGGATACAGTTACATTTGGTGTACCAAAACATCAAGAAAAGTAAATTTGGTACAGAAGTAAGGGGCAAACGCGAAGGGTTGCGAACCATGCACTGGAGCCTAAATCAGTTCGTACAAGTATGTAAATAAATTTATTAACTATTTAGCCTTTTATGTTCATGTTATATTTGTAATGTATAGTGTGTATCTGTATTTGTACACTTGAAATTTCATTCAAAACAGTTATTGATTTTTGTCATACTTCATTTCTACTTTGCGTTTCTTATTTACATTAAGGTAAGGAACATTTGGGTAAAACATTACAACAGAAAATTTGATACTTCCCTTTTATAGCGGTCGTGGTGAGAAAGGGGAATTTGCATGTTTCTGTTTTGACGAGAGATAAATGGTTATGGTGCATATGGTTTGTTTCTTCAGCTGGTAAAAATTTTCTGATGTAACTGCACAGTCTGTCACACACATTTTCTTTCCTCCTGAAATTTGTTAAAAATTGTAGTAGATCAGTTTGTAACGTCATATTCTCTCTAATGTCCTATTTGCTCTTTTGAGTTTTTAATGCCATTTTTACATGCTTCACGTTTTTCAAGACTGCTTTTTTAGTTGCAGCGAAATTATGTCGAAAATAATTTTGTAATTCATTTCTAGTCTTATTTTTAATTAAGAAGTTATATGTTTTTAGTGATTCAACGTTATACTGATTCGGGTGTATTCAAAGACCACCTAAACAGTGATAGCGTAAGTCTGAATCAGGGAGGATCTCCCCCCCCCCACTAACCCTTCTCTGAAGCAGGTAAGAGTAATTTGGGCCACAGTATATATGTATTGTATGCTTGCTTTGTTGCCAGGGTGCGGTAACTTCCTTCTTGGATTACGTTGTCATGATTTGACATTTTGCGCATTTGCTTTATTTCCAGCCGCCATGATTGTTTACAAATGAACTATCTATTTGTATTATACCTTTCGGTTACTTAATTAGACATAATACCGAGACAATGAGTTTTTATTCTTTTTGATCAAAAGAATAATCACAGAGCTGCCAAGCGCTAGCGACGTCCTGGCCCCCTTAATTTGAATAAACTTTTTTTTTTCTAATTTAAATTCAAGTTTGTTTTTCTCTAAATTTAATTTAATTTTTTCTCTAATTTACGTTCAATATTATTTCTCTACTTTAAATTCAACTTCATATGACTTTTCTGAGCTCACGGTCATAATGAACACATATGCCTATTTCAATTTTGCCATTTTGTAAAAAGTAATTTTTCTTAATCCCCAAATATTTTGAAACTGTAATAACTGTAAAAATTTCACTACTAGTTTACAACACTTATTAAAATGTAACATTTGCTTTTGAGTCAGCTCACTTTTTTGTTTATCCACTGTTTGAAGAGGGAAAATCAGGATTAGGACAGGAGAAAAATGTAGGTAAGGAAGCACTTGCCAAAACGGAAGCCTGTACTGTATGGTAAAAAAGCGCCTATTTATTATTTTTGATTAAAAACAATAACCACAGATCTGCCAAGTGCTGGTAAGGCTCCCCCCCTACTAGTTTTCACGTATGAATTTTGTAAAAAGTAGGTATTAACACAAAAAACACTGTCAACATTTCCAACATGGTGGAAGGTGACTGCCTGTTACCAATAAATTTTGGCAACATTGTAAAAAATTTAGGAGATAGAAAGTGTGTGACGAACCGTGCAGTTTCACCAATTTTATTTTAAGCATAATAGTTTTTCTTTATTAAATATTTAATATGCTTACTATTTTCAATCTGCTACGGATGGAAAAAGATGTTATAGTTTTTTTGTTCATGTTCAGACTGTTATAGCGTATTTGATGCATTATTAACAACAAATGCTGTTGTGTGTGGCACCATGAAATGTCTGTTAAAAATGAATTTTTGGGTATGTTAATATAGGCTGTTTATTTTAAATTGCTTACAAAATTGAATAATGAATACAAATTTATACTAAATTGATCCTATATGTATATATTAAATTATGTAGTATAGATGCCCTGCGGTGGCGCAGTGTGGTAACGCGTTCGCCTAGTGCGCTGTTAATCCGGGTTCGACTCCCAACAGTGCAAAGAACGCTTACTCAGAGATCTCATAAAGAGATGGCACTGCTCACTGTAGTCCGGGGTTTGGTTCCCTAGGCCATAAGAGGTTCGGATTCCTCGGAAAACGGTAGGTAGGTCCCGGCGCAGTACGACCATTGTAGTCTTTGAACAGTAAAACAAACAAAGAAATGTAGTATAGATATTGAATGAATTGCTTACAAGCAATAAACTACAAATGATTAACGATACACACTTGTATGTATCGGTAACTGCTTGTTTATCGCCAAGGCTGCTATAAAAAAAGGAAGTACAGACAACTTTCCGTGACTTTTTTCTAACTTCCATTGTGGATGATATGCCATATTGGAAAGTTGGATTTCTTGTGTTTTTTGTAAATAGATTAAAAACGGGAAATTTTTATGCATTTTTTGACCCGCAGTCAAGTGGTCCTAAGATATAAATGGTCAGAAACCTTAGTCTCATAACCCCCCCTTCCCATCTGCAAATTTTGGAAAAGTTGGTTGTTGAACGTTGTTGAAAAAAATTTTTTTTTTCACCCCTTCCCCAGTCTTTCCTCATGGCCTGCAGCTGAAGGGCTCCAAAGTATAGAATTCTTTTTTTTTTTTTTAAAAAAAAGGACATTTTTGTTTCAGTGGCTCTTTGCCCACATCCTTTTCCCCGCTTTTAACTGCAAGGTATAGAGGACTAAAAATCTAGTGCCCCCGCAAACTTTGCCAAGTTAATGAAGCTTAAAAATATGTAAAATTGGGATAAAACTTGCTTCAAGTCTCGGGATCAGCTGTTTCTGGAGGGCAAAATGGTATTAGTAGCGTTTTTTTTCTTCCCAAAAATGAATTCTTAAAAAAAAAAAAAGGATATTTCTTAAATTTCAGTGATACCTAATAGTGGATTCCACCTTTAAAAGGTGAACAAGTCATAAGGTTGCCGGAAACTCCCGAACACCAGGCTACTACATTTGGAGAAAAACCTAGAGATAACATATTTTCTTCCCCTTTTCTTCTTCTTAGCGATTAAAATACAATAAATAGTCTGTTATCACATCTGTTGCTGTCAAAATAAAAATAAAAAAAGCAACCCAGGTCCACCTAAGCATTGGTGAGGATATCACGATTTAAATTCGTAAGTATTTATAGTATTGTTATATACAGGAACAAATTGTGGTGAAACTGTACTTTCGCCAGACAAAAACAGTACTCACCTATCTCAAAATGGAAACTGTGGAAACTAGCAGGAAAAGGTTTTCTACTTGCTCTTTGTGAAAATGTCACCAGTGGAGACTGGATTTGTTGAGGCTTGGTTACATGTACAATATGTATTTATGTATATTAATGTATATTTCGTATGAATGTATATTTTAGACAAGGTTGAGGATTTGACATATGCAATTATGGTAAGTTCTTGCCTTAAACAAGCATACGTGCCAATCCTTCCGATTTACCTTGAAGGCTTCCGATTTTTTATCGATCTTCCAGTCGAAAACGACATTCGGAGATTTCGTCTAAAATCCCCAGTGTTTTTTAAAATACTGATTTTTTTTAAAAAAATTAAATACCTATTTTTCTTGATGCATGTTTATTTAAATTTTTGCGCATATGTGCATATTTAATGATAAATACGTATAAATAAATGCAAATATCGGTAAAAAAGTCGAAAAAATTCGTCTGCCGTTGACGGCGCATGCGTGGCGTGACGTGGAATTTTAGCTCCAGCTATGACGTAGAGTGATGCCTCTGCACAACAAAATCGCGCATCTGGATATGTAGTTGTTCGGTAGGAAAGAAAGAATGTGCTACATCCATAAGGTTTTGGTCAAGCACATGACTTCGTTTAGCGACGCCATGTGTTAGACGTATCTGGTATTTCTTTGCTCTGGAAAGAAAGTTTTGTTTTTAGGTGTTTTTGAAAACAACGTTAACGATGTCGACTGTTAATAAAAGGTACTACCAAACGTTTAAAGCCAAATATATGAAGATGTTTAATTTTATTCAAAAATCAAGACTGGGGCCAAAATAATCTTTCTGCACGTATTGCCGTAAAGACATAAGCATTACTCACGGTGGTAAACGCGATATTACCATTCATTCTGAGACTGTTGAACATAAGGAGACGTTCAAGGCTGTAGAGTCTAATCATAGTATCAAGCCTTCATTTTTTGCATTTAACGATACCTCCTTTATTAACGCTGAATGTTTATTTACATCGTTTTTGATCGAACATAATTTGCCAATGAATTGCAGCGATCATGCGTGGATGCTCTTTCGGAAAACGTTTCCTGACAGCAGTATTGCAAAACAATATGGATCTGCAAAGACCAAAACTTCTGCAATTATGAAAGAAATGTCCGCAAAGGAATCCTCATCACTTGTTGAAAATTTAAGGTGCTATCCATTTTCAATTGCAACTGATGGAAGCAACGATGTTGATTCAAAGCTGTATCCAATAGTGGTAACTTTCTTCAATCCTTTATGTGAAAAAATTGTGAATTGTCTTTTATCTGTGCCATCTTTGAAAGAAGATGCTACTACGATCCTTCACAGTAATGCAGCATGCGAGAGAGTCTTCAGTTAAGTGAAAAAAATTAGAACTGACTTCAGGTCAACCATGTCTGATGACACATTAGAAAATTTACTAATAGTTTGATGCAGACAACAAACATGTGAAACGTTGCACGAATGTATTTGACAAAAAATTTCTCAAATGCAAAATCTTGCACTACAGCATTTGTAAATTCCAAAAATTAATATTGCGTTTAATACAGTTTAATCCTCTATTATTATTAATTTAATAAATACTTCCTTTCCTCATTTTGCTCTTTTTCATAAATTATGTATGATTTTGTTTAATTAAAAAATGGTGGGCCCACGCATGCACAATTGACTACAGATTTTTCACTTCTAGAAGTTGGCACCTATGTTATTGAGTAATGTTCTGTTGGGTAAATACGTCTGCTTTTCTTTCATAGACGTTATGACCGTTACATGTACAGAGGCATTTTTTTTTTACTGTTGCAAGCTTTCGAATTGCAGGGGAGTATGGCTCTATGCTGTACCTTTTTTTTTTTGTGGTGCTGGTGGAAGCACCCCTTACTAGGCTTTCACTGATTCAGAAAAAATACTGGTTAACAAAAATCTCCATCGTTCAAAATCATGTTCGAACCCCAGTGTTCATTCTGGCAATATTCCAAGATGCAAGCTAGGCTTTACATAGGCTGTGATTTGCACGCAGGCATAATGCTTAGAATTCTCAGACTTATTTTAAGAGTAGAGCGTGAGTTTTGCTGATGGAATAGCCTTGGCGACCAGGATACATCTGGAGTTTTATGTGGACATGTGGTCGTCTTGCATTCACCTGAGAAAACAAAAAAGGTAATGTAATTGCTGTAGTAAAACGCATGGTGCAAAAGCATGTGCAAACCTGTGAAATAATGGATGATAATTTTCATGGTCATACTCAAGTTCATATTATATGTGGTCCAGTAGTTATAATCATTGCCTTTGGACTCGCTGAGTTTTGTTTCATTTCTTGAGTAAGCTTGGTTGTATACACCTGAATCATTTGATGATACTCAGTTGCTTGTGTGATGCTCCCATGGTCCATAATGGAGATAAATAAATGGTCCATATCAGTATTTTTCCTACTTCATTTGCATAGCCAACTACTCCACAAATTATTATTTGTGTAGCAATTCTGTGTAAATGTATAGCTATTTCACTTTTTATACAGTTACACAGTTCAATTTTGTACTTACTAACAAAGACATGTTTACCAGTGAACAACAACAAAAAACATGCGTACCTGTAGCTGTACATATAAAATGTGAGATGAAATTAAACAAGTAAGAAATTATCCCTTAATCTGAATCAGAAGATAATGATGGATCAGTAAACTGAGTTTTTGAGGAATTTGAAACTTTTAGCTTTTTGTATGGCTGATAGTCAAATGGTTTGATTTCAGGATGGCGATTTTTTTTTTAGAACAGTAACCGTTGCACTTTATGGGTTGAACTCGCTTAAAGAGTTCCCTTGTAACGACATTCGAAACAAATGATTAAGCCAAATAGTCCTCAATCTGTTTCTGAAATCAGATTTAACCCTTTTCGTCGTAGAAACTGCTCTTTCCTCCTACGCATTGGAAATAGGAAATAACCTGAAAATGTTTATGATATGCTGAAGATTTGGATATACATTACCATAATTTTTAGAAAAACATTTCCCCATTGCACTGGAGTGAGCTAAGTTTGAAAGCCAAAAGGTTTCGAAGTCTAAAAAGTCTGCCAAGACATATTCTTTAATCCTGTGTTGATCCAATAAATTTTTGTAATCTTTGCATAAATATTGTAATTTTTCTAGAGGATCGCATCGAGTGGATAGCGTTCTTGCTTGGGAACCCTAGAGAGCGCCATTTATTTATCATGACTTGTCTCAGGTCTTTTCGAATCATACGATCAGTCTTCTGATTTTTTATTTAAAATTTTTTCGATTCAACTTTTATTTTCCGAAAATTTTTTTCCTGCCATAACCATTCCGCATCGCAGTTTGCTATGCAAAATCTTGACTTTTTCGCATTTTCCCCGTTTTGCATCGCAAACTGCGATGTGATACCGCTTATAAAAAACGCTGGTCCATATGGTTTTCATAATGGAGAAACAACTGATAATATTTTGCCTTCAGACGACAGTATAAAAACCGTCAGTCACTAGTATAGTTAAACTTACAGTGGTAGATATAGGGGGGAAACCTTTAGTATTGTATGGAAATAAGGTTTTTAGCAGGGGGGAAAAAGCCAAATGTGTATTGGTATAAATTTCCATATATGAGAAATATATCGAAGGTACTTGTGATCTGTCTACTATGACAGTGCTGCTAAGTCATTGCCTGTTTGTTACCCTGGAAATGAACCGTTCTCCATTTGGGGGATATGCATTTCTTTTAATATCGCCTAGTGAAAATGGACTGAGGTTTGTTTCCATGGCAACATGGCAAGCTTCAGACGGCTGAATGAGTTCTTGTGGTGCACATGCCAGTACCTAGTCTTGTACAAGTGATTATGTTTGATCAGAAATATCAGATATAGTAAAAGAATCATTTGCTCGTCATTGTCCTTTCTCGTGTTCAAACGTATTCACAAAGACTTTCACTCAAATATTATTCATATTCGTAATGATCGCTATTACTCCATTCAGATCCTGCAGAAGCCTTAACCTATTACAATCCTCCTCTCATTACCTATATGATCACATCGACCATAAGTTTGTCTTCTTTAAATAAATACTTACTATCCACATGCTAATATTTAATTCTATTTTCTGAGTCTTGCATGTCAATTCTTTATATCTCTATTATTCCCCCCACACACACATTTCAATATTTATTTTGTTGCACTTTAAATGTTGATGTTCAGTTTGTTTCTTTATATTTTGTTTGTCAATACATAATTTTATTTTTATAGCATGTTGATGTTTTCCCTTATTTATGGTTTTTAAATAATTTATAATATGGTATTTAAATAATTTAATATCTGAGGGGTGTTCGGAACTCGTCAAGCAGACTTTTAGTCAGCTTTTTTTCTGGTCATCCGTCAAGCACCTTCCCGACTCATATTATTTTTTGTATTTGTACTCAAGTTTTTTTTCGTGGTCATCTGTAAAATAAATATTATTATTGCTTGAAGTTTGTATTTGGTCGGTTTTTAGATGCTTATACTGCATGTGAAGTTGTACATTGCTAAATTGGGTTATTTCTGTATGTAAGATGGTATTTTTTATTTCATGCAGATAAGGTTTGAGGCGCCAGATGATTTCATCCTCCTGTTATCATCTATTCATTACGTTTTGCCATTGCATTTAGAAGAGGACACAGAACATTTAGATACTGTAGAACCTGATCCCATCATGCAGATCTTTTAACGAAACCAAAAAGTAGTTTTGAGTTTTGAAGTAAGTCAATCTGCTTTTTACACTTTTTTGCTCAAAAATCAAGATCAGAATTATATAAAAAAAAACTATGTTTTGTTTTAAGTAATGCAAAAAGCTACTTCAAGATGGCAAAGCAGGCTCTATGCGTGAATGGTGCAAGGGCATGGAAGTTTGAAAACAAAACTTAGCTTGAAAATTATGCCAAGCCCATTCATGCTAAGCTGCTCTACAAACCATATCGGAATGAGTGAAAGTCCAAAACACCAGGGTTTGGGTTTTGACATGGCAAGCATCAAAAACTGGTTTAAACTGTCAAAAACTTACATTAATTGCTTTTATATAATTTTTTGGTTACAATAGATATTAAATAATAATAAGCTCTTATGCAGATTAAAAATTTTTTACTTACACAGAATAATTTCTATTATACAAATAGTAATCTGGTTCACTTTTACCACACGTTATCGTGCGGTAAAAGTGATCCAGAGTAAGTCACAAGTAGTGAGGAGCAGCAAGCAATAGGTTTTGCAAAAAAAAGCAATACAAGGATA
Organism: Dysdera silvatica; assembly: GCA_006491805.2. Classification (NCBI taxonomy): domain Eukaryota; kingdom Metazoa; phylum Arthropoda; class Arachnida; order Araneae; family Dysderidae; genus Dysdera; species Dysdera silvatica. Next base: position 62,666,933 of record QLNU02003225.1, on the reverse strand, counting down.
CCTGATTATATTAGGCATTGTTTTTACATTTATTGTCCATGCACTTCTCAATGGTGTTTTATTTGAAGAAGAGACAGTGAAATCGATTTCTACTCTTCCACGGTGGAAATCACTAACTCTTATAAAAGCATGTGTTGGCTAAAAGGAATTCGATGATGGTGAGGAACTATGCACATCTAAGGGAACCTCTACTGGAGTTGAAAGGATGTTTTCCATATTTGGATTTGTCCATTTCATATCAAGTTAAGAAATCAATTAGAGGTGTTGAGAAGGCAGCAAAATTGGCACTTTTATTTAAATCCTTAAATGTTGGTTTTTAATAATATCATAATTGAGATCTCTAATGCATATTGTAGTCTCGATAAACAAGAAATCAAGACGTTGAGTATTTGTTTTTTATGTTATGTTAAATTTTGGTTAAACTATGAAAATAAAACTTACCAGGATAGGTGGGGTACAAAGAAGCTGTAATCTTTAACGCGTTGAGCAACATACAAATTGAACATTCTTATGCAAATATTCATTAAACATGTGATAATGTGTCTTCCATTTCAGTGTTATACTTTTTTCTCTCATCACTGGCCACTCACAGTTCACTTTTTTTGTCATCGTGATGACATGGAAGCATAGCATTGCTCTATGGTCTGGACCATAGGTGCCAATGCTTCCGATTTACCCAGAAGGCTTTCGATTTTTTTTTTTATCGGTCTTTCAGTCTTCCGGTTGGAAAACGATTTCTTCCAATTTTCGGAGATTTTGTCTAAAATCCCCAGTGTTTTTTAAAATACTAATTTTTAAAAAAAATTTTAAATACGTATTTTTCTTGATGCATATTTATTTAAATTTTTGCACATATGTGCGTATTTAATAATAGATACACGTAAATAAATGCAAATATTGGTGAAAAAGCCGGAAAAATTCGTCTACCATTGACGGCGCTTGCGTAGGGTGACGTGGAATTTTAGCTCCAGCTATGATGTGAGTCATGCTCCTGCGCAACGAAATTGCGCATCCGGATTTGTAGTTGTTGGTGGGAGGAAAGAAAGAATGCGTTATATCGATAAGGTTTTGGTCAAGCATGTGACTTCCTTTAGGGAAGCCATGTATTAAGACGTATCTGGTATTTCTTTGTTCTGGAAAGTAAGTTTTGTTTGTAGGTGTTTTGAAAACAGCATTAACGATGTCGACCGTTAATAAAAGGTACTACCAAGCGTTTATAGCCGAATATATGATGTTTAATTTTATTCAAAAATCAAGACTGGGGCCAAAATATGCTTTCTGCATGTGTTGCCGTAAAGACATAAGCATTACTCACGATGGTAAACGCGATATTACTTTGCATTCTGAGACTGTTAAACATAAGGAGACGTTCAAGGCTGTAGAGCAGTGGTTCCCAACTTTCTCAAGCCACGTTCCATTTTTTTCGTAACCAAAAGATCCATGCCCCACCCCCAGAATTATTTATGACCCCCAAGACACTTAAATGCAAAATTATATGTGTATATATATATATATAATGAATGATTATGGAATTTTAAAATGGATATTTAAAATAGAAGCTGCCCTAAACTTGAGATCAGGGTGTGGACGTAAAAGCTTTGTATGGGCTCAACTCTCGTCCTCAGCAACAACGTAACAAAACCATGTATTTAAAAACAGTAAAAATTGAAGATTTAAATTATTATTTAAATAATAAAAATTATTTAGTGATATTCAACAATATAAGTTCCTTTCTTGTCTTGGCAATAGCACTCATTGGTTGTCTGTTGGAAAGTGCTTAGAGCGTATAATCCAGCAGTGGCAACCTTTGATCAGTTTTTTTAAGGAAGAGGCCATGAAAAGGAATCAAATCACCCCACTTTCTTTCTTTACTATTCCCTCTATCAAAGTTTTGGTTGAAAATGCAGATAAAGTGAAAGAACGTAACAGCAAAAAAGCATCACAGAAATTAAAAAGGAAAGCTCAAAATTATGTGGATATTTCTAAGAAACGAAAAACTGAAAACTCCATGTCTCGTGAAGAAAGGTTGTTTTATTTTCTGTCGGAAGATATCAATAAGGCTTTCTGTTTATTTTTATCTTATACTGTGCCTGTATTTGAAAAAGCAAATGCTCAACTTCAGTCTGCGGAACCGTATATTCATATGCTAAAATCTGTTCTCTTAAAATTGTACAGAGAAATGCTAGTGAAATTTGTAAAACCAAGCGTCACAAAATTATGTAATAATATTTTGAAAGTCCACTATCATGAGAGGAGTAATCAAAAAGATGATGTTGATATCTTAATTGGAAATGGAACACTGAAAGTAATCCAAGATTTTAACATCCATGATAAAAATGAATTTTATGAAAACGTCAGAAGCTATTTCATAGCAGCATGTGACTACATGCACAATAAATTTCCTTTTGAGTTAGAAGTGTTACATCATGCAGAGGTTACACAAATATCGAATTTTGAAAATGCATCATTTTCCAGCTTAAAATATTTTACAGAAAAATTTCCTGTTCTTTTGTTCAATAATACAGAAGATGAAGCTGTTGATGCTTTACAAACAGAATTCAGTGAGTTCCAGGCTTTCGAAGTTCCACAAACTGTGAGTAATGAAGGTAGCATTGATGCACAATGGGCAGCCATAGGTAAAATAAAAAATGATACTTGTGAATTAAAATTTAAACGACTTTCTCAGGTTATGCTGTCAATACTTACGATCCCTCACAGTAATGCAGCATGCGAGAGAGTCTTCAGTCAAGTGAAGAAAATTAGAACTGACTTCAGGTCAACCATGTCTGATGACACATTAGAAAATTTACTAATAGTTAAATGCAGACAACATGTGAAATGTTACGAGAATGTATTTGACAAAAAATTTCTCGAAAATGCAAAATCTTGCACTACAGCATTTGTAAATTCTAAGAATTAATATTGCGTTTAATACAGTTTAATCCTCTATTATTATTAATTTAATAAATACTTAATTTCCTCATTGTGTCCTTTTTTCATAAATTATGTATGATTTTGTTTAATTAAAAAATGGTGGCCTGCCCACATGCTCATGATGGACTACAGATTTTTCACTTCTAGAAGTTGGCACCTATGGTCTGGACATATTGGCTTGAGGCAGCTGGCACACTGCAAGGCGGCTTTCTTATTCTTTGCTCTCGGAAAGAGACGACGAGAGAGGGCCCGCGCTTGCAACGACCTATGCTGTCGGGGGGCCCAGCCCAAGGAAGTTGTCATGGGGCCCGTCGAAGTGAGCCTGTGTTCGCACTTCGCGCCCCTACTCTCGGACAGAACGAGTATCTCCTTTTGCTTCCCCCAGGTTGAGGTGGCTGTTGTTTAGACCAGCCATTGGGCGAAACATGCATTAGATTAATTCAGCCCACTACCAGTATAGGTGGGGTACACGGAATCCCAAACACACCAAATCACATATTCTACGGTGGTAGCTAGCTATCTGTACAACCTACCTTGGCAAGATCTCGGTGAAAAATGAATTTATGTGGAGGCACTAGTGCCTGTCATCAAAAATGTGCATGCATCAACGGTTTATTTACGCAGTTGGGTACTATATATCCCACCTGTGCTGTCTAGGGTTAAATACGTTAAATATTCATTTTAAGCCTAAGAAGAGTAAATTGAAAGTTAAGGTCTGGTATAAACGAAGCTGAAAGAAAGTTTTGATTTATGTCTGAAGCATACAGTCTTAACCAAAAAAATCCAATTTAAATAAAAAAACCTCCAATTTAAATTTAAAAAAAAAAAGATTTAAAAAAAAAAATCATGATTTCTTTCCGCCCTGGTCTCATGTGGCTTTTGGTACAATCTCGGAATGTAAATGTATACATATAAGTTCAAGAGTAATAACATAATATACTTATTATATAAATGTGCAAGAGTTTTACTTTGTGGGCAACTTCGTTACCTGCTTCGGCACACATACACATACATATAGGTCTCTGATAGAAGTATTGTATATTTATGTAGAGCAAATATTGTTCACTTTTTAAAGATGCTGCTGGTGGCTTGTTCGTGAAGTTTTTAAAGGTCCACGAATGTTAAGCATAGTACACTGCGGCCTCAGATGATGTAAACACAAAGTATTCCCAGAATGTGTACGTTCTTTATTAGAACCATGTCCATAACGCAGTAGACCCATTCTCGCTGAGAGAAGATTATTAATCTGTGTAATAGTGATGTTGGCCTTGCAGTGGTAAGGCATTTGTCTAGTGTGACGTTATTTGATGTTTGACTCTCAACAGGTGAAGAAAAAAGGCTTACTATAGTTCGTGGGTTGGTTACCCAGGCTAGGGGTTGGCAAACTTTTGAGACAGAACTGTTAAACCTATTCCTCGCAACAATTTAAAAATTATTCGATAGCCATAAATATATTTTTGCAAATTAGAAAAATTTAAAGTAATATTATAACAAGTTGTAATATTAAGTATGTCTTTATTACATAAAGACAAAATCACAAAAATTTGCTCTTGGTTATAATTAATGTGAGCAATGAACTTGCATTTCCTTAGAAAGTTCCTTTAGCGTCCAGTGTGTAACTAATCGTTTTAATTTAAGATGTGAATCGAAGTTGGCATCAGTCATTTGGCTCTTCAATTTACCTTGATGAAATTCGTGTTTGAAAACAATTGCTCACATAAATACTTAGACTTGAAGGGGAAAAAAAACAAAAATTTTTTAAAGCATATGAGCTTAGAAGACTACAAGTATTGAAAATCATTGAGTCTGCTTTTGTTGTATCATTTGTAATAGTCTGCTTGTATTGTGAAATATTACTGCAGTTTTTTCTTCCAGTTTTTCTGTTTTAGTACCAAGACATACAAATTTGGAGCTCCATAAGTCTCTGCTTTTCAAGTCCGGCCAAAGGCAGATCCAGAAATTTTTTTTGGTGGGGAGAAGGGTGAGATTTGTTTCCAATTCCTACTTTTAGCCAAGTGGCCCTGCTGTGGTACGGTGTGGTAGTGCACCTTTAACCCGAATTCGATTCCCAACAGTGCGCTGGTTGTTGAATAACAATAATAATGTATATTCACTATCAGATGCATGACGGCATTTTAGAGGTATTTTTCATATATTGAGAATGTATCTTGCATGCACTAGAGAATTTATTTTCTCCCGTTTTGTCTTTCTGTCCATGTTAAATAGGGGAATGATGATGGAAAAGGGATACATATGGCATTTTTTTTATGAAGCATTCATTATGATTAGGTTTTTTTTTGGTGGTATTTTTGGCAACAGTTCTCTTTATATTTCATTAAGGTGCTGTTTTTTTTCTCCTTCCAGAAATAGAGCAGTTTATCATGCCCAAGAATTGAAAAGCGAAATGGCAAAAATATCAAAAGGTAATTTTTTTTTAACAAATAGTTATTTATTTTAAAGCTCATGTGTATTTTGTGTTTGAGTGATTATCGTCTCTAATGATATTACCCTTCCCATGCCTGAACAATGCTTTAATGTAGTGATGAGCAATTTTAAAATGTTTTTAAAATCGATAGAATCATAATCGAAACAAGTTTACAATCGAGTTAATGATTCATTCGTCTTTGAACTTAAAAATCGAGATGTTCAAGTGTAATTGAGAGTCAGCAGATGTTCTGACATTGCATGCCTGTCATTGCTGCGAGTTATCTATTATGGCACATTTAAATTAACAAAAAATAAACGTAAATAATTTATCCTACCATATAAAAGGTATGATATAAGATATTGTACACAACACTTATAAAAAAAAATACATACTTACTTGGCTTGCTATCTATAGGCGCAAACTGTAAATAATATCATACTTGCCAACTTGTACGATTTGTCCGTACAATGTATGGATTTTAGTGAATTGTACGAATGATCGGTAAGATCATACGTTTTTCTTAAAATTTATTTTTAGGAGAAAAAACAAAAAACACACTGCAGAGTTGCGACCTCAATCTATTCCCATGACTAAGCTTGAACGATGTATCGATACATCATGCACAACCGGTGTGAAGCTGACATCGTCACACTGGTTTCGTAATTTTCAAATCGGCGATACATCATGATTTCACAGTGTTATACTGCCAATTCCGATATTCCTTTCTGTGCATGCGCAGTTTTACGATATGGTCTCATCGTTTGGTTTGGATGGTTTCCAGGTTTTACACCACCCTCGTAAAACTGCGCATGCACACAAAGAAACATATCGGAATCGGTTGTGTGACATTGGCAAACCGCCCCTAAACCGGCAGCTGGTGGTGTGAAACCGACTAGGAAACCCAAATTGTACCTTCCAAAACTGTGCATTGCACATGCCCACCGACTTCACTTTTGATGCTTCTGAATGTTTCCTTAGTGGGTAGTATAAGAATTGAGGAAACGTTGTATTTCGACAAATTAGAAACTCGAAATGCACCGACCAAGCTGTCAAGGGTGTATCGTGAAAGGGGCCCCTCAGCCCCCATCCTTTTTCTAGGCTGCTATTGAGGCTACGATTACGATATTAAGTAATCAGAGAGTGTACGTGAGGGCACTTGCAATGCCGCATGTCAGGGCCATTTCGGGTGGGGGCCGGAGTCTCTATCTCTTTTCTGGGATACTATTGAGGCAACGATTATGATATTACGGAATCAGAAATTGTACATGAGGGCACTTGAAACGCCACATGTCAGGGCCGTTTCGGGTGGAGCCCGGAGCCACCATCCCTTTTCTTGGCTGCTATTGAGGCTACAGTTATGATATTATGTAATCAGAGATTGTACACGAGGGTACTTGAAATGCCACAGCTCAGGGCTGTTTCAGGTGGGGTGCCGTAACCACCATCCTATTTTTAATTTTTGAGGAATGTTTCGAGTACAATTGAAAAAATTCTAAAGATTATTTTGTGTTTATGGTCCATTTTTTTCAGTTTTAAGAAAGAATATTTAGTTAAAAAGTTTATACATATATGTATATAGTCCTTTTTTTTTTGTTTTCTTGAAATTAGGTTAAATCTAAAGAAAACATAATTTTTTTTTTCCACTGTACAGTCTGGACTTTTAAGGTCACTTTTTTGTTTATAGGGCATTTTTTTTATTCTGGTTTTTAGATCATATGTATTTTTTATAGGTCATTTCTGACTGTTTTTAGGTCATCAAAATCTCCTAGCTCTACTAATAATTCCTCATCCGAAGTCAAATCATTCTCTATATTCATAGAAGAGTGTATATTCTTCAAAGCTTTGTATGTGCTAAGAGAATTAATTAAGTACATCAACGTATTTCCTCTTCAGAAATATTTGGCTGACTTTGGCTCATTATTTTAGAACTGGCTGCATTTGTGTATATAATATTTTTATCGGCATCTTTGAGTTCAGCATCTTTTTTTTTCTAGTGTATATAATATTCTTCGGCATCATTCTTATTTCATCGTATATCAATTGGAGAGTGTATTATGATATCACCACTACTTTCTTAATTTATACCTTCCATATCTATACTAATCAATCTTCTCTTTTTTTATTATTTATTTATATATTACTTCCGCTTCTACTAATTATATCTGGTTCTGGGTTGCAGGTGCTTTGTCAGACTCCAAAGTCTTTACCCTTTGCTTCGTAGACAGATGAACTTGACTAATAAATTGTAAATCACTATCACATCATGTAAATAATTATATGTATGCAAAAAGTTTGATTTAATTAACACAGTATTTTTTTCCTAATTATAATTTTGTAGATGTAAGTATCCATCAACATGGAGTTTTCAAAATTATTGGGGAAGGGGATGCTAAGCACATATTATGAACATTTATACATTGCAATATATATGTAAAATTGTAATTTATTTCAAATCATTGAAGGGCTGGGGTCCCACTGGCCCATATAGCCCTATGCCTATGTAAATATCTATAATTAATGTATTTTAATTTGGGAAATTACCTTAGATTTTGTTTTTATGTTCTGATTAATATAGTCTACATCTGTTAGTAGTTATCTGTACATAATGAGGAAACAATATAGCACCTCATTCAATTGTGGACATGTTATACTGCATATACTTCCCACGCTATCTAATGATATGCATGCTTATGATGCACACACATTTTAAAAATTGTAGGAATTTTTAAATTGGCAGATATGGTTTATTAAAAAAGTGCAATGTCTAAATTACTTTAAAGTTAAATTTGTAAAGAGATTAATAGCATAAAATTAAAAACGGCAAAAACAGCAGCAGAGAGACAAGGGGAAAGAAGAGCAAGGCTCAAGAAAGAAAATCAGCACAAAGAATATAAGAACAAGTGAACATTATTAAAAAAAAAGCTGTTTGAGAAAGGAAATGTAAAACTGTAAGTAACGATGAAAGAATTATGCAGCGAGAAAAGATAAGAATTTGTATAAAGAAATGCAGGAAATTAAAAAAGCAAAATAAAAGTAATGATGAACCTAACTGTATACAATACTAAGCAATCACTAGAAAAAGCTTTAAGCCGAGTAAAACAAAATTTTCCAACTCTCCACGTAAATGTAGTGTCATAATTGAACAATATCCCCCTGATTCAAGAAAACAAAAATGTATTGGTAAGAGTGTGCCTGATAATACAGTAACGTGTATTCAAATTTTTATCAACATGATTTTTATAACATTTAAATTATGGGTTACTTTTTTTCTAGATCTTACTTTTATTTTTGTATATCTTGCAACCTAGTGGTGTTTCATATTGACTTGGATGGTTTGATTTGAATTCAAACTTCTACATATGCTTTGATTATATTTTCACCACTTACCGTTTATTTCCTTCGCTTTTCTTTTCCTTTCTCTCTTCTCCATTTCTTTTATTGGAGGGGAGCCAGTTTTATCAGGGTTTTTTAAACCCTTTTCTGGCTCCTTTCCCTTAAGCTCAGTTTTAGAAATAACTGTTTTTTAAGCTGCGTTACATTTATCAAAATAGCAATTTATGATTCATAGACCTATATTTTAGTTTATTCACTTTTTGTTGTAATAATGTTATATTTTGTTATTACTTTATCGTTCATTCCATTCTCATATATCTCAGCTTTGTAATTAAATTTTTTTACATCCTGTGCTTATAAATAAATTTGTATTGTATATCTACTCAAGCTTCAGGTATTCGTAATTTTTGCATAATAAAAAATGAGAATGGGCAAAAAGAAAAAATTCAGAAACGTTTTTTCTAGCTAATGATTGGTGAAGTATATGAACAATTTAAAATTGCTCATCCTGACCACAAGATAGGTTTATCACAGTTTTCTACCTTGAAACCAAAATATGTCTGTCTTCGACATGAAAAGCTGAATAATTATTGTGTTTGTATTTACCAGGAAAACGTAAGATTACTTTTTTCAGTTATACCAATGTTCTGTAACTCTACGTATGAATTTATAAAGGAAATAGTGTGTGATGATAAAAACGAAACATGTACATTTCAAATATGTGAGAAATGTAAAGCTTTTAAGCTTTATGAAGAATTAATCACTGTTATTTCTGAAAACGATTTGTCTTTAAACATTCATTATCACCAAGTGATAAAAGATAATGATGTAAAGATTTTAAGAAATTCAACTGTTGAAACATTGCATGAAGAGCAGTTATAAAATTTCCTTCAACATGTGTTTGTGAAACGAACTCAAGCAGGCTACTTTGAGGAACTTAAAAAGAACCTTCCAAATAACACACTTTTAGTACTAACTGATTTCAGTGAAAATTATACCCATGAATATTAAGATGAAGTCCAGGCTGTGCATTTGCAAAGTACTTCATCAACCTTGTATACAACTATGCTGCATTACAAAGATCTTAAGCAAACAAATATAAATAAAAGTGAAGATAATTTGAAGCACGAATCATACATATTAATTTCTGATTACTTACAGCATAATAAATATGCGGTGATAGTTTTCAGTGAAAAAAATACTTACAGCTTTTTGAAACACTCCAAGTTCAAAATTAGTGAACTCATTTATCAATCTGATGGTGTGGTTCAGCATTTCAAACGAAGATTCATAATTTTTTCATTAACAAATTCTGCCATTCCCAGTACATGGAACTTCATGGGAAAGGCTGTATAGATGGTATTGGAGGAACAATAAAACGAAGCGTGAAAGAAGCCATAAAAGCAAGAA
>QLNU02003225.1:62623340-62645840 GCA_006491805.2 Dysdera silvatica | reverse complement strand
CCAAGCATGCACCTCTCCATGCTCCTTTGCGTTGTCTGTAACTTTCGTATTGCTCCAACTGTTAGACTCCATGTCTCTGATCCATAAGAGAGGACTGGCAATACACACTGGTTGAAGACTTTTCTTTTTAGACATAAAGGCAATTTCCCCTTCAGGATAAAACTGTTTCTTCCAAATGCACTCCAGCCAAGTTTAATACGTCTGTTGAGTTCTTTCATAATGTTGCCATCCATTGAAATCAGCTGGCCAAGGTAAATATATGAATCAGCAATTTCTAGCTCAGTGTTGTCAACTTGTATTTTTGTTTCCTCTACAAAATTATTGAACATGATCTTAGTTTTTTGTAGGTTCATCTTGAGTCCAACTTCTTCACTTCTAGTTGAGAGCTCTTGTACCATGTCTTGGAGTTCTAATGGGTCCGTTGAAAAAATAACAATGTCATCAGCAAACCGCAGATGATTTAAATATTCACCATTTATTTTTATTCCCTTGTTATTCCAATTTATCAGCTGAAAAATCATCTGTAAAGCAGAAGTAAAAAGTTTTGGAGAAATGGTATCTCCCTGCCTCACCCCTTTGCCAAGTTTGATAGTTTTGGTATCTTTATGTAACCGAAATTTTGCACTTGCATTTTTATACACACGTTTCACCATGTCAATGTACACATCCTCAATGTCTGTTGATCTTAAAGAGTTGATGACTGCTGATGTTTTTATAGAGTCAAAGGCCTTCTCATAGTCAATAAATGCAACACACAATGGAAGTTCATATTCATGTGTTCTTTCAATTAATTCTCTTAATACTTGAATATGGTCCACTGTACTGAATCCACTTCGAAATCCAGCTTGTTCTCTTGGTTGAGCTGCATCTAATTTTTTCTGCAGGCGATGTGTTAGAACTTTTGTGAAGATTTTATAAATAGCAGGTAACAAGCTAATTGGTCGGTAATTTTTCAAATCCTCTTTATCACCTTTTTTATGCAAAAGAATTACTGTTGCAGAATCCCATTGGTTTGGTATGTTACCGCTGTTAAGACATTTGGTAAAGAATTTTGCAAGTATGTCTTCTACATATTCTCCAGCTTCTTTTAGGATATCTAATGTAATACCATCATCACCAGGGGCTCTTCCTTTCTTCATATTTTTTATTGCAAATGAAACTTCTTCTTTTAAGATTTTAGGAGCTGTTCCTTCGACTATTTCGGCGTCTTCGTTTAATCCACTGTTACTTTCATATAGTTTTTTGTAGAATTCTTCAACTCTTCTAAGTATTTCTTCCCTATTTCTTGTTACGGTGCCATCCTCTCCTTTTAATGCAATGATGTGTTTCTTCCCAACAGATAAACTTCCTTTAACAACCCTAAGGCTCTTGTTATTTTCAATGGCTTTCCTTACTAGCTCACAGTTGAATTTTCTTATGTCTTCTTTCATGCTTTTGCGCAGAGTTTTACAAAGTTCTATGTACTCAATCCTGGAACTGGTATTTCGATTGTCCACCTTCATATCTCTTCGCCTTTTCATGAGCTGTTTCGTCTTCTCAGATAATTTGCTATTGTGCTTTTTACAGGTTACACCACCAATTTCCCCAGCAGTTTCAACTATTGTCTTAACAATGTTTTCATTTGCTTCTGAGATATCACTTTCATCAATAAGTCCTTCCAGTGCAGAAAAGCGATTTTTTAATTCCAACTTGAATGCCTCGGTATTTACTTTCAGTTTCATTAGATCCACCCTCTTACTTACTTGTTTCCTAATGAGCTTCTGTCGTTCTAATTTAGTATTTAAGTGCACTTTACATCTCACCATTCGATGATCACTTCCAGTATTAAATCTGTTCAGTACGCTGCAATCTTCAATAATTGATTTCTTGTTTGCCAGGATATAGTCAATTTCACTAGTTCCCCCATTTGGGTGTTTCCATGTCCATTTTCTTTGCGGTTTCTTCTTAAAAAATGAATTCATGATGCTAAGATTTTCAGCTTCTGCAAATTCGATGAGTTGATCGCCACGTTCATTCCTTTCCCCGTATCCGTATTTACCAACCGATGTCTCTCCTTGTTCCTGTTGTCCAATTCTTGCATTAAAATCTCCCATGATGAGCTTGATGTGTTGTTTCCCCTTGGTATGTAGCTGTTTGATTTCTTCATAGAATTCCTCAACCTCCTCGTCGGTATGGCTTGATGTTGGTGCATATGCCTGTACTATCTGAAGTTGGTATCGCTGGGTTAGTTGAACAACGAGCCTCGCTGCTCGATCTGACGTGCTTTCGACTTCAAGAAGGTAGTCTTTAATTCTTTTGTTGATTAAGAAGCCAACACCACTTGTTCTTCCAGTTTCCGTTCCTCTATAATAAAACAAATGTCCACTTTTAAGTTCCACCAACTCTTCACCTTTTCTTCTAACTTCACTGAGTCCTACAATGTCCCATTTGATCTTGTCAAGTTCTTCTTCCAATTCCTGAAGTTTTGCTTCAGAAGCAAGGGATCGTCCATTATACGTTGCCAAGGTCAATAACAAACGGCAGCCTGGGCCATTCCAGTGATTCTTAGCACCCCCTGCTTTCATGCCACACTGACCGCTGCCTTGATCAGGAGCACTCCAGCACCTGGAGACTAGGGGCCATGGTTTCTGGTGTGTCAACATAATGGAGGAATTAGCCATAATTTCACCACGCTGGCTAGACGGGTTGGTGAATTAGCCCTCCCCTTCCGCCTTTCTATCCGTGTAGCAAATATTAATTTGCCACATAAATAGAAAGCTCAGCCTGCACCACTTGAAGGCGGGGTAGGACACTAGGTTACTGGCCTGGCCGGTTCCACACATCGTCACATACGTTCAGCGTGTGGGTCTCCTTCCAGTTAGATACCAGCAACCCTTTTGCAGGCCATATATATATATAAATAAAATGTGTGTTTGTATGTATGTACATAGGATGTCTACCAATCTGAAAAACCTGGGAAAGTCTTTCTGACTTGAAGTGTCAGGGAAATTTGAAATTCATTGTTATAATAAATAGCTTATTAAAATAATTTTCCTGAACTGTGCTTTTTATACTGCATTGCATATTAAATTTGTTTAAAGGCATCCTCTTGACGAAACTTTTTCCCAAAATTACCCCTTTGTCCCAAAACTTGCAGAATTTATGTAAAATTATTAAGTCTATATATTTTTCAGAAGAAAATGTTTGCCAAATATATAACTAAAACTTGGAAAAAAAAGAAAAGTTCTTAGCTAAATTATCTAATCTGTAAGGGATTTGGATCATATATATACCAATCTCCTTTCCTTACATATAGTCAGTCATACACACTTTAAATGGAATGGAAGATGAAGCATCAGCTTTGCGATTATATAGTTAAATGCTTTTATAATGAACTCAAAAAGGGCTGGATGAAAGTGTTATAAATATTTAATTAGTGAAAGCTTTTAGTGTAAAGAAATACACTTTTTAATACAATTTTTGTGAAATTTAGATTTTTTAAAAATTTAATTTAAAATTTAAATTATTTTTTTTTTGTAAAATGATTTTAAAAGAAATGCATTTTTTAATATAGTTTTTTAATACAGTTTTTGTATTTGTAAATTCACTGTAATTGAGTTATAAATGGCTTTGGGGTTTGTGTTAATGGATTTTATGGCATTGAAACTTGTTTCAGTTATTCAAGTGCAATGCATTGTATGTTGTTTACTGTAATTAGCGACTAGAAATCGATTAAGATTTGGTCTGGAAACGTCAGGGAAGTTTGAAATAGAATTTGGTAAGACACATGCATGTATATATGTACACATATGTATTATTTACTTATTTTGTGTATTCCCGATACCTACCATTTGTATTAGTTCCTTTTTTAAGGCTGGAGTATACTAAAAAATAACTTGAGTGTTTTTGTTGAAAATATTGTCTGCTAAAATGATTATGATGTCAGGGATGGGACATTTCAATAAATCTGGATTTTAGTTGTTTGAAGTTTGTATAAATGAGGCCCTGTTGTATATTTATTTTATACAGATATTTAATTCTGTATAGTGGGTTTATGCAATTTATTGTTAATATACATGGTTTATAAATGGAAGGCATCAAATATATATATTTTTTTAATATTTGCTAGCAATTAGCTGATGTTAAAACTGAACTGATACATTTTATGGATAGTACAGATGTACATGTGTGTGTTGAAGTATGATTTTTTGAGGAATTAGTTGTTTTATTTATTTTCGGCTAGTAACGAAATCAGTGGTTCACAGTATAAATAGTTAAGAATTAATTTGTTTCCAGAATGTGTTTATAGAACAGCAGCTCGTAAGGTAAGAATTTTTTCCCTTTAATAAAAAGAATATACACAGTAATAATGTGTTATATAGGCATATAAATATTTTAAAATTTTGTGTTTATTATAATTTTTAGCTTATATTTATTTATTTAAAAAAAAAAAAAGAAAAAAAAAAAGAAGAGAACTAAAAACTTAGAAACTTAAGGATAATTATATTCTAGGATTTCTGTAAATTCCGGGAATTTCAACTTGCCTCTTCCGGGATTTCTTTTTAAAAATTACAAACATTTCATTTCATTTCCTATAATTTTTTACATTTTTTTGGAAATGGGCGTCTTTATCAAAAATATATTTCAGGGAATTTTTTGGTATGTTCAGAGAATCTGGTTTAGACTTACAATCACCCCTGTTAACTGCAAATTATGTTTGTATAAAATTCTAAGTTTATGCTGTATTTTATTTGTTTTCATTCCACATCCTATCTTTCATGAAAAGAACTTCAGGCTCCCAAGTTCTGATTTGACATCTTAGGGGAGGTGACTGTTGTCTGCTGTGTTACATAGATAATTGTGTCATAATTAGCTTTTTTAAAAGTATTATAAGGTTTCGATTTCACAGTATTATATAATATTATCAGAACCAATTTTACCTCTTGTGATTTTTCATCTTTTCTATTTTGCAGATTGAAGCTCGCCCAAGTTGAATGTTGTCCCGACAATTTACTGTGTTGTACTTTTTTAATTACGTGTATTTCTGGAAGCGAACTTTTAAAATACTTTGGAACTTGCATGTAGTTAAAGCATCATCTTAATTTCATTGGATACAAGAATGATTTTCGTGTTTTAGATTTGATTACACGGGGAACTGTTTATCATGCTTTTATCTACAGTATGCACAAAATACATGTAATAATACATTGCAACTGTGGAACTCAAACTGTTTTTAGGGGCAACCGTGTACATGTTCTTTTGATTAATTTTGTCTTGCCATATATATACATCGAATGGCATTTAAATAAAGCGTTTGTTTTATTCCAGTGTCAGCGTCACCTTTATTTACATAATTATGCAGAGCTATTGCATATACGGAGAGATTGCATATACTGTATTGCATGCTTTTATTAGAATGTAGCTTTACCTTGCATTGTAGAAACACAACACAGCCAACTTTTTTAATAAACATTTGTGACACACTCATCCTTGTGAAAGCAAATGATTCTTCTCATTCTATAAATGAAAGAATGCATTCATCAAAGTAAATGATTTTGCCCCACTACCCTTCAAATCATATAAGCAGTGTTATATGGAATATAAGCAATTCTCTGCTGAGACCGGTTCTTAAAATTATACTTTAAATACAAGAACTGGTCTATATGCTGAATGGAATAGATTCTCAGTGAATCAGATGCAAAACTTTTTGGAATTCAGTTGATTGGTCATTAGAACTTTGTCAACTCACTACGGAATACAGGGGAATATAACCGTATATTGTTAAACGTAACCAAGGTGTCTTGCTTGAGTGGTTTTCAAATCACACTTCATTCCAAGTAACATAAATTCATAGTTCACACATTTCAAACTCTAACTGAAATAAGCTTGATCAGAGTTCTTACACAACCTGGAATTGTAAGGGAATTTGAAATTAAGGTTAGGAAAAAGCAAGATTTTTTTATCAAACCTGGAAGAGTCATTGAAAACCTTAACTTCTGTTTTGAATAGCTAAACCTCCCAAACAATTTTGCTGGAGGAGGTCATGGAAAAACCTGGAAAAGTCAGGGAATTTTTTTCTCCGATGTGAGAACCCTACTTGATTTTCGTAAATGCCTGGTGGTTTAGCAATCACATTTTTCTATTGACCCCATTGTAGATGATTCATTAGACAACTTTCGTACAATGCACCATCCATAACTGAGGAAGTAAAATAGTTTGGTGCAACAAGAGACATACATGATTGCCAAGTTTTTGATTTGAATGAAATTTTCTAATTACAATATCAACATCGAATTTAAAGTATGTATTTTATCTCAATTTTGTCCTTGTTTGGATGTTTTATGGCGCAAGAGCATCTGGGCTATACTGCGCCAAACATGGTAAAATCAAAGACCGTAGGAATTTTGCCCTTGAAATGACGGTTTTGTATCGCCCTTAGGGTTTTTTCTTTTTTGCTTAAAAGAGTAGGTTTGTGGTAAAGGAAAAGCAGAACTATAAAATAAGGAAATTACATTTAACATGACAGGGATTTTGTTGGTCATAAAGGATAAAAGTGACTTCTCATCACTGCATCAAGTCAATGAATTAGGTCCTGAGATTGCGAACGTGGACTTCCTTTCCTTAAAAAACTAGTTTGTCTTTGGCAAATTAAACTGTTTGTACAAAGGAAGCAAAATGTATATTAACTGGGAAAAACTAGGTTAAGAATTTTTTTTCCCAAAATTGTTTTACCACGACGAATAAAGCCGTTCGCCTTAAAAAGAAGACATGAAACACATGTTAACCGAGAAACACTGAAACGTTGAACTAGAGACCATATATTGTGACGAATCATCATTTTTAGCGGTAGTTCCATAATTTTTTGTCAGTTACTACACATTTTGCTGTCATTTTATGACATGGTTTCATTTATTACCATAAAAAAAAAGGTTAGAATTTCCGGTGTTAAGCTCGGGATCTTATTTTGGTGAGAAAACTTGACCATAGCCTATAATCATTAACTTCATAACTCTCTTTTAGTCGTTGCACGTTCTACTCTTTTTTACAGTAGAGTCTTGTTAATCCGAACTTTTGTTCAGTCGGCTGGATGTTTTTACTGACCACAGCGGAGCCAAATAAACCAATTGCTGGCAAAATCCCACCTCCCCAAAAGTAAACAATATGCAGCAAAAACCGTCTGGAATTGAGAGTCGAATAGTGTACGCGTAAAATATAATGTAGGGAGATGGGGAACAAACGACACCTATACAAAAGTGGTGTAAACTTGTCTGTTCTAGCGCGATTTCGCATTATGCCTGCAAAGAAGCGAAAATGAGAGTGCTGTGTTTCTTCGAAGTACTTTTTCGTACTTACTGATATTCAACTACTTTTAACATTGTGTCCTTACCCTCAGGTTAGTACATCATTTTTTAATTGTTTGTTATGCTGTGATTAATGGTATTTTATAAAGTCAATTTAATATTGACGTATTAAAAAAATTTTTTTTTGATTATTTAAGGTGTGTTTGGGGAAATTTAGTTTATATCAGACCATATCATGTCCGTAATTGTAACATATTTATTTCCTTATAAGTTGATCTTGCTGAAACATAACACAGGGTGTCCATAATTTAAGTCTTCGTATTTAGAGTCAACCTGTAGCTTGATCTAAGAATGCAAATGTCTTTTTTTGTATTTTGTCTTTCATTTTGTATGCATTCTACCTAAAATAAAGTTTACCTTTTTTTTTTAATTAATTTTTTCTAACTTTTCGGTGCAATGGCCCCACTGTGTGATGGCAGCTAACCGACAAGGCGTAAACAAACAGTACAGGGTGTGTTGGAAATTAATTGAAATTTCCCACTAAGGAAAGGGAAAATTTTCTTTACTTGTTATGCGTGCACACCAAAATGCACAAATATCAAACAATTATAGCTTACAGTAAATTCTATTGTAAAGATTTCGGTTAATCCGAACAGCTCTCGGTCTCAATTAGTTAGGATTAGCGAGACTACTGTGTTTTATTTATTTATTATTATTTTTTTTTTTATAGCATATGGTTTTATTTGTGAGGGCAAAACTGATTTGATTAACAGGAGAAAAAAAGAGGAACACTATCGGGTTCCTGAGATTGAACTCGTGACTGTACAGGGGCGGATTGGGCACATACCTTGTATTATCGGAGTGTGTGAGTCCTATCGCTCATGAGGATGCACTGTCGGCGTCCCTGTCCGCCCCTGGGACTACCAATTTAATATTATTTAATTAAAAATTTTACACATGTAGCGTTCATTTTATATCTATATACAATAATTAGG
This sequence comes from Dysdera silvatica, assembly GCA_006491805.2. NCBI lineage: Eukaryota > Metazoa > Arthropoda > Arachnida > Araneae > Dysderidae > Dysdera > Dysdera silvatica. The sequence goes on along the minus strand of QLNU02003225.1, from coordinate 62,637,565 downwards.
ATGCCAAGGGGAATATTTTTTCAATCATTTTTATTTTCATAAGACGAAAGGAATACTTGATCTCTGAACCAATGATCAAGACAATAAAATGAGCGGTTTGTGGCCGCCTCTGGGTTTGGTCGCCTAGATGCGAGGGCATCTTTATTTGGTTGTTAAAAATGTTTATTTCTCAGCGAAAAATTAATTGCTTTAGTGTCGTAAAGTTGTGCAGTTGTTCGTAGTTTTACACAGGGCCTGATTAAGCCAAAGTAGGGCCCAGGGTTAGGGGCGGATTTAGAGATCATTCGAGGTGGGTGGGCGATTAATGACTTGATTTTTGGAAATGATACCTCATTGGACCTTTACCTTGCATCTTTTCAATGTTAAATTTTCATTTCAGAGGCGGCGATCGCCCCCCTCGTCCACCTAAATGCAAGCTCTTGTTATAATAACTTATTTTATCTGTATAATCAACGGTTTTTAAAGCTGTTGTCAATGTTGCCTAAGTTATAATTAAGAAGAAAAAATACATTAATAAATTACTAAGTTATGATTAAAAAACGAGGTTTCAAACTGACATTTTAAACTTGCTAGAAATGGTCATATACAAATTTGGGGGCCCCAATGACCGGGGGAGGCCAGGAGGTCCGCGTGTTAATTGGGCCCTGGATTTACACACAAGTAGTATGCGAACTGATTTTGGTTAGCACTATAAATATTGCGTTAATGTGATGTGTAAACCACGTAAACACTTTTAGTCATCGTTCTTTTAGGTGTGAAGTGAAGGGAATTGTAATTGTAATTTTTTATGATTTGTGTGAAATTTGATCCTTGATTTTAAAAAACGAAAATACAAATATGCAGTAACGATGTGTCGCCATCTATTGAAAATATATAATACATTCATTCATTTTTAGAATTTATTATATTTTTTTCTAATTTTTAATGAAAGATTCTAAAACACGTTTGAAGAAATTATAAGAATAGAAAATTTTTATATATTCCTAAATATTAATTAAAAAAAGTGACGTAAAATTAGAAATATAATACATATTATTAATTGTATTGAACATTTATTGATGCGTTACGCAATAAAAAACAGCGTTTTTTATTGAATAATCTTCCTTGAACATATAGTAATATTTGCATCTTCATATACTGTAGAACAGGGGTCTTTACCCTTTTTCAGGTCGAAGGGCCAAAACGCCATCAAGTCGAGTAACTCCACAATTACAATACTCTTTAATTAAGACTCTCTCTTAATTAGACCTCTTATTATATATTATATTAGATCTCTTAACTTAGACCGCACACTCTCAATGATGTTCTTCAGTACAGTCCTGTCTGTAACACTCTATTGTAGACCTTTAACCCTTCCTTTCTAAACTTTGTGCATACACGTATACTCAGATGTAAGTACTCTCGAATAGTAACACTTTCAGAGCATGCAGTCAGATGGTTGGGAAGATGTTCTTATCGACATATTTAGAATAGAATTCAATGAGTCCTAAGTTGAATTTTTTTTAAATCACTGTTGCACTACAAATAAAAATATACCTAATGAATGGGCGTCCATTGGGGCTCGAGTCCCACCTAGCCTTAAAAATTTGACTTGCCTGATTCTTCTGATGCATTTACTTTCAAAAAGTTTTACAGTCACATTTTAAAATAAAGTACTTTTTAGCTCATTGCTAATTGTCAAGCAGTATCAATTATTTTTGTAGCATTTTAATGTTTATACATCGCTAAAATGTTTGAGCTCCTGGTGGCGCAGTGTGGTAACGCGTTCTCCTATTGCGCGGCTAATCCGGGTTCGACTCCCAGCAGTGCAAAAAGAACGCTTACTCAGAGATCTCATAAAGATCGCACTGCTCACTGTAGTCCGGGGTTTGGTTCCCTAGGCCTTAAGAGGTTCGGATTCCTCGGAAAACAGTAGGTCCCGGCGCAGCATGACCACTGTAGTCTTTGAGCCGTAAAACCACAAAACAAACAAACAAGCTAAAATGTTTGACAGCCTTGAGAAGGAGGTAATAATTTTTTCATTCTCCAACCTAGAAGTACTCATATGGGCGCATATGACCTAATCCCCATATACGTTGGCAAACTAAAGTAAAAGACGATTGAGGGGGGAAAAACCAATTGTTACTTTGGTTCTATAGTGTTTTAAGATATTTATTACGAAATATGAAAATGCCAACAGAATAAAATACATATATTTCAGATTCAAAGGGAGCAGGGACGTTATTTTTGTGTGAAACAATTTGTATTTTTTCATGAGCTGGCGGGCCGCGGGTTGAAGACCCCCGCTGTAGAACTTTGGTATCCACGAATTCAGTTTCCGCTGTTTACAGCTGCCTGAAAATACTAAATGAAACATTTTAGAAATAGACGATTCACAAGTTTCAAATTGTGCGCTGTTCTGAGCAACAACAAAGTTTTCAAAATTGTTGAGTGGGCCCAACATAGGTGTATAGTTATATGCAGGGTCGGATTGAGGTTTCGCGTGGCTCTACACAAGGTTTTTCTGGCGCCTTTTGTAGTATAAATTAGGCCTGCGTAATTACAGTAGGACCCGCATATAACGATGATCGTTGGACCAACGAAAGTGCTTGCTATATCCGATTGCTCTCTAAATCCGTTCTGAATTTTAAATTGGCACGCATATTGAATCATCTAAATCGTCGCATAACTGCATTTCTGTTCCACCTTGCCCTTTTCTGCAGTATACCCGTTCAGAACATTTAGAATTACATTTATTTTGATCTATATCCGATCAATCAGTTTTCTAAATACGTGACCAAATAGCGGTTCTAGCCAAAAGTTTTTGGTGTGGGGGGCGCAAATTCCTGCCTATGTGCACAGGCGCCGCTGGCGGTGCCCATACACATAGGCAATATAATAAAATCCAGATGCATTTGGGGGCTATGGGGCCCCCCGGCCTTAGCCTAGAACCGCCACTGAAGTGACCATTAACTATTTTAGTTTTTTTCGTATTACTAGCAGACTACGAATAATCGTAATTGAGTGATTATAATCGATTGCAATCGATTACATTTTCGCGTACTCACATCTGTAATTGTAATTGAATGTTTTGAAGTAGCTGTAATCTGCAATATAATCATAATCACACTTTTAAATTTCATTTAATCATAATCGTTTTTTGAAATTCTTAGGTAGTCGTAATCATAATCGCTATGATTATAATTGTAATTTCCATGATTATAATCGTAATCACCATGATTATAATCATAAGCGAACTGATCGTTTCTTATTGGGTGAAAGTAATCGTGATTATAATCTGTAATCGTAATTATTTCGGCGGCCACCCTTTCCAATCCCTCCACCCAATCTATGTAATTGTAATCATGTTTTTTCATATGTGCATTCATAATCGTAGTCGTAATCGAAAAATGAAAATTGACTAATCGTAATCAAAATCGTAATCTAAATTTTAATACTTAGGTAATTGTAATCATAATTCTACTATGGCAATCGTAATCATATAAACCGATTGTAATTAAGTATGTAACCGATTGTGCCAAAGTCTGGGTGCTAGTTCAACTTGAGTTCTTTAAGTTACTTCTTCCTTCCAATAGTTTGCTTTATATGTACACATTAGCTTTATTGTCCGGTTTTTCAAAGAAAGTTTTTTCAAAGTCCGGTTTTTAAGCGAACTAGTTCTTATATTTGGCATATTAGTGTACTGACACTGATCGTTGCGCATCTGAAACCCTTTGATTTTGGTCATAGGATACGGTCGAAGCAGCGATGTTGCGTCTTCGTGGTACACCTTATAGCCTTTATTGGCTCTCTTCTTTGCATATAGACATACATATGATTTGCCATGATTTTACAAGCCCGTTAGCAAGACCTGAAGTTTTGATTTGGGTTCTGTCTTCTCATTATTGTTTATCATCCTAGGTGTACGAGCTCACAAATCCTCGAAAAACGCTAATTTAATGGCGATGTCAACTTATATTACCCCAAAATCGTCGTCAAGGTTATATGGTTTCTTGAACGGACACTCTGGTGTTCTCCATTGCCTTCTGACCCTACAACTCTATTGTTAGCGCCTCACAGATGACTTTCCAGAAGCTTGTAAATTCTAAAGACACCATCCATATTCACAAAGCGTTTCGATATTCGCAATCCGTGGACGCTGAAATGCAGTATGCGAGCTTGCATTATAATGATGAAGAACGATGTGAAGTTTCGAATTATTTTTTCTAATTTCAGCAACTATTTCTGGCAAATAAATTGTCGTATACCAATCAGTATTTACTGTTCTACGATCCACCAATGCAACGGCTGCAACGTGGCCGGACCTACTGAAAAACGAGGCATTCATTTTTATTGAAGCACTTCGTACAGCAACAACTTTTGTAGGATTTGGTTTATTTTGAAATGCCCAAACAGTAGATTGTTGTTTCGTTTGGGGTTCATAGGGATAAATCCAGGTTAGGTCACCTATTACAATGCCAAAGATACGTTTTGAGGCACCACAGTTTAATCTTTTTAAATTTTCCACACGCCATTTGATATGAGCATCCTCTGGAGCTTGGTTTAAATCGTGTGGTATCCAATGCTCACATACCTTCTTGACGTTTAAATGATCACATAAAATTGAATGCACTCGGGTCCTTGAACTGTTCAAAGATGCCTCAATTTCACCAGATGCGACATGACGATCTAAAGTGATTAGTTGTCGCACAGCATCAATGTTTTGTGGTGTCACAGCAGTTTTTTGTCGACCTTCACGAAACTTCTCACCACTACGTCCAAAATGGAATTATTTAAAGTGGTTGTAAATTGTTGCTTTAGATGGTGCTTCATTACCAAAAGTCGAATTCATACGATCGACAAACATTGCTGTGTCAAACCTTGTCGAAATTCATACAAAACCATGGCTCGAAAATCCCTTCGACTTAAATCTATGTTTTTCACTATCTCTTTAACTTCAAAACAACGCCGTAAAAAGAATTAAAATTGAATAGAAATTCTCATTCTGAAATACCCAATGTTCATGTGAAAGTTGAAATTCTAAACATCACTCAACTGCTTTACTCAAAACTATGACAACCAATGGACAAAATAATAATTATTCTACGTATTTATCTCATTTTCTTTGTGTATTTATTTACCTTATTGAACAAATACGTAAAATAAAAAGTAAAAAAAAAACAAACCCACCAAACATAAATTTAACAAATAAGTACATAAAATAAAATAATATTAATAAACATAATACATAAATAAAATAAATGAATATATAAATATTATAAACAAATGCACAAAGAAAACAAAATAAATAAAATAATACAGGCAGTATAGGAAACATTCCACATCGTTTTCTATTTTGCAGGCAATTATCTTAACCATTGATTACCACAGTGGCGTATTAAGTGACTGGCGGACCTGGCGGCCGCCAGGGGCCCCCAATCTCTAAAGGGCCTCCGAGCGCGAGAGATTCCTAGTTAAAAACTACCACAACACAAAAAGTGGAAGATGCACTATTCAATATTATTCACGTATTCTACGTATATAAGTACAGAACGTTCTTTTATTAAATTAAAGTTAACTAAAAATAACATTAGTTCAACAATGAGTGCTATAAGGATTAAATGCTACTGTCATAACTGGAGTTTCGCTATGTATATACGCGAAATGAGAATTAAATGAAATTAAATTATAATGGCGGAAACCCTGTTCTCAACAACGCCATTTTTCTTATAAAAAGCTGAGAAGAACGATTTTGATTTCACCTCTAGGCACGCGCCTAAATACTTATTCCGTATGTATATATATATACTTATTCCGTATATATATATATACATATACGGAATAACCCAACAGCTCCAATTTTTCGTATCCTCACAGAAAATTTGAGTTTTACGTAGAATACCGCATATAAAAGTTCTGAGTAGCTATTAATCTTATAGTTTAGGGTTTCTGGAACGCAAAACTGTGTACATGATGTGGTATGATTAAGTAAAAGTATTTAATTATTTTTATTGAAAAATGGAGCAAAGTTAGCCATGGGTCGGGATACTTTGCTCCACTTTTTAAAAACTGTGAAAAACCATATGTTCTTACTACTGAAAGAAATATATCCTCTATGATCGCATGCACTGAAAATGGCAAATAAAATTTACACCACTTGGAGGAAATTAGAAAAAGTTACCACTTGATATAAAACTTGTTATAATGCTTTGCTGTTTACAAAGAAAAAATACAATTGAAAAGCAAAATATAATTGCAAATAAGATATAACAAACAACTCTTTAAACTTAAAATAAGACTAGAAACAAGTTCCACAATTGCACATCAACGATAGGTAACCAAAACAAACAAAAGAGGAAGAGTTGAAATAAAATTGTCTTAAAAATTGTGATTTAATTCGCAACATCAAGTTCTGAGGCTTTGCAAACTGCCTTCCTCTTCGAGGAAGTTGACGAGATAAGCTGCAGCGGATTAATTCCTAGAATTACATCTAACCATTTATAATCAATAACATCTGCATTATCTGGTCATTTCCATGCTTTTATATTTTGAGTCATTGTAGAAAGCCTTGCAGTTTCTTCATTCAAAGATTTTCAATGTAATCTTTTAAATCATTTATGGTAATATCAGCACTACTTCATTTAATATTGGTTGCAAAGCGCATTCTTAATTCTGGGTGCCTCTTTAAAACTGATAAAATGAAATCATGGCCAGCAATGTTATTTTTGAACCTAGGAATCTTTCTCCTCGTTTCTTCCAGATAATCGCGAATAACAAATTTTAAGTCGCTTGATGTCAACGGAAAACTTTATACTCTCAATTTCAATATGCACCTTACAAATTTGTTTTTCTCTTCCTCCTCTGAAAAAAAAAGGTGGTGTTCTGGGTTTTTTAGTATGTTGATTTTCGGATTTGTTTACTATTGTCATTCTAGGTATTTTAAAGTGAAGAGAAGCTTTTCTCTGACTCATTTGGAATGAATGAAATTAAGGCAGAGATGCAATTTATCTTTGTCGTAGTTTTTGTAATTACGTGCTCCGAATTTTCTTTTGTAATCTCGTGGAATTTTCATCTAAGGGTCAAAAAATAAAGAAAATAAAAAAATAAAACATAAATAGGTACCCATATTTTGTTACAGAAAAAAAAAGGTTATCTTTAAGTCAGGGAAAAATCGAAAGGGGATACTTTGCTCCATAACAAATACTGGAGCAAAGTAGCCCTATTTTCGGAGCAATGTTACACCGACTTACGATTTTGTCAATAAATACAACAAATGAGCTTAAATCAATATCATATTTGATTCACAATCATCAGGATAAAATTCATTATTTGTAATTAACCAACATTCATCTCTGTTTTTAAGTAGGGCCCTCCGTGACGTAAAAGTTGAGGTCAGTGTATTTAACCCTTTACAGGCACAGTTTTCTAAACCATTCTAGTACCTGCGTAGAATTTTTTTTTGAAGCGAACACCTGTTGAAATGTTTCGGTCTATTACCTCAAAACATAAAAATGCGTCATCGTTACCGTACGTCACAAAAGAATGTATTAAAATCACTGTAATAGATCTACCACGTTTGGAGTAAAGTAATCCCAAATTACGGTATGTATATATATATATATAATAGTAGTAAGGAAAGCCATTGAAAATAACAAGAGCCCTAGGGTTGTTAAAGGAAGTCTGTCTGTTGGGAAGAAACACATCATTGCATTAAAAGGAGAGGATAGCACCGTATCAAGAAATAGGGAGGAAATACTTAGCAGAGTGGAAGAATTCTACAAGAAACTATATGAAAGTAACAGTGAATTAAAACGAAGACACTGAAATGAAGTCGAAGGAACAGCTTCAAAAATCTTAAAAGAAGAAGTAGACTTGCAATAAAAAATTATGAAGAAAGGAAGAGCCCCCAGGATGATGGTACGTTGATATCTTAAAAGAAGCTGGAGAACATGTAGAAGACATACTCGCAAAATTCTTTACCAAATGCCTTAACAGTGGTAACATACCAAACCAATGGGATTCTGCAACAGTAATTCTTTTGCATAAAAAAGGTGATAAAGAGGATTTGAAAAATTACCGACCAATTAGCTTGTTACCTGCTATTTATAAAATCTTCACAAAAGTGCTAACACATCGCCTGCAGAAAAAATTAGATGCAGCTCAACCAAGAGGACAAGCTAGATTTCGAAGTGGATTCAGTACAGTGGACCATATTCAAGTATTAAGAGAATTAATTGAAAGAACACATGAATATGAACTTCCATTGTGTGTTGCATTTATTGACTATGAGAAGGCCTTTGACTCTATTAAAACATCAGCAGTCATCAACTCTTTAAGATCAACAGACGTTGAGGATGTGTACATTGACATATTGAAACGTGTGTATAAAAATGCAAGTGCAAAATTTCGGTTACATAAAGATACCAAAACTATCAAACTTGGCAAAGGTGTGAGGCAGGGAGATACCATTTCTCCAAAACTTTTTACTTCAGCTTTACAGATGATTTTTCAGCAGATAAATTGGAATAACAAGGGAATAAAAATAAATGGTGAATACTTAAATCATTTGCGGTTTGCTGATGACATTGTTATTTTTTCAACGAACCCATTAGAACTCCAAGATATGGTACAGGAGCTCTCAACTAGAAGTAAAGAAGTTGGACTCAAGATGAACCCCACAAAAGACTAAAATCATGTTCAATACCCCCTGTAGAGGAAACAAAGTACAGTTGAAAACATTGAGCTGTTCGTTGAATCAAGTATATTTACCTTGGCCAGCTGACGGTAAATGGATGGAAACATTATGAAAGAACTCAACAGACGTATTAAACTTCATTGAGTAAATTAAAGAAATAGTTTTCATCCTGAAGGGGAAATTGCCGTTATGTCTAACAAGAAAAGTCTCCAACCAGTGTGTATTGCCAGTCCTCTCTTATGGATCAGATACATGGAGTCTAACAGTTGAAGCTATACGAAAGTTACAGACAATGCAAAGGAGCATGGAGAGGTCCATGCTTGGAATAACTAGAGATCGAAAAAGGAATACTTGGGTGAGAGAGCAAACTAGAGTAGAGGACATCATTGTTAAAGTAAAAGGGCTGAAATGGCGATGTGCTGGGCATATTGCAAGAAGAACTGATCAAACGATGGACAACAGAAATTCTGAACTGGTTTCCAAGAGATCATCAAAGACCTAGAAAACGTCCTCAAACTAGATGGGTGGATGAAATAAGAAAGAGGTTGGGGTGACGTGGAAACGAATGGCCCAGGATAGACTTGTGTGGAAAGCATTTGGAGAGACCTTCATCCAGCAGTGGATAGATAATGGTTGAATATGATGATGATGATGATGATATATATATATATATATTTTAAGCTTAGCTGAGGCTGGAATTATTCGACGAAGCTAAAGTAGCTTCCTGTTTTCCGCAAATATGTGAAGCACATTTAATTGCCACTCGCAGGGTGAGTTCTTGAAATGAGAGAACAGAAAGTAGAAGAGTAGAACTACAAAAGAAGAAATTATTTTAGATCTAATTGTAGATTCATACGGTATGGTTGTAACTGGTTTTATAGTGTTGTGTGTATTGGGTAATATGCGCGAGTTTTACTTTCTCATTTACATACATATTACGTATTAGTTATTGCTAAAAGGAAAGTTGTCTGCCACATTTCAAAACATGGGGTTGTTTACATGTTCAAAACATATTTGTTGTTTTCATTCTTGCCTTCTTTTGTGAAGTAAAGTAGAATCTCGATTATTCAAAGAGAACCTCCCTCCTCATAATCCGAAAAATACACAGTACGAAGAAACTACATCTTATCCAAAAGCACGCTCAATTATATATTGATAAACTACTACATTGATAGCGAAAAACGCCACGAAGTTTATAGATATCCAGAGCTTATAATAAAAAAAAGTGCAGAAGCCCCAATATTATGATAAATCGATTAAAAAATCGAATGGCTGCAAAAGAATCGATAAATCATATCAATTGTTTATGTCCATTTTTATGGACAACAAAATTCATGACCTTAATCTCAAATTCATTACTTTTAATGACATTTGTTACTTTTTTTGGCAATTCATTACTTTTTTGGCAATTCATTACTTTTTTTGGCGATTCATTACTTTTTTTGGCAATTCATGACCCTGTAGGGGCTCCGGCTAATATTTAAATAATGGTAAAAAATGAAGAAGAATCGAAGCCAGGCTCCGGTGGGGTCAAGTCCGATTTAAGCCCTGTAGATATCTTAAAGATATCGACTATTTTGTAAATAGTTCGTATCTTTATATCTATCCGATATGTGCAAAGTACAGTCGAACCTGTTTATAGCAAATTCTATTATAATGATTACCAGATTATGATGAGAGAAAATAAAGCATTTGTTTGGTTGCATTCTAAGTATGCAGGATAAAAAACCCTCATTGAAAGAGAAAACTTGTTATAGAGAGCAGAAATCCAGTAAAATTTTCCCTTAATTTACATAGGTTGAGCCTAAAAATTGAATTTCTCCCTTTTTACGATGAAACAAATTTTATTTTTCTTGAAGTTGTAAGACATCCCACATTTCTACTTCTGAAAGTATCGTTACTGATTGAGATATAAGATGCAAGAAATTCTTCTTCTTTTTTTTGCAAGGGTTTCATTGGGAAGGGTGGCCGCCGGGGTGCAAGAAATTCTGAACTGGGCAATGATTGCCTGTCGACCAATTACCAACTTACATAACGACATTAATATATGTGTGGGGAAAATATTTAAAATTCTAATATTCATACATATGATATGTAACATACGTAAATGATGATATTCGTTTTCTCTTTTCTGTCAAATTTTCTTCTTTTTCTTCATCTTTTTTTTTTCGTCATATTTCAATGGCAATACGGTTTTACTGATAATGAGCTAAAACACACCGGTGCCTTCATGCTCATTATAAACGGGTTCAATTACAGTTTCAAAATGTAGTGGAACCTGGTAAAGTGACGACCTTGGTAAATCGACGATCTTGGAAAAGTGACCACTTTGGTAAAGTGACGATCTTGGTAAATCGACGACCTAAATATGGTAACCATTTTTTTATAAGAGAGAACTGGTAGGAACTTGACCATGCCTATACCAAAATCTGTCGTGTATAATAACCACCCGTGACCATTACAATCTAGTCTCAAAGGTGGCCACTTTATGCAGGTTTTACTGTACATATCTTTGTATATGTTCAATATCTACCACTTGTATTGTTTTCCTTCTTGAGGCAGGAGTATATTATTATATATTATTAGATTTTTTTTTGTGTCGAAAATGTTAAACGCGTGAGCGTCTGCCTAAGGAACAATTATAATAAAAAACAAGTACCGTAGGATATTTTGGTTAATCCTGATTTCGGTTAAGAGAAGTTCGGATAAACGGCGTTTTACAGTAGTTGTAAAAGCTACAACGTTTAAGTGTCGTTTAAATTAAAGATGTTATTTTTTTTTATTATTATATGTTTGTAGTATATAAAAAATGCAAACTAGATAATAACAATATAAACGACTAATAATTAATTAAATAACATTTTAAAACAATTAACCGAATAAAAATAATATTTATTTATATAAATCGAACACTACGCAGATTAAATCAAACAACAATGTCAATCAACGTTTATTGGCGTAGTGATACCAGCGCCGATGTTATGGCGTGATTAGATGGTGAAACGTTCGAAAGAAAATAAATATTTCTGCCTTCGGTGGGACCTGAACCCACGACCTTCCACTTGCCGGGCGGAGGCTCTACCCACTGAGCTACGAAGGACAATATATAATCTCTTTACGAACGTATATATATTGTTGCCAGTTATTTCGCAGAATGGTGTAGTACATAGACTACTATTTAAACCAAATTGCAAAGAGACTGGTATTAAATTGATCGAAATGCACGTTGCAGCATATGTATTTATTTTATATAAATCGAACACTACGCAGATTAAATCAAACAACAATGTCAATCAACGTTTATTGGCGTAGTGATACCATGCTGCAACGGCAATTTAATACCAGTCTCTTTGCAATTTGGTTTAAATAGTAGTCCATGTACTACACCATTCTGCGAAATAACTGGCAACAATATATATACGTTCGTAAAGAGAGTATGTATTGTCCTTCGTAGCTCAGTGGGTAGAGCCTCCGCCCGGCAAGTGGAAGGTCGTGGGTTCAGGTCCCACCGAAGGCAGAAATATTTATTTTCTTTCGAACGTTTCACCATCTAATCACGCCATACCATCGGCGTTGGTATCACTACGCCAATAAACGTTGATTGATTGACATTGTTGTTTGAAATAAATAACAATCAATGATGTGAACTAAATAATTTTATATAAAAGGTAAAGGTTTAAGTAAAGTTAAAGCAGACTAAGTTTATTAAAATGTGATAAAACAGTAAATCTTTTGAGGAAGATGAGGAAAATTCATAGAAAAAACATAAACGCCCTAAAATCAACCGAAAAAATTCTTTGAGAAAATCAACCATTCATATCACAATTATGAAAAAATAAAGCATCTACAATTATTTTATTCAGATCATACCAATCATGCAATTGGTAATATTTTGACTAACATATAATAAAGTAATTATTGCGTGTATCAATATCTCAATATATAAGTGATTTAGAAGTCAATGGAATTAAGTCCAAAACACAAAAAAATTGTGAAAACCAATGTTTTTAATACATTAATATTTAAATTTTTCTGTCCTTATACTTTTCTAATCAAATTAATAAAATACCTTTTTACAAAGTGCAGTCTCTACAACAGAACAAGATATGTACAAGATCTACAAACGAAAACCTAGGTGCTTATTGGAACAATGACAATATTCTAAAAATTTTATGACTTACACCTTTTGACATCTGAAAAATTAAAAAAAATATGTAAAAATAGTACAATAACATTAGTTACCGCAAGCTTTATTCGTAAAATGTATTATTTCACCAATAAAGCTTACGACAACAAATTTTATTGCACTATTTTTACATAAACAATACAATAGCATTTGTTGTCGTTAGCTTTATTGGTGAAATGTATTATTTCAACCCCGCGCCCGTTAAGCTCTGATCACATTGGCTTCTGAGCCACTCATATAACAGTCAATAAAGACAATATTAAATAATTTATAACATCAAATAACATATTAACCAATACTAAATGCCTGTTTAATTAATATATAAAACGATTATATTTAATTATTATTATATACCAGGTTTATATCAATGAAAGTTGGGCATTCGAGTAATAGTTTAGGCGTTATGTTGAGTCCTCTTCACGTCTCAAGTACTAGGACCTAGTAATAAATTTTGAGAAATGTCTTTTAAATCAAACCGTTTAAAACACGTAAAAAATGTAAATCATTAGGATCGTAAATTATTTATTATCATGCCTATAAATCAAACAGAAGTAATTTGACGGTTGCTGCGGCAACAAACGATCCAGTAAATAAAAGCATTATTTTTTTGTACCGTCTTAAATCAATATCAAACCTCATTTCAGTTACCAATGACGGCTATTAAGAATAAAACATTTAAACTCGCTGCGATTTTCCATTCAGTTCGATTAATATTTAGAAAGCACGAAACGTTTGGATAATAATCAACGAAATGGAACGAATGGGATGCGGCCGATCATTTTGTTTGTTTTAAAAATTCAAAAATTGGGAAATAATAGCGTATAAATTCCAAAAGTATAAACTTTGTAAAACTGAACCTTCAACACAACGGAAGGGAAGTGCAATCATCTGAGACTTAAGGAGAAGATTGATTGTTTGGTAAGTAAAAATTGATTCAATGTACAGAAAGAAACGGTTATTGTAGAAAAAAAAAGCGTACATTGCCATATTAATAGGAAATTTCGTCTCCTGGTTTGGTTATACATTTCATGGCCCATTGAGACACTGAGTCGTAGAGATATGGTACAGAACTTTGTGTTACTGATAGTCTACTAATAGAAGAAAAGCCTTCGTTGCCTACGCTGGTTGTGTCTGATTCTACAGGTAATGTTACAGAGTCTCAGACAATTTTTGTTAGAGATACATCTTGGGAACAATGGCAGGTCCTATTGGCGCTGCGTGGACATTTGATATATTAAATCGAAAATAATAGAAATAGATTTTCGCAAGCTGACAAGTTGTTTGCAATTATTTTCAACATGGATACGTCCCGTCTTCGTTAGAACATGCATCCAGGCTGGATGATCTACTGGATGTACGTTCTGG
>QLNU02003225.1:62564123-62599976 GCA_006491805.2 Dysdera silvatica | reverse complement strand
TGAAACCCGCTAAATTTAAATATCGACCTTAGGCGATTTTCTTTCACTTGCTTGTTAAATTTTGCCGTGAGTTGAAAAGTTGTAGTTGTAATCACTGAGAGAGAGAGAGATCGAGGAACATCGTAAGGCAATTTTGAGATGCCATGTTATAAACACGAACTTGAAGGTTGTGCTTATAACCATTGAAACGTTACAAGCAAATTTCCAGGTATCACGTTACAAACGAGCTATAAAATGCCACATTGTAAGGTTTTTGGAATTAACGTACTTTCGATAAAATTGAACAATGAAACTAAAAGATTAGGCCCCAGAAATAGAATATTTGAGGGAGGAGCGGGGGACATGACTCAGCTATATATATATATATATATGCATATACAGATTTTTTTAAAGGTAATATGGATTTCATGAATATACACTGAAGTGCCAGAAAAATTGGTACACCTACGTAATATCGTGCAGCCCCCCACCCCACGCATGCACACAGAAGTGCCACAACACGACGTGGCATGGACTCGACTAATGTCTGAAGGTATCCTGGAGACAATTCACACCAGGAATCCTGCAGGACAATCCACAAATCCATAGGAGTGCAAGGAGGTAGAGATCTCTTCTGAACAGCACGTTGCAAGGCATCCCAGATATGCTCGATAATGTTCATGTCTGGCGATTTAGGTGGCCAATGGAAGTGTCTAAAGTCAGAAGAGTGTTCCTGGAGCCACTCGGTAGCAACTCTCGATGTGTGGGGTGTCGCATTATCATGCTGAAATTGTCCAAGTCCGTCGGAATGCACAATGGACATGAATGGGTGTAGGTGATCGGACATGATGCTTACGTACCTGTCAGAGTTGTCTCTAGACGTATCAGGGGTCCCATATCACGCCAACTGCACACGCCCCATACCATCACAGAAGCTCCACCAGCTTGAACAGTCCCCTGTTGACATGTAGGGTCCATGGATTCATGAGGTTGTCTCCATACCCGTACACGTCCATCCGCCTGATGCAATTGGAAACGAGACTCGTCAGACCAGGCAACGTGTTTCCAGTCATCAACAGTCCAATGGCGGTGTTGGTGGGCCCAGACGAGGCGTAAAGCTTTGTGCCGTGCAGTCAACAATGGTACACGAGTAGGTCTTCAGCTCTGAAAGCCCATATCAATGATGGTTCGTTGAACAGTTCACACGCTGACACTTGTTGATGCCCCAGCATTGAAATCCGCGGCAATTTGAGGAACTGTTGCACGTCTATCTCGTTTAACGGTTCTCGTCAGTCTTCGAAAGAAGCCGTTCTTTGAAGATCTTTTTCCGGCCTTATCGCTGTCGGAGATTTGATGTTTTACCGGATTCCTGATATTCACGGTATACCCGTGAAATGGTCGTACGTGAAAATCCTAATTTTGTCGCGATCTCGGAGAGGCTATGTACCATCTTTCTTGTGCCGACTATAACGCCACGTTCAAAATCACTTAAATCTTGATAACCGGCCATTGTAGCGGCCAGAACCGATGTAACATCTTTGCCAGATATCTCTTGTCGTATATAGACGCTGCCGACCGCATCGCGTTACGCTGATAGGTTACAAAGCTCCGTTATTTGCATTTGCACTTCAGTGTATATTTTGAATGGAGGCGATGCCTAGAAGAAGGTAGGCTTATTTGCAAGGCTTTTTCCAGATGATGATTATTTTTGTTGGTCCGCTGTTGGAATTTTGGTAACCTAGATAAGCAACAATAAATCTTAGATCTTTGGTATTTTTATTCCCCTGAAAAAAAAAAAGAAGTTACGCACAACCCTCCCAACATTTCGCCTCCAGACTTTCTTCCAAGAAACGACGCGGAAAATGAATTTTATTGGGCAATGCCCATATTACATATTTTATTATCAATTTCGATTTTCAGATAACATTGTTTTCCACTAGCATGTTTTTGTTGAAAATGGGTGCGGTCAATAGTTACGCTTTCCCCGATTTATTTGATGCCAGCTGTGTTTTGATGAAAAAGAAACCCGGGGTTGTAAATCTGTTGTTCTTGAAATCGAAAAATAGTTCGCCTCGCAATGGATGAAGGAAAAAACTTCTCAAGCCTCAAGTCAACCGTTTAAAAGGAATAGATGCGATTAAAAACTCGTAAGACGTTGGCTTACGATCGCAATTTAAGATTTTTCTTTAAGATGATTATCGCAAGTGTCAGGAAAGTACTATGAGAAAGGAAGAGTCTGACTTATATGGAGGAAATTTAAGTGGTCATGAACACGATGAAATTCCTTTCCATATACAAATAAACATTTTCTATATTTTTAATAATTTTTTCATTATTGTCTTTTGTTTTTCCTCCTCGTTTTGTCCTCGGAATAATTGGGTTTCTCTTGTAAACAAATTACATTTTTAGCGCTTACAGCTCAATAGAGAAATATTACAGATATCTTATTATGTACAGAATTATTCAATACAGAAATATTGAAACTGTCATATATCATTCTGTACAAAAATATTTCAACTGTCTTGTGTCATTCTATACAAAAATATTGCAACTGCCTTATGTTATTTTATACAGAAATATTGCAACCGTCTTACGTTATTCTATGCAAAAATATTGCAACTGTCTTATGTCACTCTATACAGAAATATTGCAACTGTCTTACATTATTCTATACAGAAATAGTGCAACTGTCTTACATTATTCTATCCAGAAATATTGCAATTGTCTTACGTTATTCTATAAATAAATATTGCAACTATCTTACGTTATTCTATACAGAAATATTGCAACTATCTTACGCTGCTCTATGCAGAAATATTGCAACTATTTCATATTACTCCATATAGAAATATTACAACTATAGTCGGCTCTGTTAAAACGAATATTGACGGTTCCGGCAAATACTATTCGATTAATCGGGATATTTTCGATTATCTGAGAAAACAAATACACAGCTACATGTGTACAGAAATGTCTTAGTACAATGATGTCGACTTCATACATAATAAACATGAAATGATGATCAGTGTAATAATGGAAAATTAGCTCTCGCTAGAAAAAAATCTAGCCCTCCTTGGAAAATCGAAAATCACAAATAAATGTTACGTGTCTAGAATTGGGTTATGGCCTATAGCCTCCCCCGATGGGACTCGATAGCACTCCTTAGAATTTGAGGATAATTACGCCAGTGGTAATGACATTGCATAGCTGCCAAATCTTGTATACAAACCGGGAGATTTGCTATTCAAAAGCATAGGAGTTTCTCGGTTTATACAAGAAGTTTAGTAGCCATGGTATTGTAAAGAATAATACCAGATATGAAAGAATGTTACATGTATCAGTGCATTTTCC
The DNA here is from genome assembly GCA_006491805.2 of Dysdera silvatica. Lineage (NCBI taxonomy): Eukaryota > Metazoa > Arthropoda > Arachnida > Araneae > Dysderidae > Dysdera > Dysdera silvatica. Next base: position 62,596,646 of record QLNU02003225.1, on the reverse strand, counting down.
AATGAAAGAAAACTTTTAGAATAGCATACACTTGCTATGATGCTTATGCCGAATGAAATCGATCAAAGGTGACTGTCTTGACATGGATCTCGAGGAATATTTGTCTGCTTATTTTTCCGTTGTATTAATCATAATCGGAGAGAGAGGACGTTTGTGAAGAGAATTCTTCCTCCACATATTTTTTTTTCTTGTTTGAACATCGATTTCCATGATAAGATTATACGGTTTTTATTCAACCATCCAAAGATTGCTTATGAAGATTATTGTTTAAAGCGGGGAAATTTAACATTAATCTCATGAGAATAATTTTCGTTCTAAATAGATTTTGTTGTTGTAAGCGCAGTATTCTATTATTCGTGACTTAATTAAGTGAAGCCAACTGTATTTAATAGCATTCTGTATAAAAATATTACAAATATCTTACCTTACTCCATGCAGAAATATTGCAGCTATGTAATATTACTCCATACAGAAACATTACAGCCATGTTATATTACTCCGCACAGAAATATTACAGCTATGTTACATTATTTCATACAGAAAGATTACAAATGTCTTACATTATTCTACACAGATTTATTACAACTACCTTACATTGGATGATCAAATAAAGGGGTGGACTGGGTCCTCTTTAAGGGCGCATACTTTGGATCCTCGGAGGGCTCAAGTCCTTGCTCATTCGGAGGCGCGACTCCTATCGCCCATGAGGGCGCATCGGCCCGGGGGCCGGCTGACCGGCGGCCCAATCCGCCCTTGATCAAATATAATCATACCACTGGCTATGATTACTCTAAAAAATATGTTACATTATTTTATACTGAAATATTACAACTATCTCGCATCACTTCATACAGAAATATTACAATGGTAGTGCAACATTCAATAAAGGATTTTCTTATATTATTAAATACAGAAAAATCACAGCTATTTTACTTTACTCGATAGATGAAATATTTCAGTTAGATTACATCCTTTAATAAAGCAATATTGCAACTGTCTTACATTACATGATGAGGAAATATTTCAGAAATCTTACAACATTTAATACAAAAGTATTACACTGCCCTATATTACGAAGCACAAAAACATTATACAGCTATTTCACATTACTCAATATGGATATACTAGTATTTTAACTACCTTTTTCTATATTGCCCAATAACACTCTATTATTCTATATCACCCAATAAAGAAATACCACAGTAATCCCTTAAATTAATTAATAAAGAAATATAAGTTATATATATATATATATATATATATATATATATATATATATATATATATATATATATATATATATATATATTACATTATTTAATAAAGAAATATTGCAGTCATCCATGGTTAAAGTAATCGAAAAAAATGTGAATAGAGAAGTTATTAGTCATCCAGAATAGTTTCATAAGGATCTGAAGTTTTTATTCTTGGCCGAAATTAATTGTTGGAGTGATTAACATATCCTGCATTAGCAACAGATCATGGACGGGTTATTTTAGATATTAATTATCCCATTTAAAAAAAGGAACTGTCTTATTACACTAAGCCCTTAATTAAGACTCTTCAAGTAATTGCATTACTTTTTTCGTTACAAAAAGAGTCCTTTTAATTACGTTTTTAAGTCTGTGAATTAATCTGTTCCTTATTTATTACCTTTTCTTAGATGAACCATGTTCAGTTTCTTGCGAATAATTTTTTTTAAACTTCAGGTTTTTTTTTGGTTTTTTTTTTTGCAGCTGTATATTTTTGAACATTTTTTGTGTTTAAGATATGTGTTATAGTGATTAATTTTGAATCGGCATCTACGTGAAAGTCTAACCTTTTCATTTTCCACAAATGGGGAGATTATATTTTTGAAAATGGCTAAGATCAGGACTGCTTATTCCAGAAAGCCTTTTCATTTGTTTTCCACATTTTCATTTGGCGAAATATTCTGGATAAATCGATATACTTTTGGCTAGAAACAAGACTTACAAAAACGAATTTGGTGACAATTTTCAATTGGTTGAAATCATAGAAATAAACCAAAATTGCAGTCGTATGTTTATCTTTGTATAAAACCATTTTTTCAAAGCATATTAACATATATGTAGTGGTGATGGTGTCTGACTATATTTACTGCTTCAGCAAAGGACGTTCCATGTTGGTATCCTAAATGGTGGTTATTTAGTTTCAGGGAGGTGTAAATACACAAATTATGGGGGGATATAGGTAGCTTTAAAGAAAACCACGTGATTTGGCGCTAAAGGGTAAAGAGCGCCTTAAAATCTAATGGGAGGGATTTGACATAGACAAAAAGTTTTATGAGCCCCACAAATGTAAAATAAATTGCGATCTTACATATGTTGTAATATATAAATATATATATATATATAACATGTGCTTCGCTCCCAGTAATCTTGAAAACTCTGTCGATGGTTTGAGCCTTTCTTTCTTATGCCACATAATTTTCCAAATATTTGTTGTTTTCAGAAGCAAGGACTTCATAACCTGCTTTTATTTACGTGCTCAATTTCATGATTGATGAAGTTAGTTGGTCGTCTACCGTTTGTCCATTAATATCAGGATGGTATGCTACATATTCCGAAGGTTTCCAACAACAAATTGTGTGTTTTTTTTAAAATAATCATTTATTAAAGCAGGGATGTGAGTAGATAAAATTAAATTCGAAAACATCGAATTTAGCTACTGTCAGTTTCTTGATGAATATCTGTCGTTTCAAGCATTTTTCAGACATATTCATTCGCTCCAACATACTTCCCGCACCGAAGGTACAGATAAGAGTAAACCCTCTTTTAACGACTAGTTTTGATTTGAAATGGATTTTTCCTACCCATGGACTCATTATTAAATTTACTTCCATTCGGATACCATCACAAATCATTCTTTCCCAGAAGCCATCAGGTTTTGGAAACTGAGGAAAAAAATAGAAATTTCTTCTGGATTTCAATCGAGGGAATAATTTAGTAGAGACCTTCCCCTTCGAGATTTTATCATTATCAAAAAATTATATTAAATTACAATTGAATTCAAATTTTAAAAGCCTTTTTTTAGCCCTTCAGGCTCTTAATCCGATTTTAATGAAGAGCTATTACTGAAACTATCACAGAAAAATCTTCCTGTCTTCTAGGCTCAAGAAACATTCAAGGAAGTGAATAGATAAATAGAAATATTTCTATTTCAATATATTCTGAAGGTAATGATATAATTCATGTATTTTCTGAGATACAAAACTTTTCAGGAAAAAAAATTGTAAAAAAATTGAAAACATAAAAATCGTGTTAAAAAATTACAACAGAAAAAAATTATATAAAAAACAATTAAACTTTAAAACAGACTAATATTTATTATTTTTTTAGAAAGTCGTAAATTTTACAGTTTGCAATTTAAATTTCAAAGTACCAAAATGTAGTTTTTCATTTTACAGTTTCATGTAAATGTGACACAAATTTTGTCATTTATGCAGGCAATTTTGTTTCCCATCTAATTTCATCTTTATTTTCTCCCCTTTACCATATACCGTCATTAAGAAATCATCTCTCTCTCTCTCTCTCTCTCTCTCTCTCTCTCTTAGCGATCAAGTTTTCACGGAATCTGGAGTGATCACCTTATTAGAAAGGTTTTACTGCACCTAAGAAGACCAGACGCCCTATTTCAGGAGAGTTCTGATTTGGCCGAAAGTGTCCCGCCGTTCCCGAGATTCTCTTTGGGACATATAATTGTTCAACTGTAGAGTAGTAAACGGACTGTAGTCCGTTTAACTTTCTGTCCCCTTTAAGCAATTAATTAAAAAAATGAAAATCCTGGGTTCAACCTTTTAAGAATTAACCGCTAATACCTTTAACCGTTAATACCATTAAGCGCTAATACCATTAACCATCAGCACATTAACAAAATAGTTGGGTATCTACTATACAGGTGAGACGGGCTCAATCCAAGCCCGGGCCAGAAGCAGGCTTGGGCTCCTTAGACGGATGGAACTGGAGCTAAAACTAACTTTTGTATATCGAAATTCACTAAGGAAGTCAAGGATGTAATTCATTTTCGAGGATTGTAAAAATATGTGTAGGGTAAATCCGGTTTACATGACGCATTAGGTATAGATTGCGCATTCCCTCTAGTTCTGAAATGGGCTGTGGGATGACACTGCAAAAAATACCAAATGTGCGCCATTTAGTATTTGAAGCGTGTTCGGTAAAAACATCGTGTTCCTGTGCCTTTTTGTTTTTAAATTAACAAATATATAAGGTGAGTTATAGAGTTTATTATGAAATATTTTCGTGTGCTATCGTATTTTGTATATTACAGCTAAGACTTTAACGATGTCAGTGGATTCCCTGTTTGAGCGAAGCATAGTCTTAGTATAGAGAGGTTTCATTGTTATTTCGCCATGTTTGAATTCAAGATCAGGAAGGCGTGGGGTGAGGCATCTATACCTTACAAATTGGTATACATGCCGCAGTTAAAATCAGGGACATATGCCGCGCGTATTCTTTCGGATGTTAATTTTTAGAATTTTTCGCTATTTTGCACCAAATGCCGTTAAATATAATCGCAAATCCTAGTCAAATGTCGCCAATTTAATTATAATTTTCTTTCCTTACAAATCCATAAAAATATCATCAAAGTTTTCAAAAATCCTCCAAGATCATAAAGCTCTCCAAATTCGTCTTTTTTCCCACCGTTATTGCGACTGGAAACAATGAATAAACATGTACTTAGCCGAAAGCATAAGACCTTGCAGATACAGAGCCATCCACCAGTCAAGGTTTGCCCGAAAAGAATATCGTAACTCCATCGAAACATTTGCATGCAATATCTCCAATTTCAAAACTAAATGAAGAAAAAAGGAAAGGCAATGAAGAAATAGGCACTTGTAATAACCACTGCAGAAAACAGAAGACCGTTAAAAGAAAGTGTTGGAGAAGAAAGTTGGAAAAGAAAGAAATAGAAATAACGAAAGAAGGTGGTTAGATTATGAATCAAATAGTCATAGTACTAGTTCTGAAGTAGATGATGTTTCTGGGTTTGATTTCATTGCAATAAAGAAAGCCAGAGGTAATCCTAATGAGATGCGTAAAAGAAAGGAAAGTGAAGCTGGGTCATCACAAACTTTGGATGTGAATACAAGGAATATGAAGAACATTAGACTGATGCAAGGAATATACCTCAAGAGGCATGAAGTAGTAAATTTCTGTTGCCACTCTAAATAAGAAAAAGTTGGGAAGTAGTAATTGCCAAGTAAATCACGATGGCCCAGTGAGCAAACTACTAACTTTGAAAAAAATGTGGCTTAACGAACAGGTTAAAAAACATTTATTTTCTTGCAAGGTCAACATACATGAGTTAATAAGTTTCGAGAAACAATACAACTAAAAGAAAACGAATAATCAGTCGTAGGTAGCAAACTGAAAACGCACTTTACTTTCTAGAAAAGAAGGCACTATGAAATATGTAATTGTTTTAGCTACCAGACACTAATTTTACGAAGTCACATCTTCAGCCTCTACTTTAGTTCTTACACAAAAAAATAAAACTAAACATAAAAAACTAATGATTTATAAAAACGTAATTATTGATGAAAACTAGTAACTTATAAAAGGAACTAATAACCGATAAAACAAACAAGTCGCATATAGCGAACGGAGTACCAGCTGAAACGAATTAAAAATTGCATGTTCTTGTGTGTTTATATTTTACTTTATCTCACTTATAGTTTAGTTATTTCTTCCTTTCTTTTTGAAGGTGGGGGTTACGTACACCAATGGAGGAGTCGTCATTATTTTCCTAAAATATTCGGCGTGTTTTAGATTTCCTCGCCCCGTGGGTTGGGGATTATATATTTCACTTACCGTATTCTCCTGCTTCTTAAAAAAGCGACTGAAAGAGGATGGAGTAGCCACCGGAATAATTATACCTGTATAAGTGGCTCCCCTCATCACAATGCCGGATTCATTTATAGTCTCTGGGCTGAAAGGATATAATGATATATATATATATATATATATAAATTTACAGTTTCTAATGAAGTTCCAAATTCGCGGTAGAAATATCTGATGCTGTAAATTATCAGTATTTTAAACACAAGAGGGTTCTGTTGGGTCCTAAGCTCGGGCCTACTTGGCCTATACGTAAATCCGGTGTTACCTCATCAGTCAAAATTCGACTGCTCTGCACTGAGAATGCCGAATTGCTCATCTGTAGCCAAAATTCCCATCAATAAGTGAATAGTGAAGTTAAGCCATGGTTCGGAATCCACGTTGAATTGTACTTCCGGACTCTTGGTAAGTTGACTAACGTTTTATAAATCAGGAACATAAAATCTACCTGTGTTGAGCATTGCAACAACAACAACAAATAGTCAAACAATTTTCATGAGATTCCATACAGAAAATATTCCCAAGCTTAGAAATTGATTTTGCTATCCCCATTAACATATTCATTAACATAAGTATTCATAGAGATTATATATAAGAGAACGGCCATGACGATACGGCTGCTAGAAGAACCAATACTATGTAGAGTGAGGACAGAAGAACGTGATAGAAAAGCGAATACTTTGGTCACTTGGCAGACATTAATATTGTACGAACGTTGAAAATATGTCCATACTGTACTACATCTTACGGGCCATAGGCGTACCCAGAAAGTTCGTAAGGGGGCTACTCAATAGGGGGGGGGTTACAGAGCTACAACTCACATATTCCTATGCAAAATTTCATTGCAATGGGGGGTTAAAATCCTTATCAATACCCCCTTGCATACGCCAGTGCTGGGGGTGTCCGAAAAGACATCCTAGGAACGTCGGAAATGAACATCTTACGGACGTTCCAAAACGGACGTCCTGCGAACTTCCGAACTATGTCCGCATTGCGTATGGACAGAAGGGACCAAAAAAGGACGTCCTGGGGACGTTTTGTGCTATTTAGGGTGTGTGGGCGATCAATTTCATCAGCGGCTGTGAGTTTCACACAACCTTCCGAATTCATACGTGCTTTAATCACAGGTAGACATGGGATATGTCTACTGGGATTTTTTTTTTTTTTTTTTCATATTCCTTTCATTTTCTGTTCTTTCAAACATATGCTTATTTTGCGTGTAGATCTTTCAGTAACCTCACAATTCTTTTTTTACAGACTTGACGCATTTTTTTTCTTTTTACCATAATTCGGAAATGGATAGAGATAGGACAAGGTTGCAACGGTTTTTTATGCTCCACATGGGCTCTTCTATCACCCCCTTTCGTTTGGCAGATTAGGTCAAATTCACCCTGTATACTGCTCGAGGAATGGGAAGGGGTATTCCGCGGACAAACGATTTTGGTTCAATCTGCTAATGTGTGAAAATTTGGCGTTGTACTACAGGAAATACATGAGAAAAGGCACTATAAATAAATGACTAAGACACATCTAAAACAAAATTTTAAATTGTGCACCAAAAGCAATTTCAAACCAAAACTAAATGGCAATCACGCTGAAACTCAATTTTAAGGTCAGTGCCATCTTCAGATATTGCCAATAAATAAGGAATGAACTTGAAGTTGTAAATCCATTTCCTATGGCAGTTTATTTAAAATTCTTTCCTTGCTTGCAGCGGACGAAGACCAAAATCGAAAATTTTATCTTTGATTTGCCTTATTTATTTATTGTAATTTTTCTATGCATTTCCTATTGTATAGCGCTATCTTTTTTCCTATCAACAGATTTCAGAGTTTTTTCGGAATCGTTTTCCCAACCTTTTTGCGTAAAACATAAAACCTCCCTAAAGTGATTATCGTAAGTTCCGTGAAAAAATGGTCATTCAGAGAGGTGATCTCTTAATGGAGGTCTATGAAAAGTGGGGATGTAGATGAAATTAAACAGAAAATGTTTGCAATTACGTACATAAATGGTGGAAATTGTGGCACATTAGCATGGTCTATGGTCAGCCATTCTTATGGGGATTACACTGGCCTTTAGTGATCATGCTGGCCTATATCCAACTTTGCCATATAGAGGTCAAGCAGCTCCAGTTTGAACCAAAACTGTGGGTGCTGAAGCTCTTTTCTTAATTATGTATTACTTTATTACATTAAGCATTGCACAATATTTCATGGATCGTATCCACCAAGTTTGGTTGCATGCAATCAAATATGATTCGATGGTCAGCGCCAGTCATTTGACAAATTGAAAACCAAAACCACAACAAAGCTTTCATGATTGGATGTCTCTAATACTTCAATCAGGAAATATTCAACATTTAGAAAATGGGGTACAATATCGCCCCCCCGCACTTTAAATCAATTTAAGCGGCATTCACTCGCCTAAAACCTCCAATTGCGATGGTTGTTAACAAACGAAAACAACTCTTTTTTTAAACGATGAGTCTTCCATTCAGTGGCGGATTAAAGTTTTGAGGCCCCTGGGACACTGGTGTTATGAGGACCCCAGTAAAATAGTTTAAGAGGATCGTTTACAAGAGAACACATCTCTGGAAGCCCTCTAGCTGGTGGAGGCCCCTGGGCTGCAGCCCCTAAAGCCCATTGGTTAATCCGGCACTGCTTCCATCATACACTCAACTAATATATAGCGACACACCTTTGTTTAAAAGTTGATGTATATGTTTTTCTTTCCATATTTCAAGTTCTCTCTATGGCTTTTAAAACAATGCTACAACCTTTTGTGGCTGCAAACCTTTTCTTGTTTAAATAATAGCTAATTATACCATTATAAAATTAATTAATTTAGACGTCTTCATTATAATACTCCGATTTTATGACTATTTTTCTATGAATAGTTTAATTTTCGGATTAACCGGTTGGTCCTGGTTCCGTCATGACCGGTTAAGACGAAGTTTACTGAAGTAAGCTTTTACGTCTAGGGATGTCTTGAAGGCATTTGATGGTGTCCTCAACGATGGTTCGTCGCCATTTTCGCTCCATGATTTAAGCATTTTTTTTTTTAACTGCGGAGGCCGTTTCCACACATCTTTACGCATGTTCAGTGTGCCACTATACGCAGCTGAGAACTATATAGCCAACTTTTCCAAATGTTATATAAATAGAGTTTACCTCCAGTAAAGGCTACTTCCGAATAAGGACAGCTTTATTCAAGGGACAAAATGCCCGGTCTCGTGGGTATCCCTTACCGGGAGGTAACACGGCATATTTTGTGCATTTAAATGGAACCTCATGAAGAAACTATGGTAGGAGAAATCGTTTGTACTTGTAGAGACAAGAAACTGGTTTAAGCTGACCGCCAACGTTCAGAACAGAACTTTTAGAAATCAATACCTTTTGTACATGTGTTAATTGTATATTGTAGTAGGTCAGACTTCAATTGTAATTAGTACGGAATCGTAGATTTCAAGAATTATTCTGAACATGTGTTTCAGATTATCGTTACATTGCATGCCCGTATCCAGAGGGGGGATCTTAGGGACCGGTCCCCCTCTCAAAACTAAGTTTTTAATGGGACTTGGCTACAGCCTTGCGTACTGTGATTTTATCGATGCATGCGGTAAAAATTTTTGAACCCCCCCTTGAAATTAAATCCTGGCTACGGTCTTGTTCCATTGCCTTAGATGTTTTTTGGGTTCTAAACTGCTAAATCGTTGTAAAAGCATGATATGTCGAGTTTTAGCTCGAACCATATACACAAAAACCTCGTTCTGGAAGGCCATGTGCAACAAGTTCTCGTGATAAGAGACGCATACAAAGGATGTCTTCTTTCCAAAAAATGTCTTTACGTCAAATAACTACGGTTTCACAGGAAAAATTATGTAAGAATACTGTACACAGACGTATTAAAGAAATAGAGTACATGGTTTACAAAAAAATGACTCGCAAACCTCTACTCGAAAGCTTCACCAAGATAAACGGTTGCAGTGGGCTCATAAGCACATGTCGTACGGCGACAAAAGGCTCAGTGTACTGTTCAGTGAACACAAAAAAAAAGTGGAATCTGGATGGTCCTGATGGATATGGAAGCTTGATTTGAGGAAAGAGACCAGAATATTTTTTAGCATACAACAAGGGGTTGCATTTTCGATGTTATGGACGGCTTTTTCATATAATGGTCAAGTTTCCATAGCAATTCTAAATGGGCGACAAAACTCGGAGAGGTATATGGAAACACTACCGTCTCATTAGTGCCATTCGGTGAAATTTTAGGCGGTCCGAACTGAGTGTTTCAACAGGATAACGCCTCCATCCATACTTCTCAAGCCATGAATGATTGCCTAAACAGAAAAAATGTTTCCATTCTGGACTGGCAAGCAATCAGCCCGGACTTAAACACAACCAAGAACGTGTGGGCTAGTCTAACTCGACAAGTTTATGCTAATGGACAGCAATATTCATTTGTGATTGACTTACAGAATGGAATCGAATTTGCGTGGTACAATTTAGATCCTTTAATACTACAAATTTAAGTAATTTCCATGGAAAATCGTGTATGCGAAGTTCCACGAAACAATGGAAAATCTACAAGGTTCTGAGAAGCAAATGTCCATTTAAATTTCAGAAGTTTTGTTTATTCTATATACTTTTGGGACAACCCTTTTTTCATGTCGCCTCCATATAACTATGATGCAAGTTGTCTTTTTTAGTTAAATGCTAGCAGCATGTGTTTTGTAATAAATCTTTTTGAAACCGTAGCCATATTCCTTTCGGTTAATTATAAAAATGCATTTTACTGGTGTCCATAAACTCTTGGGACGACTGTAACGCTGAAAGGGGGTAATAACGCCAACGGCCAATACTGAGCGTAATTATGAAGTAATTTGAGAGATGGCGCTACCGGTTCTGCAGAGAAGAGCCCTGAGTCGCCTGAATCACAAAAAACCTTCGAAGTTTCTTCGTTCTGCTTGTTTGTTTGGATTTTTATGGCGCAAGAGCATCTGGGCTATACTGCGCCAACTGTTCGTAGACGGCATCACTGTGAAGCGTGGATCAGATTTAACGGATCATATAAAATTTGCGAGGTGAGTTCTGCTACGCAGGGCCGGATTTACATATTTTGCGCCCCTAAGCAGAATAGGCGCCCCCATTTATCCTCACCACCTCATCTCTCCACCATTTGACCCCTCAAATTTTATGGTGCATATTTTATTCTAAAGCAGCGATAAATGAAAACTTAAATAATCATCATTCATTCAACTTGATGGGAAAACGGAAAAAAGCAACAATCAAAATTTATTATATTATTATTTATTTTTCATTACTTATTCGACAAAATAACAATAAAAAAATTTTTGCAAAAAAGCAAATTGAAAGCAACCTGGAGAACAATCATTATCTTACTGTTGCATAGCGTCTTGTAAGAGTTTGTTTTAACTATCGTTGTTATTTAGTTTCAATGTGAAAGTTCCTTGAAACTGTATGCGTTTGATTGTATGATTGCTGTATGATTGCAAAGGTGAAGCATCATTATAGTTGCTCAAAGTATGAACTTTGTTAAATATTTTCGGTCGGAATTTTTAATCAAATTTAATGATGGAAACATATTTTTAAGCAGATAGAGTGTAAAGAACAAGGAAATATGCCAAAACTGTTTTTCGTTTTTTTTTTAATGTCTGGTTTTCCAATATTTTGCCCTACTGTGCGGAGGCGCTTTTTGAAGTCTGGTAGTTTTCCCTAAGTCGGCGCCCCTAAAAGGTTGGCGCCCTTAGGCTCGAGAGCCTAAGGGTAAATACGGCCCTTCTGCTACCTAGAGACTACATACTTATTAGGAAGTTATTTGTGCATTACACACACTTGTAGTGTATTTCGAGCATCTTCAAAATATAGTAAGAAAAATGTGAATGTGTCCGCGAGATAGCTGGTACTTCAAAGCATGCTGGGTAATAAGAATTGGTGTACGCAGAGGGGTGTTAATAGGAGTTGTAACCCCCCATTGCAATGAAATTTTGTATATTTAACATAGGAATATGTGAGTTGTAGCTCTGTAACCCCCACCATTGAGACTACAACCCGTACTTACGAAACTTTCTGCGTACGCCTATGGCAATCAGTATATCGGGGCAATAACGCCACTTAATGGCGTTATTACACTGAGAGTTATTTTTCCATTCATTTTAATTCATATTTATGCGTCTTTCAAAAACGTTGTTAACTTTTATAATTTTTGGTCCATTTTATTGCTCAATATATCATAATATTCCTTATAAAATTAGTAATAATTTATGGCGTAAGTTTATTTTAACTTATTTGGAACGGAAAAACATTCCATACTATTTCTTAGATAAAAGATACATTAAAATAAATTGAAAACGTGCATTAATTCGGTATAATTTTAAAATTCTTGATTATAACGATTTAAATTGTTTCATTTATTTAAATTATTCCCAATTTTGAACTACTTCTATTAATTTTCTATAGTGTTGAAAAGATGGTGTACGTTAGTGATATAAGTTTTAACTGGTTAAAAAATTATTTTTTCAATTCTGGTTCTGGGGTTTTTTTTCATTTCTAGTTTTTCAAGTACCTTAAGCAAGTTTGTTGTTCGTTTCAGATGCATAAGAACTTACGTTAAGAAAAATGCTTTATGGCCCAAAGAGATTCTCAAAGCAGTCCAAGAATAGAACATGTCAGTGAATGCTTCAGCAAGGAAATGGAAATACAAGATTCCATGCAGAACATTAAGAGACCTAGGTCTGTAGCCAAACCGGGGCCAGCTGCGGCATGGCCCCAGTTGACCCATCGAGCTATTTATATATATATATAGAACAATCCTCGGGTGCCCCGGGCCTTACCCACGAAAATTGGCTGAACGTTAACGAGACGTTAGTACTCCAGGAGAAAGGCGTAATCTGGAGGGGGCAAAGGGGCACTTGCCCTAGGTTTTTTTAGAAAAGAGGCAAAATCGCAATTTTTTCCCCTTACAATTTTTTTTGCCCCCTCCAGTTTATGCTATATTTGACACCTGTGCCTCAGCATACCTTGTTTTTATTTTAAAACCACGCCTACGGCTTTACTTTGTTTGGCGCAGAATGACCCTTGCTGTCTTTGCGTCACAAAAACACAACAAACCAAACTTTGTCAACGAAGGCAAGAATTGAATTGTCTTACGGCGCAAGGATTGCAATGCAGCAATTGCTTTTGTTTTTTCTGAAACACTTATCAATTAAACATATTTCAATATGTGCATTATGAAGAATCGATGGCATTTGCGTTTTTTCCCTAAAGAAAAATTGTGACACCTGCTGGATGGAATCTCTACGTCTCCTATTCCTCCTTAAGCTATTCTGTATTTTGGACCCAAGTTTTATACAGTTTTTAAACTATAATCTCTTATACAATAGTATAATTTCATATATGTAACTCTTAATAGTACAACTAACTTGTTAATTAACGTTTGTTGTACTAACATTTTAACATTTTTTGAATCAAAATTTCAGATAAGATATGTTGACTCTCAGATACACTTCTGTCTTGAATCTTGATAAACATAATTTCGTAAGCTTTATCCAGACGTGTGCCGCAATTTTCTCAAATGAGGCCCATGAAAAATCCCAAAAAATAATAATACTTTATATTCATTAATTCGTAAAAACGACGCTCAGTCTGTTCTTAAGTTATTACAAGTTTTCCACGTCCCTCTGCTAAAGATATACAACAACTGAACTCTTTAAAATAAGCATAATTCAGAAATATGAAAATTTACCCTCTCTCTTGTCAACATCACCGCATTCTGGAAGAGAATCTCGTAACAAGCTTCGGCTTTATATTCTCTTCCATTTCTAACCTCAAAACTTAAAATAATTTAATATAGATCTTCTCTTACATTTCTATAATTTTTATACTGCTCAAGCTATGTATCACGAAATATTGTATATCGGGTTGAATGAAAATTTATTATTATTAGATCAAGCCGTGCCGGAACTTACGGTCTTCCGAGGAATCCTAACCTCGCAAGGCCTCGGGAACTAAGCTCCGGACTACAGCAAATAGTTTATCAGTGTTTTATCTTGGCACTGTTGGGAGTTGGTTGTTTTGGGGCAAGGACAGCAAGAGTCATTCTGCGCCAACTGTTGGGAGTCTAACCCGGGTTAACAGCACACCAAGTGAACGCGTTACCATCGCAGGATCGTCACAAAGGCAATATTTTTTACATAATTTGATAAAACTATACGATTATGTACTAACAACGCATTTCGCTTCCATGGGAATGATCAGAGTAAGATCTTAAGTCGATGGATGTTCAGAAGGTTCGTACGACTTGGCGATGAGATTTACTTGGCACCACTCGTTTCGAAGAGGAGTCGCCAAATAATACACCCACCTCTTCTCTAACGTCGTGCGAGTAGTTTTGTTTGGACTTTTTATGGCGCAAGAGCATTTGGGCTATACTGCGCCAAGTAGTTTAGTAGGCATCAGATAATAATTGAATCAGTGAGTACCTAGTGGCGGATCGACTTCCTCCTCACACCCTCTTCCGACTTATTACTAGACTCTTGAGAAGCTGTCTGAATTATAAAAGGGTTGAATCAATATAATGCAAATAAGTTTAAAATAAATACGCTAAATTGTTGTTAAAAAAAAAAACAAAAAAAAACAGACGACTCCAATTCACCATTTTTACCCAGCCTCGTGCTTGAACATTCTGAAATTCTATCGACCAAGATATGGATTCCGGCGGGGATTTCGCACTTTTTTTTACTCCCACATATTCGTAGTTTGATGACTTAAATAAAAAAGTTTGGGTTCCTCGAAAACCTGTAGCTTGTGGCGGAATATGATTTTATCAGTCCTTGCGTCATAAAAAAAAAAAAATCTGACAGAAGCCACTAGATGGGAAAATTGCTGTTGCACTGTCTTTTGATTTTGGAGGGTGAAGTAGTCTTAGATTACAACAAGCTATTGGTTCCCTCTCCAATGTGCATCACGAGGACGTAACAGTTTAAACCAGCGGTTCTTTAACTTTCCTAGACAGCGGACCCCCTTCAGAGATCACTCACCCTCGCGGACCCCCAAGAATTAACTCAAAGTTTAAAGCCCAGAATTTGCATCATACATATTTATTTCTAGTGTTTCATCACTAATTTTCACCATTTAAGGGAGGAATTTTTCGTCCCCTCATAATTTATTCTTAGCATTAAAGAGCAAATGCTCGTGTCTTAGTACTTTTCCGAACCTTTGTGGAACATTGGGTCTCACGGAACTCCAGAGGTCCTCTGACCACAGTTGAAGAACCGCTGGTTTAAACCATCAGCTGATATCCCATGCCGGTATTTTGTCGTTATACAACGCAACATAGTATATATATGTAGAATTATATATTTAACTACTGCAGAATTCTAAGGGAAGTTTTAACCATTCATATAAATTAGCTTGGTGGAACGTAAATCATTAAACTGTAATGTAGTTGTTTTTAATAAATGCAATAAATTTTAAAATAATATGCTAATTTATTTGGAAAATTTGGAACAAATTTTGCTATGTTTTCACAAATGTGAGGATAGGGCAAGAATCTTGGTCATTGTATTTAAAAAATATATATTTTTAGTTAGTTTACTAATTTTTATTATTGCAAGTTTACATATACAAAATTAATATAATTAGTTTATTATAATGTATTTTTGGTTAATCTTGTCGCTTGTATTAATCAATTTGTCTGTTCGTACATATTTAATATAGCACATCACGAATTAAAAATAGCTAGAAGGAACGGATAATATGCATAATCTTAAAAAATGTTACTAATAAATTAATAAATAAAATAATTAAAAAGTAGGTACGGGTATAATCACAAATGTACCGTGTGCAGCAAATGAAGGTAAAGTATCATTATTATTAAGTTCCACAATTAATTATTGTGAACTGTTTTGTACTAAATGTGAATCAGGTAGTGTATGAATATAAAGCATGCTGTATTTTGAGGTTTATATTTGAGGCAAAAATGCGAAATACAGAAACTGCTACTGAAATAGACGAACAATTTTATTTTAATCATTATCATGAAATCAACATCACGAAATGGACAACGAAATACAACAAAATTCAAGACAAGCATGGGTACTATTATATACTCATGGTCCGGCCATGCTCTCAACGTACAACCTCAACTTGAAAGACAAGTTTACAGGAACTTTATACATTTCATTTGAAGGGAAATAAAAAACACTACAACTTTAAAGAACTACCCAGGAATGTGAATATAAACGAACATGAATTTATATAAAAAAAATCAGTAAATATAAGAATTAACAGATTTCAAAACTATAATTCTTAAGAATTCTTGATTATCGAGACCATTACATAAATAACTTATTAAAACACACTAAACGAACACATACCAGTTTATCTAAAACGCGAAAGTAACTAAAATGGCAAATATGGACATGTAAAAGTAAACTGTTTCCGTAGGAACGTATCTACGAAAATTCTTGATCCATTGGTCAGTTTGTCAATCAGTGAACATTATTAATTAAAAAACGAACAAATATTCAGTAAACATTTTTAATAACATCAGTAAACAATAGAGCGAAGCATCCACAAACACAGAAAATGTAATTTTTTTTTAAGTAAAACGTAGACAAAGTATTTTGTTTCAATTTAAAGAAATCTGCCTTGCATCTCAATTTTCCCGTACAAGAAACAAAGTTTGTCCTCTGATTTTTACTTATGAGGAATTACAGTTCCTTATTTTGCTTCGAAAGAAAAAAATTTTCCCGGATAATAATTTTCCAGGCCTGTTCCGGGATAATAGTTTCTTAATCGTGTCCGGGATCAGTTGCTTAAACAAAACCTTCATTAGTAAGAGTTTATCTCGACTGAAGATTAATGGATTCACGAAATAAGTGGCGCATAATCTACATACGATTTCGGAAAGCAGTAGATTCTTAAAGGGGCTGTGGGGGTAAGTCACGATGGGAAAAACAAAGGAAAATTATTACATGGTATATGGTGAAAAAGAAACTTAGTTAGAGACTAAATCTTCAATATAAATCAAACAATTATTGACTTTGAAGAATGATTGAAAAAAAGTAGTTATTAGTCAAAGACATTGTTTAAACATTTATCTTCTTGAAGGGAGGAAAGGTGGCATAGAGCAATAAATACACATTATTAAAATGTGTATTCAATTCTTACGTGGTGAAAAAGCTTTCGTCGGAGTGGAAATGATTTGTCATAATCTTTGCAATTACACAAAAAACTTGATTTGTACAAAAAAAAAAGTAGAAACGACTCCGAAGCACGTTTTTCGGAGATTATGACTTCGAAGAAGATATTTTCATGAGTTTGCTGAAAAAGAAATCCAACAATACAACATTAAGAAATGTCACAGTACATTAACGTGGTGTTGCGAAGCGCAGAACATTAAACGAGGAAAGAGCGTAAACTTTTGACCTGGGAAAAATGTAAACTAAGTTTATAGCAATTTAAAAGAAAGAACAGTAATAAAGAAAAGAATTGAATTTTAGAGATTGTAAAGCGTTTCACAAAAGTTCATTTTTCCTGAACCTTGACAAGATCTAATATGCAGATTTTGAATTGATATCCAAGTGGATTCAAATTCCCATCCTGTGGGTTTATGTCCTTCCATAAAGCTATGCAAATATTGACAGCTATCAATATCGATTTATTAATAGATGGGATGATATGTATACAATAAAAATAATTGAAAGTTCCATAGAGGTGCAAAATATTTTAATTAATGGAAAAGCATTCCCATTCGCCTATTTTTCACAGAAATCAGCACTCTGTTTTACCATAAACGAATGGGATATAAATATCGCGTGGGATTTTGAATATCTTGAAGAGCGTACGTAGAAATTTCCTTATAAATACCACTAAATTAAAAATATTTGGAGGGAGTGTTTAGTACAGAACACTGGGAAAACACTTAAATAATAACAAAGATATCTGATACACCTAATATACCCCAATACCTTGCGCCCTGACCCCTTTTATACAATCTGGAAATCCACAAAATGAACATTACCCATCAACACACATTTCATTAAACATACCGACATCTTAAGAAACTTACAGATTCGTAAGCTATGAAAACTTTTGAACTTTAGAAATCCGAGGGAACATTTGAAAAGGTTTCCGAACTATGAAAAGAAGCCCAAGCGACTAAGAGTTCGTGTGGTTCTTTTGATAGCTTCATCCTTGTAGCGCCAAATGGTCGTATCTTTCAAAGTGTAAACCCTGAAGTCAGACTTGCAACTGTTTTTTAGGGAACCAACGCAGTCCTTGCGATAGTGTTGCAGCTGTGCAAGGGTGGTGTTAACAGAAAAAGTGGTGCAGGTTCCAAGGCAATTAAGTGGAAAATGATTATGAAGACTCACTACTCTTTCAGTGTTGTGGAAACACTTGACGTATGAACCAGGCTTAGTAAAATTCTTGCTACGATAAACGTGCTGAAACATGTGCATGTATCGTGGAATACCTTGTTCGTGGGCTTCATGGTGCAAATCATCTCCATCTTGAAGATCGTCCAAGAAGTAGACATTTCTAACGTTGTAACTTGCTCTAGTATAATTCTTCTCCTTTAAAGCTTGCTCTACAACTATATTCATGAGTTCTGACCAACTGGTGACAGATACCGGCATGATAATTTCATCAATGTCCAGTAATACAACGTACTCATACGCGTAAAGGTTACGGTAAAGGCAATCGTTATAGGGGATGAGTTCATTTTGTCTCTTGTGTGTTAATTTGGTCTTTAAGTACAGGTGTCTAAATCCAGGCAGATTTGGTTGGTTACCCGGTAAAGTAAGAGGCGTTAATTCGACAAAGTTTTTTTGCTGGTAGTAAGAAAGAACTTTGGTAATGTTTGGATGAGTCTCGAGGTCATAAAGAAATACCTTCTTGGCACCTAGTATGTTAAGAAGTTCAAGCCATTCGACAAGACGAACGCTGAGGTCTTCGTGCAGAAAATCCAACCCTTTGACACACACAGCAAAATCTTCCTTCTTTGCAGGTCTATGATTAATCACACGGAGGTTTGTGGTTGGTTTATCGCAACGTTTCTCAACCAAAGATACACTGGTGGGAACTTGCCCTCCAGATTCTTTTGCCGGCACTCGACACGAAATCACGTAAGGTTGGAGAATGCCGTTCTTATAATTACCCCATTTGCTATACCAGGCGTAGGTATATGTGGCAGGAGCAAAAATAACCATTTTCTTTTTATCAAACCAAAGTTGGCAAATTGTAGGCAGAGGCTTCACTCGATCAATCATGCCAAGAATGCGCACCAGGGGTGTTTTTCCAGCTCTCCATCGATCGTCATAATAAGCACCGTACAAATAAAAGGTGCCATTTGATGTTTGCGACCTTTGCCAATAGATGTTATTGAAATCTAGCTCATACAAGCTGGGGAACTTTACGCAAGACTTGCTTCCGATAGGACGGTTCTTGTTTTCTGACCAATAAGCAAATGGTAAGTTGGAATGATTAGCCAATAACGAAAGGAGTTGCTTTTCATTGGGCTGAGGAGAGTTGTCTATTTGAGGTTCGAGATCTAGGAAATTTTCTGGAATACCTGGTGTTCTGGAGTTGGGTGGAGTGGGCTGGTCAGCGTGTAGAGTCCTGGGGACACCCACTGGAGGATCCTTCCCTGGTGATAAAGGGACATTCTTCTGTTGCTGAAGTTGCTGCAGAAGACCTCGATTGACATGGGCGCTAAGGTACGTTACGGCTCCTTTGTGATTCGTAATTCGAAACACGAGATAGCAAAGGCAAGTCCAGATGAAAATGGCGTATAATACCTTCTTTAAAGCTCTAGTAGGAAGGTGGAAGAGTTTTGTCCACCCCATTTCAGACACTGCGAGATCTATGAGGGAAAAAAAAAGCCACAATTATAAAAGTGTCGGCAGTAACTACATCACAAAATTCAACATGAATAACATGTTTTTTTTTTGTATTTGTGTTTTCAAAATAAATAGATACTAAAAATCAGACGAATATTAGGTAGAATCTTTATATAATATTGTAGTTTTGTGATTCTGTTATACGCATGCTTTTAAAATAGTTATCGGAGTCCATCATCATCATCACATGCTATCATTATCCATTCGTTATTGGATAAGATTTCTTGAAATACCTTAAATACATATCTGTCCTGAGTAATTCGTTTCCATGTTACTTTAACTTGTTACTTTAACTTGTTTTCTTAGTTTATTCATCTTGTTCGAGGTTGCTTCATTCTGCCTTCGATGTTTATTTTAGAAGCCAGTTGAAGATTTTTGTTGTCCATTGTCTTTGTATTGTGTTTAGTTTTTCCATTTGCGTGTTTACTTTAATAATGTTGTACTCAACCCCCCTCCCCCCCAATATTAACTGCCAGAAAACGAGCGGAATATTTACAGCTTAAAAATTGACAATTCATTCCATAGATATACGTAAAAAGTTCGTACGGGGTGGGGGGGTTATAGGTTTAATGGGGTTATAGAGCTACAACTCACATATTCCTATGTTAAATATACAAAATTTCATCTTTCCCCCTGCGTACGCCAACGATTCTTTCTACGAATTAAACATTTCCACATGATGAGTCTTAATATTTGACTGCTCTTAATTCAATACTAAAATACATAACACGAGTTTACAGAAGAGATCCGACTTTAAAATTTTGACACCAACATTCTCCATTTGGGAATTTCCATTCATTCTTTCATCCATTCATTGTGACCAAACACGTTTTCCAAATTTATTGCACGTAATATTACTTTGAATTACCTAAGTGTTTCAATTGAGAGAAAATTTTAATTTCGGGGTATACTTGTAGCCAACCTAATTTCCAAATTCTAAGTTCCTCGACCTATTATTACTTTTTTTAAAAGCAATAAAATTAGTTATATATTAACATCAATTTTTTACGAAATGTCGAACATTTTAAACTTTGAAAATATATGTATTTACGAAAGAAAAGGTAGAAAGATCAAATTTAATTTGACGTCGAGGAAGAAATGGAAATATACACAATCGTGATGCATAGGTACAGACAAAACCGTTATGCGAAACTATCAGGACAAAGGTTTGCCATGATAGTCATGTTTCTGTGGTAAAAATACTTCCGGAAAGTTGTAAAGTGAGGAGGGGATTGTCCGAAATGATCGATCAGTTCCACGAAAATAAGTTCAGAGAAGCCGTGTGGCATTGCAAAACACTAAGATTTACAGAAACATTAGGGCGCCAATGTAACTCCCACCGGTAACACATCGCACTTATCTCGCCAAATAAATGTGTGTGCACATGTATTATATGTGTGTACACGTATTTTATTTAAGTGTAAGTATTGAAGTGTGTTCTATGAGTGCGTGAATCCCATTGAAGGTTTAGGTACATATTTTCCTTTTAACTCCAACAGCCTTTTTTTTTTAAATAATGGGAGTTGAACCCGGGATAGTGGTGCGTTAGGTCCAGATAAAAATGGGCACATACGTGAAGGTCTGATTTTTTTTAAAGCTATTTAATTAACCCCTAATAATTAAATCACTACGTTCCTGATTACTTTAGGAATCATTTGACGTTTTCCAACATTAAAATACTTTTTTTAAAATAAGCGGATGATTAATCGCAAACGCCGCATAAAATGAAATTTGAATTTCGCATCCAAAACCAGTGGTTTTATTGATTTCAATTTTTTCCAAACTGGTTTCAAAGTATTTAAAACAAATTACACACAAACGCAGTTTAATTTGAGCAGGAGAAACATTTTACAATTGTTTCGGTGGAAAATCAAGCGTCCACCATCGTCAGAAAATTCGTCCAAACGACATCGTTCGGACGAATTTTCTGACCATATATATATATAATTCTCTGGCCATATATATATATATATATATGGCCTGCAAAAGGGTTGCTGGTATCTAACTGGAAGGAGACCCACACGCTGAACGTATGTGACGATGTGTGGAACCGGCCAGGCCAGTAACCTAGTGTCCTACCCCGCCTTCAAGTGGTGCAGGCTGAGCTTTCTATTTATGTGGCAAATTAATATTTGCTGCACGGATAGAAAGGCGGAAGGGGAGGGCTAATTCACCAACCCGTCTAGCCAGCGTGGTGAAATTATGGCTAATTCCTCCATTATGTTGACACACCAGAAACCATGGCCCCTAGTCTCCAGGTGCTGGAGTGCTCCTGATCAAGGCAGCGGTCAGTGTGGCATGAAAGCAGGGGGTGCTAAGAATCACTGGAATGGCCCAGGCTGCCGTTTGTTATTGACCTTGGCTACGTTTAATGGACGATCCCTTGCTTCTGAAGCAAAACTTCAGGAATTGGAAGAAGAACTTGACAAGATCAAATGGGACATTGTAGGACTCAGTGAAGTTAGAAGAAAAGGTGAAGAGTTGGTGGAACTTAAAAGTGGACATTTGTTTTATTATAGAGGAACGGAAACTGGAAGAACAAGTGGTGTTGGCTTCTTAATCAACAAAAGAATTAAAGACTGTCTTCTGGAAGTTGAAAGTACATCAGATCGAGCAGCGAGGCTCGTTGTTCAACTAACCCAGCGATACCAACTTCAAATAGTACAGGTATATGCACCAACATCAAGCCATACCGACGAAGAGGTTGAAGAATTTTATGAAGAAATCAAAGAGTTACACACCAAAGGGAAACAACATATCAAGCTCATCATGGGGGATTTCAATGCAAGAATTGGACAACAGGAACAAGGAGAGACATCGGTTGGTAAATACGGATATGGGGAAAGGAATGAACGTGGCGATCAACTCATCGAATTTGCAGAAGCTGAAAACCTTAGCATCATGAATTCATTTTTTAAGAAGAAACCGCAAAGAAAATGGACATGGAAACACCCAAATGGGGGAACTAGTGAAATTGACTATATCCTGGCAAACAAGAAATCAATTATTGAAGATTGCAGTGTACTGAACAGATTTAATACTGGAAGTGATCATCGAATGGTGAGATGTAAAATGCACTTAAATACTAAATTAGAACGACAGAAGCTCATTAGGAAACAAGTAAGTAAGAGGGTGGATTTAAAGAAATTAAAAGAAAATACCGAGGCATTCAAGTTGGAATTAAAAAATCGCTTTTCTGCACTGGAAGGACTTATTGATGAAAGTGATATCTCAGAAGCAAATGAAAACATTGTTAAGACAATAGTTGAAACTGCTGGGGAAATTGGTGGTGTAACCTGTAAAAAGCACAATAGCAAATTATCTGAGAAGACGAAACAGCTCATGAAAAGGCGAAGAGATATGAAGGTGGACAATCGAAATACCAGTTCCAGGATTGAGTACATAGAACTTTGTAAAACTCTGCGCAAAAGCATGAAAGAAGACATAAGAAAATTCAATTGTGAGTTAGTAAGGAAGGCCATTGAAAATAACAAGAGCCTTAGGGTTGTTAAAGGAAGTTTATCTGTTGGGAAGAAACACATCATTGCATTAAAAGGAGAGGATGGCACCGTAACAAGAAATAGGGAAGAAATACTTAGAAGAGTTGAAGAATTCTACAAAAAACTATATGAAAGTAACAGTGGATTAAACGAAGACACTGAAATAGTCGAAGGAACAGCTCCTAAAATCTTAAAAGAAGAAGTTTCATTTGCAATAAAAAGTATGAAGAAAGGAAGAGCCCCTGGTGATGATGGTATTACATTAGATATCCTAAAAGAAGCTGGAGAATATGTAGAAGACATACTTGCAAAATTCTTTACCAAATGTCTTAACAGCGGTAACATACCAAACCAATGGGATTCTGCAACAGTAATTCTTTTGCATAAAAAAGGTGATAAAGAGGATTTGAAAAATTACCGACCAATTAGCTTGTTACCTGCTATTTATAAAATCTTCACAAAAGTGCTAACACATCGCCTGCAGAAAAAATTAGATGCAGCTCAACCAAGAGAACAAGCTGGATTTCGAAGTGGATTCAGTACAGTGGACCATATTCAAGTATTAAGAGAATTAATTGAAAGAACACATGAATATGAACTTCCATTGTGTGTTGCATTTATTGACTATGAGAAGGCCTTTGACTCTATAAAAACATCAGCAGTCATCAACTCTTTAAGATCAACAGACATTGAGGATGTGTACATTGACATGGTGAAACGTGTGTATAAAAATGCAAGTGCAAAATTTCGGTTACATAAAGATACCAAAACTATCAAACTTGGCAAAGGGGTGAGGCAGGGAGATACCATTTCTCCAAAACTTTTTACTTCTGCTTTACAGATGATTTTTCAGCTGATAAATTGGAATAACAAGGGAATAAAAATAAATGGTGAATATTTAAATCATCTGCGGTTTGCTGATGACATTGTTATTTTTTCAACGGACCCATTAGAACTCCAAGACATGGTACAAGAGCTCTCAACTAGAAGTGAAGAAGTTGGACTCAAGATGAACCTACAAAAAACTAAGATCATGTTCAATAATTTTGTAGAGGAAACAAAAATACAAGTTGACAACACTGAGCTAGAAATTGCTGATTCATATATTTACCTTGGCCAGCTGATTTCAATGGATGGCAACATTATGAAAGAACTCAACAGACGTATTAAACTTGGCTGGAGTGCATTTGGAAGAAACAGTTTTATCCTGAAGGGGAAATTGCCTTTATGTCTAAAAAGAAAAGTCTTCAACCAGTGTGTATTGCCAGTCCTCTCTTATGGATCAGAGACATGGAGTCTAACAGTTGGAGCAATACGAAAGTTACAGACAACGCAAAGGAGCATGGAGAGGTGCATGCTTGGAATAACTAGGAGAGATCGAAAAAGAAACACTTGGGTGAGAGAGCAAACTAGAGTAGAGGACATCATTGTTAAAGTAAAAGGACTGAAATGGCGATGGGCTGGGCATATTGCAAGAAGAACTGATCAACGATGGACAACAGAAATTCTGAACTGGATTCCAAGAGACCACCGAAGACCTAGAAAACGTCCTCAAACTAGATGGGTGGATGAAATAAGAAAAGAGGTTGGGGTGACGTGGAAACGAATGGCCCAGGATAGACTTGTGTGGAAAGCATTTGGAGAGACCTTCATCCAGCAGTGGATAGATAATGGTTGAATATGATGATATATATATTGTCTTGTGTATGGTGATTGTAAAAAAAAAAATATAAAAAACATAAGGTGAAGAGAATCAAGTTTGTTAGAAATTTAATTAAAAAAATATAATATAAATATATATGGTATATTTATATAATATACATATATATAATATAAATATATATGAAGTTGTTGCATATGCACTGAATATATATATGGTTTGTATATGCAAGTAAAATGAATACGTACCAAGAAAATAGAAGAAAGAAAATTAAAAGTATTAAAAAATAAATAAAATTTTTAGACGAGATAAATGGCAAAACCGTGAGAAACCAAAATTGAGAAAAATAAACATTAACTTTAGACAAATTTAATGGCAGAATAAATGTAATATTTACAAGAAGAATAAATGAAACATGAATAACTATGTAATCCTGAACATCCCTTGTGAATCAATTATAATAATTAATTACTATATGAAATATGAAGAGTCTCACAGCGCACATGTTTAGTTAGGCGCGCTTGGCGGCTCTCGGTACTCAAATGGTTATTTACTTTTCTTTGAATTTGGACATAGTGAAATTTGCCGTCCTAGGCAATGGCACGTGTCGCCCCCACTTGGAGCCAGCTCTGGCAGTCTACCTAATTTGAAACATAGGCGTAACTTGGAAGTTAAATATAGCGTAAACTGGATGGGGAGAGGGGGAAACGAAAAATCCAACATTGTATGGGAAAGAGTACGACTTTGCCTCTTTTCTAAAAAAATGGGAGTGGCAACTGCCCCTTTTCCGCCCCTAGATTACGCCCATGCTTTTAAATGCAAAGTAAAAAAAACTTAGGCCCCGACAATTTTCCGTTGTTCTATGAAAAATATAGGCGTTACATCGGCATTTATACATTTTTCTAGGCCGATGGCTAATTTTCCCCCTAAGTTAACATCGGCAGCCGATGCCGATGGCTAATTTTTTGAACAATTGGCGTCGATTGATCGGTCCAGCCCTAGAGCCTGATACGATGTATCCGTAGGGATTAGGGTAAAATATCGTTAGACAGGTTATCGTTATAAGCAGTATCATTACAGACAAGGTTTAACCTGATACACTATATCTGTAGGGACTAGGGTAAAATATCGTAAATCAGCAGTATCGTTGTAGACAAATTTTACTGTATAATCGTATATAAATAATTTGTATGTAACGATCGTTTGGACAAAAATCTTAAAATATTCACTTAATTGAAAAAATCGTAAATAAAATATTAGCTTGACCAAAAAATCGTAAATAAAATATTTGTTTGACTAAAAAATCGTAAAATGGAAATTTTTCGTATAAAATTTTATGAGGTTAGATGGCTTCTTACGCACTTTTGATTACATACCACAGACATATCGTCGTTATGAGATTTTATGTTTACGATCGTTTACGACATCGATATCGTGTATGATTAATCACCCATTTACGATGATACGAGACACAGAAGTTCCCCTAAACGATCGTCATCGCAGAATCGTATTAAATAGCATATAATACCTACTTAAGGCAGAGTATACTGTACCACGTGTGTGTCTACAAATGAATGTATAACCGTACGAACGTCACCTTTAAATTGCACACGGATTTACGTAGCTCGTTTGTATATTTTTCAATGACAAGTAAAGTCTCAATGCTGTTTTTATACCAGTCTTATGTCTGGGCCGTATACAAGCCGATCGATGAAGGGTTGCTAGGGGATACCTGCGAAGCCCGAACACTCAACAGGGGGTGAAATTTCCAGATAACTGTTTGCGAATAAGGTAGTTTTTAAGAATACTTTGAAGAACAGAGAAATATTTGTTATTTTATGAGATTAAAATATATATCTTCGCCGAGATGGAGCCCCCGGTACTATTCCGAGAAAAAGTTAAGATATATGTATGTAATATATATATTACGCATTGTAGAACAGGTTATACGACCATGAAGTATTTTGTCGACAATAAATAATCATTGCACGATCAGGACTTTTACCATTGATTGGTCATAAACAGCGTAAATATCAATGCAAATCACATTACATGTTAGTAACCACAATTAAAAATTTACGAAACTTTCCATTATTTACAAATCTGAATCGCTTTTGAAATTAAACTTTCCTGCAGCTTTTTACATTTATGAACAGTCCAACCACCCTGTTAATGATCATAAATAGATTCTTAATTTCAGCAATGCATGGAGGACTGAACTTCACTGACAAGTCCTTACATTTGAAATTTTGCCCTTAAATTTACGGCTCTACAACATATGTGGCAATTAAGAGACGCTACTGCTTGATAACTAACAGTGGCGTGAAATGGCAACACACTGTTCATTGCAGTTGATTCTTGATGAAGAACAGCAATGTCTGTTTGAAACGTCTTTATATGCCCCACTCAGTATAAAAGACAAATCCCCAACTGTTGTTACCAATCTTTAACATAACCATGATGATTGTATTGGTAGACATTTTGGGTATCAGGAATATTTATATTTTTTCTTCCCGTTGGATTGGCTTAATTTGAAATGGGAACGATGCTATGCTAATTTTAAATATTAACACTTGATATTACCAATAATGCTCAATTGTTGAAAAACAAGAAATTTGAATGTTTCCGATTCGAATAATCACATTTACCTCATTAGTTTATGAGGTAACAAAAAAGCTGGTTTAATACTGAATGCGAAGAGAAAACAAAAGTATTTTTTTCGTTATTCCCCCACACACACATATGTATCACGATAGAAATCAAATAAATATGTCCTTATAAATGAATATTAAATAAATTAGTATTAAATAATAAATGATATATATATACAGTTCAATTTGGGGAATAGGGGTCACACAACCACCTACGACTTCGATACTATTGCTTCAAACATGCCCGTATTCAGAGGGGGAATCTTAGGGACCGGTTCCCCTCCGAAACTAAATTTTTAATAGGACTTGGCTACTGCCTTGCATGCTGTAAACATTTTTGACCCCCCCGAAATTAAATCCCGGCTACGGCCTTTGCTTCAAATAATTTAATCTATTATTCGTTTTCTATTTTCATAATTTCATCAAAAAAAAAACTAAAAAAAACATAATATTGTATAATTTTACATCCACTCATCTATCTGTACAAATACCACATGCATGGAAGTTATAAGGTTAGGGTGGTAATTCAAAGGTTGCTGGTTTGAGTGCAGTCTGGGGGGTAAGGTTGCTTTCTGTTTTAACCTTTGTGGGACTAGGGGAAAAAGATACTTAGCTGGACTTCGAAACGGTGCCATATACCAAAACGAATGCATACGAAGTTTATCATCTGTAGTTTTTTAATTGTTTCGCGGAGTTTCTCGAACCTTTGCAGATGGTTTTGGAATTATACATTAAATTTTGGAAGACAGTGCAACTAGGAATGCTTCGCCCCCTCCCCACCCGCTAAGAAAACGAAAATTATAAAGGTTTGCTATGTGCGGAGCATCAGGGCGGGAATAGCCCCCACCACCACTTTGAACTCGAGACCAGCTACGCCAATGCTGGAAGATTCCATGGTACTTGAAAATACATAAAACCTCCTTAAGGCGGCTACCGTCGGTTCTGTGAAAAAGCGGGTGCTCAGCGAGGTGGTCTCTGAATGAAGATAAATTTAGTATTGGGCCTATGGGGGAGGAAGGAAATCCATTCCCAGAAAAAATGCTCGTTAAGGGAGGTCGTCATTAACGGAGGTTTTACTGTACATGAAAACTTTCTGATTAATTTGAACTTGGTGGTGATGGGGAGAGGGGGAACCTGAAAGCAACCGTAAGTCCAGTTGATGGTTGTTTACAAAATCCTAATTATCTAATAATTTTTAATGCACGGTTTATTATTAAAATGCCAACTTTTTGTCTAAAAATAGATATAAAGTTATTTCTTTAAAATAACATTCCGACATGAATAGCTCAGCTAAAAAATAAATTAAAACCTACCGGGAATAACCGTTTGGACAAACCATTAATCAAGAGATTTGTAATACTGAACAAAACAATATTTTTTTTAAAACAAAATTGAAGGAAATTAAAAATTTGAAATGAAACTTATTAAAAATTTAACGATCATCTGGCGCAATAGATATTGAAAGAGTATATTTTCATATTTAATAATACGGCCTCACCCATTTTGATACATTTTTGACGACTTTTTTCAAAAGATGATTTCTGTTTTTCATTTAAACTAATGAAGGGTTTCTGAAACACAGTAAAAAATGAAGTAAGATGCAATTCTGAAAACACAAAGCTACCACTTACGACTACTTTTCCCAACAACACCTTTTGTGCAACAACCAACAATATCTAAAACGAATTTGCCGACGACTGATATGTTAAAATGTATAAACACAAATAAGCATCAACGCTTTCATTTCATGTTTGATTCAATTAAGAGTCTTACCATGGTGAAGGCATCCTTTTAGATTGCTTTGCTGAAAAAATAGAGCAGTTAAGATATGATGACACTCTAAACGATAAAATCCTACATGTCAATGTCCTCACAAATCATTTGGACTTTTTCTCAAGAACTTAACAACACAAATCTTCAAAGCTGACACCTTAAATGTGAGTAGACAAAAAATAGCTGCCATACAAAGCCCACGTTGTTTCAAACGTCCTTGCCGATGAATTTTCCACGCTTGAAATACGCGGAAGTCTCTTATTTGAAGACTGTCTGCTTTCTCAGGCCTGTGTGTGTGTGCGGCAGTGACGTCACGTGTCGAACTTGACTCAAGCAAAGACAACTTGACCAATCAGGGCGCTCGTGAATCTTCAGACCTGCCCTTCTTGATGGTCCCGGTAGCGAGGAAGGACGGGTTGATCACTAGTGATTTCGAGTCGACGTTCGTTCAAGGACGACAGGGGTGAATCTACCCGGTCTGTCAACCCGGGTTGCGACCGGAATGTTAATCAAATATGACGTCATTAAGTGGAACTTGGAACATCTGACAGTTTTCTTTATAGCCGTATTTTGGCAATACGTCTTTCCTAACTTCTGACTGGAAATGGGGCAGACGTCACGTGACGTACACAATTGTCAAAGACGACTGATCTTAGAAACCTTATTTTGGTTGCCCATTATTGAACGTCGTCAACAGTGACACCTGCAGAGTTCACATGAAGCAATGATGCATTCACGGAGTGAGGACTGTAATAACTTTCTAGTTAATCAGCAAATGTGGTATAATTAGCTTTTATTTCAGGAGATGTGGCAATGCAATATTTTGCAATCGTGCATTAAATAGCTTTCAAATATTAATATACATGTAAATGCTGAATATGAATTACTTTTCAACGTTTTCCATGTCTTAGGTGTTTGCCAATAGTTTGAATGTAGGGTGATAAAAAACAGATGGAAGAGTATATCCACTGCCATAGCGTAGGGGGTGCCACCGGAGCGAAAACCCCGAGCTCAAAATTTCAATATTGGACTGGTGAAAGTGGGATGCTAACGGGTTTTAGCGGGCGTAATACTTATCTTGTTCCCGGTGCTGGTAACCCACGCTATGCCGCTGAATATGCCACTAACTTAAGATAGACTTGGATGATTGTTTTATGGTACTAGAATGTTAAAGGTCATACTGTGCCCAAGCCTACAGTTTTCTGAGAAATCCGAACCACTCCCTTAACGCATGGAGATCCAACACTCCTACTAGAGTGAGCAATTTATTGACAAGCGTCCTATTTTGGTACCATTGAAGTCAAACCTAGGCCAAAGGTACCACCTGAAGGACTCTTAAGAAAATAGTCCTGTGTTTGTGTGGAACACTTTTGTTTTAGCTATTAAGAGGAAAAAGGGCAGCTTTTTAAGAAAAAGTATTTAATACATTGATTAATTGGTTCAACAAACAGATTGAGTCAAAAGGTTTCTAATGCTCTTGGTTCGCGGAATTAGTCATACACGGGTACCTCCCGAACAATGCTTTCATTGTTTTCGTAATGTTCGCAGAGTTGGTGTCCTCATGGCACCGGAAGACACATATGAGTGGTCAAGTTCCCCGAGAAAGCAGGGTCGAAAAAGTTTTATGTGCATCAGCATGACTTTTCGATTAAGGGTCATGTTTTCAGATTCAAGCAGCTCATTACTTGTCAATCCTGACAATGTCTACTTCAAGGCAATATATAATATTGCATGGATAATTAATCCTGAAAAAAGACAAGACGTATCAAATTGTCTTTACTTATTTACACAGTACATTATGCTCTGGTCCACAAAATTTGTCACGAACTGCCTGCTACAAGAAGAAAGCTTCATCTTTAATACGAAAACGTTGGATGTCAATAACGAGCCCTTCGCCTGAAACTATGGTGCGACTTGCATACACTAAATCAGTTTCATAGTATGAGGTTAGCTATAGTAATATTTTTACAAATTTGCATAAAAATATCAGCGTTTTTCTAACAGACGGACACTAAAATCCTTCATTAGTGGTACTCATTGGAAAGAAAAGTGTCCGTAAAAGAGGGGGGTAATTATTGTGAAGGAGTTCTCTAGGGGGGAAAATTTTAGGTAATCCTAAAACGCGATGAGTTTATATAAGGATGTCCATTAAGAGGGGTTTTAATATATACAGTGAAACCTCTCCACAACAATATTATACGGACCGAGAAAAATTATCGTTGTAGAGGGAGTTATTGTTATAGGGAGGGTTCATTATACAGTAAAACCTCTCTATGACACTATTATACGGACCGAGAAAAATTATCGTTGTAGAGGGATTTATCGTTATATCGGACATCGTTGTAGGGAGGTTTTACTGTATATTAAAAACCGTACCATCCGATCACATTTTAGTTGTGGATTTTATATAACTCCATCTTGACAATCTTCTTACGAAAAACAACTCTGCATTTTCCTTCAAAAAGAGAAATGAAGATTATATTTAAATAAAGGAAAATCATTAAATATTTATTTAGTACTGTTTTATTTAATTTACAATGCCGTAATTGGTATTTATTTGCTTTCGGATTAACTGGTCATCCGTTCATTATCTGATTTGGGGCTTTTTCCATAGGAGCCGGTTTAGCGAAGAGAGAGAGAAAGTGGGGACAAAGTCTGTACCATGTGTCTTTATTTCCTTAAGGTATTATATATTGTTTTTGTGGTGGAAATGGGTTGTTTCGGTGTCCTTCACACAAGTTTTCCAATAATGGTATTTACACTGGTGGCTATCTGGGCATTTTATGGGTACAAGCTTCACCAATGAAAATACGGAATCGTGCTAACATAGGCGTCAAGTTATACAGGGTGTTTGGAAAATATCTGGTAAAACTTTAAGGGATGATAGGGGACACCAAATAAGGCATGTTTGACCATATCCCAATGTCTGCAAAGGGGCCAGTTTGGCTGTAGAGCGTAACTACTGTTTACGTCCACCACGTTGCTACGTAGCCAACTGCATGAATTAAATGCAATTTTTGAAACATAATTTACGTAAATGAGGTAATGATACTGCAGAGACAAAGAAATCTGGAATTCCGTATTCTGATTTTGATCTGTGTTACTGTGTAGTGAAAATAAGCCTAAAAGTGCCTTT
>QLNU02003225.1:62520950-62554221 GCA_006491805.2 Dysdera silvatica | reverse complement strand
AAGGCTTGTGTCCACTCTCCATCGAGCAAATCCATCAGCGCCATTTTTTCCACAACATGCGCTTATTACATAAATATACGAAAATTAATAAATTGATGATAGTATTGCACACTTTATAGACTACATTATAGTGTAAATTTTACATGCTTTTATATGCATTGGGGAACCAAAGCACAAGTGTGACTCGCTTTATTGACGTGGCCTGTAACCAGACCCGCAATATATCCGAGACACACGAAACTCTGGAAATGTAATTTGCATGGTAAATCTAAAACAACTGCAGCCTCTCAAAACTCTCAATTTAAAAAAAAAAGCCCTTTATCAATTCTACCACTCTTCCATAAAGCGTGTTCTACATTAGGTCATGTTTTAGGCGTTACAAAGCTCCCCTATTTATAACACCTTCCGTTTAATGTGTGTCTTCTTTTATGCATGCTGCTTTTATTGCTTGATAGGCCCCAAGATATTATCACGCTCGCTGCTGCCTTTATCTTCGCTATTTCTTTTCGTTTATCCTTTCTTTTCGGATCGATTTATTCAAGTCGTCTCTTCTCCCTTTATGTATACACCGAGCCTTAATTTTTTTTTTGTCATCGACAACGTCCATTAGGAGGGATTTTTCGAAGTTTCATCGGTAGTTTTTGCTTCATTGGCATAATTTATTCGCTAAATTGAATATGGATCCGCTCATTGATGAGCAATTGGTTTCAGTCGCTTCATAAAAAGTTTAATTTGCCAGTCATTGTGATGGTTCTTCTTCCAAGTTCCTTTATGTTTTCTTCGGATTTCTTGACGTAGTTTAGAATATAGCTAAAATACCATTTGTCTTAGCTGAAGATGGCATTTGTCCAAGACAAATAGTGTTCTAGAGGATGTCATCATCCAAGTAGTGAACCGAATTTACCGTCTGTATTACGTCATTCTTTTAAATTGTATTACTTTATGGCTTCGTCACGCTATTCCCAATATATAAGACTTCCTTGGATATAGACAAAAGAAATTATTGTAGCCGGTTTCTTCCGATTAAAAATCGATTTTCCGTCTATTTTAGCTTCATTTTCTGATTACTTTTATATACGATCGTTTCTTAATGTCCCTCTTTTGCTTTTCAGCTGTAAGTAACTTTCTCTAGCGATCAAAGTTGGGTTTAATGTAAGAATATACTGTTCAAGGTATCAGTCTAAGTAGTTTCCTGTATAGTATTAAATATATAGTTAACAGGCCTGTAGTTAGGATGAAGGGGCACGGAGCACTCACGAGTGTAAAATTATTTCCAAAAGCGCTAGAGAACTGAGATAATATGTCACTTCAAACACAAATTTGGCGCCCCACCTGGTCTTTTTTAGTTTATTGCAACTACAAATACTGCAATATTAGCATATATCAAGATTTGTATTTTAAATTTTATGGATGTAGAATTGGGTGGAAGGGGAAGAATTTTGCTCACGGTGCTCTTATGCCTAGGCCTAGTGACCCTGTTGGAAAACTCATGGCTGCCCATAAGGAAAACGTTAATGTTCATTCAAATTTAGCACATTTTTATATAAACATTATTAAATATTATACATATATACATACAAATACTTCAATGGGGCAACTGGGGCAGTGATCCTACTGGCCCCAACTTGGCTACAGATCTAATAGTTAACATAGGTTAGCAGATAGTCCTAATCGTAACATCCATGACTTCAAAATATATATGATATCTTTATTCCACTATTTATAATAGTGGAATAAGCATGTATGATGCCTTTATTCCACTATTATATATATTTTTAAGGTGACTGGTTAAACCTTGATGACGCAAGGCCACCCTGTGCTATATATTTTTAAGGTCTGAACATCTGTTTATATTTAAGTGGAGATTATTCACAGATATGGTTAGCGTAATTATATATTATAAAAAATTGTGTTATAATTGTACTGTTGTCTCCTGCCTTTAATCCAAAGGGGAAACTGAGATTTATAAAAAGACCCCCCTTTACTTTCGTAGTTTTTTGGTGAATTTTTTAAATTTCTTCTTCTACTTTTCTTGCCTTCTACAGTTCGTTTCTTGAAGTTCTCTCTTTGTATTTCTTAGTCTACCTTCTTTTTCCTTTGCGGGTGGGTTCAGTTTAGTGCGTATCTGAGAAAGCATGATATTTAAATTTACAAATACAAGTATGAAAATAAGGCTTTGTTGCAGCGTCTCGGGGTCCAGTCGACAGGACACCTGGGTACCAACTAAGGGACAGCCAGCTCTAGCCCAGCACGAGATTTTTTTTTTTTAAAGTTTCCGAAGCTCATAATGAAATTACCCGCTGAAGCTTTGCGTGCTGAACCATTCGTGATCTCTCTCAATTGCAATTTATTTTCGTATAGTAATTGAGCTGATCTAGGGAAAGGCAATATTATTCTGGTTTGTAACATTTAGGCAAAGAATTTCAATTTGAATCCTGAAACGTCGGTGCTGAAATTTCATACCAATTTCATGTCTATTAATGGCTACCTGTTTCTTTGTGAGTGTACGCCCCTCACGAACTATATTTTGCCTAATTACTTCTGGCGCATGGATCTGTGACCGTTTTGCACCATTGTGATGTCCTTAGTAGCAAATTCAATCCAAACAAATCAATCATATCGCAAATTGAGTTTTGCGGCGTTAGCATAGCAAGGGTCATGCTGCGTCGGGACCTACAGTTATCTGAGGGATACGAACCTCCTAGGTTCTAGGGAGTCAACCCATGAATTACGATGAACAGCCGTACCGTAAGCAAATTAATCATGCAGATTTAAATGAGCGAGGTCTAAAAACAGTTGCCATTTATGAAAAAATAAACGTTATTGTGGCTTTTGTTCGTGTCTTCATGGCGCAAGGACAGCAAAGGTCATGCTGTTCCGGGACTTAGTTTTTCCGAGGAACCGGAACGTCCGCCTTCGAGGGAACCAAACCCCCGGATTACGATGTTCAGAAAATCGGCACGCGTTTCACGATACGATTGGGAGTCGAACCCGGGTTTATGGCACGACAGAGCGAATGCGTTACGACTACGCCACGGTAAACCAGTGGACTTACGTTTTTCCCCCCAAGTAATTCGAACCTTTTAAAGCCTAGGAAACTAATCCCCAGACTATGGTGTGCCGATAAGTGCCCTGTTTTTTTTTTATCGCTTGGAGTCGGAGTTGCATTAACGGGATGCTAGTCGAACGCGTTACTACTAAATTAGTGTTGCGCGATTACGAGATGTTTTTACAATAGAAAAACTCGCGGTGGACTCAAATTTACAATCGAGTCAGTAATTCAGTCTTCGACGAACTCAAAAATCGAGATACTCGTTACGCGTCGGCTGCTTAACTGCGTATGCGCGTGAACGTCGCTGAATTAATGCTGCACGCTTCCGAGGGCATGGGGACGTTGTCAATTTAGTGAGTATGTGGTTAGATGTAGCGACTTTCATGAAATCCAGTCAGGGTTAAAACAATCGAGAGGTTTCGCGATGTTCATATAATCGAGATAATCGACAAAAACATCTCGCATCACCACACTAAACAACCTTAGGGGAAGCAATTCAGTAGTGTAGCAATTCAAAACTCATGGGGGTGGTGGGGGCTCAAGTAGCTTCAAAGACGATAATATGATGCATTCTTAGAGAAAATATATTTTGATAATCAATTGGGGGCTTGAGCTCCCTGAGCCCCTCCTTTTTCTACGCCACTGCCTGCCTTTTCAGCTGAAACAACATTCTCACAATGTTGTCCACATTATGACCAATGAATATGTATTGTAATCCTTGTGGTTATCAGTGTGCGAATCCGAAGAATCTAATTTTCTAAAACTGGCATATTTGCATAATTTAATCAACGCGTTTTGCCAATAGTTGTCGAAATATTTTCGAATTTTGTTTCTTTGTTTCTCAGCTTCATCATACGATGAAGGATATATCGTTCCAAGCACTGTATTGACTGTAGTTAGTGGCATTGATCACCAATTTTAGATGGAATAATGCGAAGAAATTCTGAAAAAACACGTTTAGGTTGAATAATTTAGTCTTTTAAAGTAGGCAGTCTAACAAAACTCCCACAAGAAAGAGACTTCCAGATGTTCTTATGTGCCAAAGCAGTGCAACAAAAAATTTCTCTTTTCGAACAAATTATCGAACAATAATCAAACAAATGGTTAACGAAGAAAAATTTCCGATGCGGCGTATTTAAATTTTTTTTGGGGGGGGGATATTTACTTGGAAAGGTGTTCAAGAAATCCACGTATGTAACTTAAACTAACGCTGTTAAATACAATCCACCAACTGAAGGCTTGGTGGGCTTGCATGAGCTAATTTGGGAAGCCAAGGAGAGCATGTGCCCTCCAGTGTTTTTAAGAAGGTCAAACATATGCCCCCACCTCAGTTTTGGGATTTTTTTTAATCTCAGGTTTTTGCTCCTGAGTTAAGCCTATGGTGTGCTGTAAAGACAAGGAGCATCGTCTCAAACTGGAATCGAACCTGTGAATACTTTAATAGCTATAGTTCGTGCTATATACGTGGATGTCTTACCACTTTTCCAAAGGTCTGTTTTTTTTATTACTGCGCACACACACACGACGCTATAAAAATTGATATATCTAAAATATAGTTATTCCTTACATTACAATACATAACATTTTAAATCTGTTCGATTGTAGCTTTGCGTAGTATCTTTCTTACGATAAAACACGACGGGAAAGCGTTACGAAAATACGTGACGAATTTGTGAGTCCAAACTTAGGAAAAAGCTAATATGTAATCTAAATTACATAATTTAAATATACAGTTTAAATCTATGATTTTATTTCCTATTACATTGAGCAATAACTGCCATTTTTAATCCATTATTGATGGTTCGATGTATAACAAAGACTTATGAATTTTAGTTCAAAGGTTACGTTAAATTGTCGGTCCCACATTCAAAACGTAAAATACCGTTTTTAGTAATCACAGCAAAACTAACGATTCAAGAAAATTCTTCGTAGAAATATTTCTATCTCTAGTTTTCAATGTTTTAATCATCACTGCCAGCAGGAACTTTCGTATTCAGCAAAATATATATCTAAAAATAAATTATTGTTTACGTTAGCCCGAGATAAAAACTAAATCCGTAATTAGAACTAAAATCATGCGAAGTAAAAGCACATGTGCACAGCACCCGCTTTAACGCCAGGAAGTCTGTCCACTTCTGAAATCGGAATATTTTTGCATACGCTAGTGCCTTCATTTGAAAACCGTGCGGGATTTCAATAAATTTGAATTTTCGAAAAGGAATTTCTTTGTCAAGTCCCCACATGTAAGCTTCCTAATACACTGTTTTTCCTCGAACCTCGCGCATTAATATTTCATTGGGGTCTTGCAAGGTATTCATTCGCACCACGGTGCTTGCTTTCGGAAATCTACGTTGGCCTCTTTTAAGATATTCTTATTGATTTATTTGCATTTTGGCGCCCGACATTACGATGCAAATACGAAGAAGTGAAAGTAAACGCGATTGAACTGGTTAATCACCCACGAGTTGCCAGGTTCAGGGAACTAAATCGTGAAAAAGGCAGACGATTTATTTCTGTATGCAAATTTAAATATCTGCAGATATTATAGCATTGAAGAAATGCGTTTTTTGTGCCAGTTATCTTGGTTGGTTGGTTGTATTTTTATGGCGCAAGGACGGCAAGAGTTATTCTGAGCCAATGTTCCAGTTACCTTTAAGTGCGGCTTAGTAGTAAGCTTGGTTGGTCACAAATAAGTCGAGGGATGGCGTCAATCGTCTGTCATGCTGTCCCTACAGCCCTGTTAGTACGACTGATAATTATCTGGCAATAAAAAAAAAACAAAAAAACTTTCAAACACCAAATGGTTAGAAAACAAAAAACCGAGAACATTTGTAAAAAACTCTTGAAGTGCACGGATCCTTTTTTCTCGAGAAAAGTTTTAGGCTCCAAGATGGTGCAGCGAGTCAACTCAGACGGAACTAAAAACCGCCGTGGCTTCCAAACCACAACGCATTTATATCTCGTACCTAACAATTTTCCAGCATCGGACTATAACGAGCCGTTGTTGTAAGCATCGAATTATTGGGGCGTTATCCAGGGGCGGACTGGGTTCTCTCAAAGGGCGCATATCTTGGATTCTCGGGGGACCCGAATCCCTGCCTATTTAGAGGCGCGAGTCCTATCGTCCATGAGCGGCGGCCCAGTTGGCCCCTGGCGCTATCCTAAACATATCGATGGTCAAACCTTAACGATGAGTTGAAATTTAAGGAAGTTGACTAAATTTTTTTACAGAAATCTTTATGAACATGATTTTTACGTGTCATATATAAATTAAATATATATTCTGCCCAAAAGCGGGAGAGTGCTTGCGGGTGGGCAGGAGAGGGGTTGTGATTATGTAATAAGAGCAATAGGCTAGGCAGTTTAAGATTTTTATATTATCTTCAAATCGTTAATTTTAATATACAGTCTAACGTCGATTTAACGATTTGTTTAATTGGTCCCGACTGAGCTACGTTGAGTCCAGCGTTATATTTTCCTAGATTTAACGAAAAATTTTCATAATTAGCTTGTAGATGCAAGTACAATTTCAGTTAGAAAGTCAACTGTCGTCCAAAGTGTTTCCACTCATCGGTGCGCGCAGAGTTTCAAGGAGGGAGAAAAACCACAGTAAAACCTGGGAAATCCATGGTCCAGAAGGGTGGTGCCAAGTTGAACTTTGACCCCCTCTCCGGGCGCCTGTGTCCACCGCCACCCCATTAGGCATTCCGGCTGATTATTCCCAGGCTTCTGATGGAAATCAGGTAAGGTCACAGCTCCTTTAGCTGCCTGTGTTTCCCTTCCAAAACGATCAAAAAAGTCATAAAACGTGGATTCATCTTTTGTACTTTCCAAAAGACCCTCTTTTTTTTCTGCAATCTCAACATGTGCTTCAAATTGTCATGCAATTTACGTTTGAAAAAAAAAAAAATCCGTATTTTGCATCAAATTTATTAGAAAAATATTGTAATGGGTAATTTACGTAAAAATAAATAAATAAATAAAAATGGGTGCATGTCTTTTCCATCAAATTTATAAGAAAATAAATTAAAATGCGGGCGGTCTTTAATGAAGCAATCCCTGCTTTGTCTACTTGGACCTGATCCTCTCACCCCACTAAAGCAAGTGCGTCCTTTGTGAATGGTCAGTCATAAATATAAAGTCAACAACCATTGGTCAGTAGAATATTGCAATGTAGATACACTGAAGTGAAAGAAAAACATGCAAATAACGGAGCTTTGCAACCAATCAGCGTAACGCGATGCGGTCGGCAGCGCCTATATAAGACAAGAGATGTCTGGCAAAGCTGTTAGATCGGTTCTTGCCGCTACAATGGCAGGTTATCAAGATTTAAGTGATTTTGAACGTGGCGTTATAGTCGGCACAAGAGAGATGGGACATAGCATCTCCGAGATAGCGACAAAATTTGGATTTTCGCGTACGACCATTTCACGGGTATACCGTGAATATCAGGAATCCGGTAAAACATCAAATCTCCGACAGCGGTGCGGCCGGAAAAAGACCTTGAAAGAACAGGACCTTCGACGACTGACGAGAATCGTTAAACGAGATAGACGTGCAACACTTCCTCAAATTGCCGCGGATTTCAATGCTGGGGCATCAACAAGTGTCAGCGTGCGAACTGTTCAACGAACCATCATTAATATGGGCTTTCGGAGCCGAAGGTCCACTCGTGTACCATTGTTGACTGCACGGCACAAAGCTTTACGCCTCGTCTAGGTCCGCCAACACCGCCATTGGACTGTTGATGACTGGAAACACGTTGCCATATATATATTAATTTCGAAGACACCTCTAATATTGCTACTGATTTATTTGATAAGAGGAAAGAATTTGAATTTAAAGTTTCAACACTTTCGAATTTTTTTTTGTCTAATATTAGTGTTGGACTCCAGCGGACTATTATTGTTACACAAATTAATGGGACTGATAGAATTTTCTACAAAGATGGGCATTTTTATAGGGCTGTTAAAGTTTTAGAAAATACTCTTGTTCATAATCAGGTTCCAATTAATTTTATTCGTGGGGTTTTTAAGGGTTTTGGCAGATATAGATTTTGTTCTGGTAAGTTTTAAACAGGTTGTATAATTTACTTTGAATTCCATTTATTTTCTGGTTTGGCAACAGGTTTAAATTGAGGGAATTCTTGGGTATGGCAACATTTCTTTTCCTTCTATTTTGGCGGGCGGTTCACACATTTTTTTTTTCTTTTGGTTTTTAACGTAAGTACTTTTTTCTTTTTATTAGGCCAGTTTTTTCTTTTTATTAGGCCAGTATTTATTGGGCATGAGAAGGCCTATGCCGAGAAGAAATTGGTTTTACTATTTCCTTTCATTCTATTCTTCAAATTAAATATTTTTATATTTCTTTTAAAATTCTAATTTTTAGGGGCGTTGGGAGAATGCATGCCATTTTAGCAAATGCTGGCAATGCAAACAGAAATGCTCTTATTTATTTATTACACCTGGTGCGGATTCTCCCCCCGACGAAGTTCTGCACAATTTTTAATATTTTTTCTTTATTTTATTTTTTATTATATATATATATATATATACACACACAATTCTCATCACATGTTGAATAAACAAAACCTTAATATGTAATATGCTGTCGGGAAGGATTATTTCATTTTCTTTATTTTATTTGTATTTTTCTGTAAAATTGGTATTTCATGTAACATCTTGTAGAAATGTCGAAAACATATGCCTGATACAATTATTTTTGAGACAGAATTAAAAAATGTTCTCCAGATGTAGGAGTCATAAATTAGCGATAATTTAAATACCCCCGTTTTGTAGTATCGTGTGTGAAATCATGCATTAAAGTTAAGTACATAATCCACTGTCGGTAAGTCATTACACCATGCCGCATTCCAATTATTTGGTAAATAATCATGCCCATTAAGATAAAAAAAAAAATTGAATTTAGGAATACCCCAACGTAGTTCAGGTATTTGCAGCCTTACTCAACATTAAAGACCTCATAAAATAACGCTATGGAAGTGGGCAGAGGCGTTTGTTAAAGATGAATAAAGGCGATTAATTAAATATAAACCGCGTTTCTTCCGTTGGAGAATTTTATGAAAACGCCCACACATCAACTAAAAACAATCACGATTAACTCCCAAACAGCAACTTGTGGTAGAATAATAAACTGTCAAATCAACAGCTCATAAATCTGTTGGCAACCTTAGGTGGTTGTTGTCCCTCAACAATGATGTTGAGGTTGGTGATGAAACAAAGCGAGAATGGAGACGTGGAAAAGGGCGAAATTAGGTAGATCCTGCGTCAAGCGAGGACATTCCAAGTACTGAAGAAGTGTGTGTGTGTGGCCTCAGAGTGCCTTTTACATTGAATTTCCTTGTCATTAGCATCTGGAAGACCGAAGAGAGGGTGTGGTGCGTCGTAAGGGAGGAGTTAGTTATCGGTCAAGAGTTATTGTGCCTCCGATAGATGTTTTCCTTCAGAACTTTAATTCTCATTCAAGTAGCCATTGTTACTTTAGGCGTGCCCTTTTCAATACGACAGGTTTAAGCAGCGAGTTTTCGATAAAGACTCCCCGACACTTTTACTTTAAGGTTCTCCCTATTTTTGTTCTTCTTAACCGAGGAAGCCAATTTCCAGTAGCAGGAGACAATAGGTGTGTGTCACTGTCTTTTTCAATGCTAATTTCTGATGAAGATGCGAAAGCAAAACTCATGAATGCGGTTACGATCCAGTGACCTGGCCTCGATACGAGGTGAGAATGACAAGCAGTCGTGAAACTGATCCGCTGAAAAAAGACGTGGACTTCATTTTCGTTCATAGGGAGGTTGCGTGGTCAATGAATAATGCTAAAGGATTTTAATGGATGAAATTATGTCAGATGTATTTTTTCTTCTTCTGTATTTCAAGTCAATAAACAACTGCAGATTCACAAGCCATGCTGATCAGGAGTTAGATAAACAAAAAAATACTCATACAATTTTACAACTTTTATAATGAAACTTATTCAACTTATGCGGAATATATTTTAAATAACTTCTAAAAAATTTATTTTATTTGCTGGTTATTTTGTGACTGGCTACTCAGTCGTGAGACTAGAAGTTCTCGGAACGTGGAACTTAAAGTTTATCCCGAATTCATTTCACTTATGGCAGATAAAAAGGTGTTTAAAATTTAATCAAACGTTGGAGCTTTAATATTAAGGGAGTAGAAGCAAGGTTTAGGGGCATAGGTTATGAAATTGTTTTTGAGGAAATTTTCACAGTGGATACTGCTTGAAGAATTTTAGATTTTTTTTTAAGTTAAAATTAGCAATGTATTTATAATTTTATTTTATCCGAATTATGTGATAGAAGTATTTGGAGTTGTTTTCCCCATCAATTTTAGCCATCATTTTCTCAAAAAAAAAACACCTTTAAAGACTTCGTTTCTTAGTTACATTCCCTTGCTAATAACCTTCTTATCTAAAATCAAATAGCAATGTAAAGAAATAGCAAAAGTGTAAGGTTGCTATTTGTCAACTATTTATTACAATCTGAAGACAAAAGTGTTTCCATCCGTAACGAAGCTCTGTGTATCTGCTATAATAATTTTGAAAGATTATTTTGAATCAAACAATTTTGATTTGAAAAATGTCAATGCCTTAACGGGTCAAAATTCTTTGCTTGCTTTAATTTTGAAATTGTCAGATCAGTTATCAGAACATCCATACTTGCAAAGAAAGTTAAGGTTTTTTCAGTTAATACATACATGTAAGTACTACTCAAGTTACAAGTATTGAAGAAATGCAGCAATTCCATCTAGCTGAAATAATATTTATTGATAATTTAAACGTTTGGCTTAATTCAATAAGACGTCAAAAAGTAAATTATTGTTTGTTTGTTTGTTTGCTTTTTGGTTTTACGGCTCAAAGACTACAGTGGTCATGCTGCGCCGGGACCTACTGTTTTCCGAGGAATCCGAACCTCTTAAGGCCTAGGGAACCAAACCCCGGACTACAGTGAGCAGTGCGATCTTTATGAGATCTCTGAGTAAGCGTTCTTTGCACTGCTGGGAGTCGAACCCGGATTAGCGGCGCACTAGGAGAACGCGTTACCACACTGCGCCACCGCAGGGCGAAAAAGTAAATTAATTCGAATACATAAAGAAATTTAGTACGTTTTTTTGGCGGAGCCTCCGAGAATTACGTGTGCACACTTCGATGGTAAACGAAGGAGTAATTATTATTTTAGAATTCGAAACGCAGTTGCATAAATTGTTGCGAAAAATACGGAAAGTGAAATTGTTAAGAACATTTGGAAAACATGAAATAAAATAAAACAATTTGGCATGTTGCCAATTTTAGAAATTGAACTTATTAAGTTTGCGTTCTTGAAATCCTTAGTGGCAACAGCGAAGGAAGCCCTCAAAGTGAACACGTAGTATTTCTATTGTGGAAGCCCACACTACCATACTTTTATTGTCTTTATTATTCAAAATGTAACGGTATCTTATAATTATAAAATAAATAATGTACATAATCTATAAGATTAGAAATAAGAATATGAAATTTAATGAAATAAAATGCCATAAAACTTCACCTGAAAAATACTAACATGTAAACATTTAAAAGCGTAAATACACAAACCTCTTAACTAGAGGGCATTTCGTTGCCGCATCGATGCAGAATTATGCGGCTTCGACTGTACCCATG
Organism: Dysdera silvatica; assembly: GCA_006491805.2. Taxonomy (NCBI): domain Eukaryota; kingdom Metazoa; phylum Arthropoda; class Arachnida; order Araneae; family Dysderidae; genus Dysdera; species Dysdera silvatica. Next base: position 62,542,493 of record QLNU02003225.1, on the reverse strand, counting down.
AGCGGCCCATATGGAGGGGCAGAAGGGGCTCGAGGCCCGTCCTAGCCGTTTAAAAATTTTATTTGCCCGAACCTGCTATGCATTTACTTTCAAAAGTTTTACAGTCACATTTTAAAATAAGGTACTTTTTAGCTCATTACTAATTGTCAAGCAGTATCAATTATTTTTGTAGCGTTTTGGTATCTTGTACATTCACTAAAATTCTCGACAGCTTTGAGAAGGAGGTAATTTTTCTCCGCTCCCCCTAGAAATACTCATTAATTTTTCTCAGCCCCCCCCCCACCCCAGAAGTACTCATATGGGCACCCATGACGGTATCCCTATTGTTTACAGCATACTATTTCCTTTTTCACATTTTACTGACTAATAATGAAAGAGACAAACATATAGTGTAGTTTATTAACAATTAGGTCTGGGTGGTGAAACCCATCGTGATGGCCTGTTAAATTGTTCCACATATTTATTTTTTTTCATTATATAATAAGGAGAATGCGTAATTATTAACCCTTAAATGCCCTAAGTTTCAAATTTGATATCAAACTTTTAAATCGAATTGTACACTTGCAATTGATTTGTTTTTAATAATTGGCTGTATGTATGTTACCATTGCATAATGTTCTTTTGAACAAAAGTTAAAAAAATTGATAATTTTTTTTTAATTTAATTTGATATTTTTTAAACTTAATTTGGTATTTGATATTTTTTAAACTTAATTTGGTATTTGATATTTTTTAAACTTAATTTGGTATTTGATATTTTTTTTAAATTTAATATTTGATATTTTTTTAAATTTAATTTGGAAAATCAGGCTTCTAAGGGTTAATTAAATATTATAAAAAATATGTAATAAAAGTACATAAGAAAAAATATAAAAAGCATAAATTTTTACTCAAAATTTTAATTTCGAAAAGTAAATACTGCATCAGAAAGCAAAACCTTAAATCTAATTTTTCTCACCATGGCACGAAAATACAGTTAAAAAAAAGTTATACAATAAACCCTTTTATGAAGCAACTGACGTTTTTAAATCATCTGTCTTGTGTTTTATGGGACAAGGCACAGCAAAGGACATGCTGCGTTAGGACCTGCATCCGAGGGATCCGAGCTCCTAACGTCTGGGGAATTAAACCACGAAATACTAATTGGTGGCAAAAATGAACTCTGTGCTAGAGTGTTTCAAGTTCTTGTTTTTCGCGCCGCAAACAAGCTAATTACTTCTACATTAGTGCGCGGGCTCCGTTTCCGGGGTGGGTGGTAGGGGCGATCTGCCCCCCCCAATGTTGGTGTTAGGGCATCTTCTCCCCTCCATTTCAAACAAAACGCCTCTACTAGTATATTGTCTCTTCCCCCAATATTTTTATGTCGTTGGCGCATATGCGATAGTGAACAGTCACATCTTTCATTGCTTCCAAAAATTCTAACAAACTTGATTCTCTTCATTACTTTTTTTACAATCAGCATACACAAGACAATTTATATATATATACATATATAATTTTAAAAACTCCAATTATTTAAATTCTTTTTCAAAACCAATTATAATTTTTCATACCGACTACAAAAACATTGTTAGTATATAAAAATTTTCAGTATTTGGTCTGCAACCAAAATTTTGTGTCGAGTATATACATACACCATGTAATCATTCGAGCACGTTCAAATCTATTTTGGAAAATCTATTTTGGGGAAAGTTTGATATTACACAATATATATATATATATATATATATATATATATATATATATATATATATATATATATATTATATTACATTTATTAATTAATCATTTTCCTTGACGTACTCGAAAAGAAACTAAACAGCATGAATGGAAACTTGATACTATAAATTTTTTTTTTATAAAATGCGTATTTTCTGGATTCGGAATTGCCAATAAGATGTCAAGTATGGCCACGTGTTCGTCTGAATTCACAAAGCGTGGGACAAATGTCACAACCACATGGGAAAAAAGGAAACAGAAATGGAGGGGGTGGCACCAAATCCATCAGCTTGTCATTTTTCATTACATCAGCTTTCATCTCAATTATTTTTTCTTTAATCATGGATAACTGACATGGATTTTTGTCATTCGAATCCTAAGTTACATATTTATTCGTGGTCTGCAGTCTACTTGTCATCAAATAAAAAACCTTACCACGAGTAAAAATTGGGCAAAAGTTGTTTTCCCTTGCGGTGTTGTTGATGATGAATTCGAGGAATGGTTTGCATATTGCTGATGCAACGCTTTTAACAGCGATGTTGTCGTCAGGCACATTACCCGTTTAACAGACGTAGTGTCAATTCAGTGCCGGATTGAGGCTTTTACGAGCTCCAGGGTAAGAAGGTAGAACGGGCCCTTGAAGAACGTGGCCCTCGCTTATTCATTAAATAAATCATACATTTTTCTTTGAAGTTTATTTTCTTTAATGTTCAGGTTTATCGAAAATGAAAACTTCTCGGATATTAGTAAATTAAAACTTAAACTTTGATGACACCAAGCTCTTCCTGGGCCCCCAACTCAAGGGCCTACTCGGCCGATACGTAAATCCGGCACTGAAATTACAGTAATTTGACATGATAAATGCGACAATTCAGTCGAAATAAGGATTATCGTCGATAGCGGATGATTTCATAATTTTAGTATCTTAATCAGCTAAAGGAAGACAGGTGGCACAATTTTTCTCAATCTCTCCTCGGAACTCGTTTATCATGATTTCGCGTGGGTGTTCGAAGTGGCCAATAAATCACGATGTTGGAGTTTCGTGCTTGATTATGTTAGTAAGGGGCCCAAGACAAAATAATGGCTTATTTTGAAGAAGAAAAAAAAAACAAACTTTGGTATTTCACATAGGCCGAAGCTCGATTCCTACTTTTTCCTGTGCTAATGGCAACGCTAACTTGTTTTTGAGAGATATTAAATGATAGAATAATTATCTCTGTTCAAAATCGAAGTTTTGCGTTGTATAAACAAAACCGGTTTTTCTATTTTTGATGCCAAATTTCTGTTATTCCTCTTAAAAACTACGTTAGATTCCTTGATCTGCTATTTCAGTTGAGGAACTTAAGTTTTGCATAAACTTAAAGATTTTATTCCATGCTTTATGTCCGTGACATAATCTTACTTATGTTAGTACCATTTTCTTGGTTCTTCGAAGAGTCATAATCTTTTTCAACACAGACGCCCTCTACGGTAGTACCCAGATAGCACAAAAACGTCCCGAGGACGTTCTCTGGGTATCCGGCGCGGACATCCCCAACGTTCCCAGGGTATTCAAAATACACTGTCAGACGTCCGTGGGATGTCCTACAGTATTTCATATATAGCCGAAACCGACCAACTCTGAGTGACACATACCAAAATAAAAATATGGCTCTAAGTATACCATCAAAACGGGGCGATATTTGTTAAAACAATGAAAACTCTGCCAAAAATTCGAAACTATTATTCAAATAACGATCCAATGATAAATATATGATAAACCACGACTTCTAAGTAGTTGTGCAATGCAACAACTTGAATTCTGTTGTAGCACAAAAATAGTTTCTTGTCGCTAACACACGTACAGAGAGCTCTCGATGTTGAAGATGGTAATGGATAATACTGGTCTTCAGCAAAGGAAATTGAATTTTAATTTAGCTTTATTACTGCAAAATGCCCCCAAATTTAAACAACATGTATGCACACCGCGCGTTCTTCTGTAAGTTGTATCGACAAACGAGTACAGGTGTGTGTTTTGTGTCATGAGTACAATAAAAAATTTATTTTTATTATATATGCACCTTTAAAATTTTCAAGCTTTGCTTATAAAATGCAATTGTACCCACACAGTTCAAATTTAAACATGGAATGATTTATATATTAAACATCTAAGGCCAATACTAATGAACTCTCATATATTTGCGCAGATAATCTCTACGTTTAGGGTGTTATTACCCTCCTTACCTAACTGCTCCGTACCTAGCATTCATAGGCGTGGCCAGGGAAAGGTTTCGAGCTCTGTAATCCCCCGATTGCAATGGAATTTTGTATATTTAACACAGAAATATAGGAATTGTAACTCTGTAACCCCATTCATTGAGCCCATAACCTCTCTTATGAACTTTTTACGTACGTTTATGCTAACATTTATTAACTTTCGCATTTCTAGGTGAAGGGGGGGGGGGAGACCCCATATATCCCCCGTAGTTACGCCTATGCTTCCATGAAATCGTATAGAACAATTGAAATATTCTGTTTTCAGCTCACAACCTCACATAAAAGCATTAGCATAATTTGACAATGATGACGTGGATTTTAAAGTCGCATTTATGCCATCAAATTTGCATATTTAGAACAACATATGGTAGTTTTCTGGCTATTACAATCATATCTTCTACGTATCTATCGTATCCACAGTACAGTGTTTCCATAGCAGCCGGAAGTTCGCATCAGAAGCAAGCTCATCAGTACATTAGACATTCATGAGAGAGGCGGTTTCATCAGTTCGGCCAAATTTTATCTTCATCCGTTCATCTGTCACGTGGTGTAACAAAGACTTCCTTTCTAGATGGAAAAACTCGTGCTTCGACTCAGTGGCTGTTGTTCAAATAGCGTGTCGAAACGTAGTCAACGCGTGAACACGAGGTGGTTAAAAGTACTATGGTTGCTGCTGAAGTAACGATTAGTAGTTTCGTTTTTCGACATGATCTGCCGCAAATACTATCACGACATTCTAGAGACCTTTCTAGAGACATTCTTCACAAGACCACTATGTATGTACAACGCTGAAATTTGAATTTTTCTTTCTCCTTAAATTTGTATATTAAAAAAATGGGGAAAATTTGTCAATTTATTGATGTATAATTTTCAGAGAGATTTTATGCTATTCTACGATACTGGCATGCGCAGGGGGTGTTGATGGGGATTGTAACCCCCCATCGCAATGAAATTTTGTATATTTAACATAGGAATATATGAGTTGTAGCTCTGTAACCCTCCGTTGAAACTATAACCCTTCCTTATGAACTTTTTGCTTACGCCTATGAATTATTTACATCTGTGAATACAATATACTAAGGTGCAATTTTGGTAAATTCGACAAAAGACTATCAAAGACAGCATTACGAAGATTTAGGAAAGGGATCATTTGTTAAACGCAACGTTTAAACCACCATTGTATGTTTTTATACGACCAGGGGCTCCCTCTTGAAACATTCGGGGTCATGGGTTACATAATCTTATTAGGGACACTTTTTTACACTTTTAAATTTCCAATATTGGGTCGTCCGCCTACTGCGATGGAGCCCTTGGTCTGGGTCCATTTGGCTCTTCCATTAAGAGAGCACTAGATATAGACGTCTAGTGGCTGGGATTACAGCGCCGTCTCCGGCGGCCACCCTTCCCAACACCACCCCGTTTTATACACCCCGACCAGTAGTGGGTTTCGAAAATTTCCACCCTCTTCGCCATTTATAAAAATACCTTTGAAAAGAAATAACTTCTATCATACTGCTTTGCATAATGAAAGAGTTTTCACGTGGTTATTCAAACTAATACGTTAATTCGAATTAATAATTTATTTTTGGACCTTTAAATACCCCCGCCAACAACTCCAGATTCGTGCACGGAGTCAGTAGATACTTTACCTAAAAAGCATTTAGAACTTGGCATTGTGTGTAAATTTACGTTTTGTTAATTCAGTAGTAATTCATATTAACACAGACATTGAAAATATTCATTGTTTATTCGCATAGTTTTACTATAAAACACCCTTTTCAACATCATCAGCTTTGGGAAATTTTATTTTTAAGCTCTCTGCTACTGCTTCCCTCCTTAATAGGCGCCACCTATAGGGCTCTGCCGCATGTGCCTACTCATAAATCCGCTAACACAAACAAAGGTATCGAACAGCTCACTGAGCTCATGGTTATAGCTATCTTGCCATTGTGGCCCAAACTCGCCAACAGCTAATCCATCTATAGGGCGTAAGTTTGCTACATTGTGTAACAGAATAATTGGACTACTATATAAACTCCTTTATCCAATTTTCCGTCTGTGCCAAAGTACCGAAACATTCAACAAGCTACTAACTAGCTGTAACAAAAGGTTATGAGTCTTCATGGAATGAGTTGCGAATCTACAGTTATTGAAATAAAGTGGCAGCTCAGAAATTAATTTGTGTTGTGAAACAACATTGGTTTTCTGAACGTTGCAGATATTGGAGATAAACTATTCTCTACTATACAGTATTTCGCAGACAGAGCATCTATTTCCCTTTCAGCGCAAGCCACTGTCATTCATTTAAAAATCCCTGTCTCCTAACGACTTAATATAATAACACCGAGTATTTTAGTTGAAAGAGTATTTAAAATTAGCCTTAAGGATATACACACGAGGATTATATCAGTGGTTCCCAACCAGGGGGTCGCAGCAACTAGTTTTAGTTGCAAACATTGTTGTCAAGAATTTCATACCAAACGATTCCAATACGTTTATATTTCAACGTGGTTACATTGCAATATTCTACTAATGATTGTTAATCCCATATCTATAATATACACTAATTAATAATACATATATAATTCATATAACATATATAATTCATATAACATATATAATTCATATAACATATACATAATTCATATATATATATAATTTTGTATTTAATGTGTTTTCTTTACTTTGTTAAAAATGCTTTTATTATGCAAATGTGGCGGCGGCGGACAGAGGGGTCGCAGATCTTTTGGTTACTATAAAGGGGGTCGCGGATTACTTGGTTACTATAAAAGTGGGTCGCGGCTTGAAAAGGGTTGGGAACCACTGGATTATACAGTGACTTATATATGAAACCGTCGAGGTAACGCAGTTGTCTACCGTGAAGGAAATTCGTCCAGGAAATTCAAAAAAAGAAAATTCGTGAAGGAAATTCGTCCAGGAAATTAAAAAAAAAAGAAAGAAAATTCGTCCAGGAAATTCAAAAAAAGAAATATCGTGGAGGAAATCCAAAAAAAGAAAATTTGTGAAGGAAATCCAAAACGTAGCGAGAATGCTTGCTGTTTTACCCAATAATCCGGGGTTTGAATCGTAAGGCAACCGAGCTTCTCCTACCGAGAGCTTAAATTGGGCAGGAGCCCACAGGAGCCCGGCTCCGGTACTTCTTCATTTTTGGCGATTATTTAAATATTAGCCGGAACCCCTAAATAGACACTTTCATGAAAAAGTAATAAATTTGTGATTAAGGTCAAGCATTTTGTTGTCCAGAAAAATGGACATAAACAATTGATATGATTTATCGATTCTTTTGCAGCCATTCGATTTTTTAATCGATTTATCATAATATTAGGGCTCCTGCACTTTTTTTTTGTTAGAAATTAAGCCCTGCTACTACCTATTTCTCGCTATCAGGGTTTAAGCTATGATCGCTTTTTTCGCGAAATGCGACGAATTAATATAAAATGCAAGGAGGAATATTGCGCCCGTCGTAAAATAGCAACAGTTGTTTAATATCCAGGCAACAAACTGTCTTTTTTTTGTTAACTTTGATTTATTGCTATTTTAAAGTGCGTTTCTTACAGTAATTCAAAGCATTGTTGATGTAAATAATTTTATTGGTACGATTTTTCAAGCGATAAAAGTAACGAATCTTTTTTAGCATTTTGCTACAACTTTTTTTTCATTTTAGCATTTTTGTGACAGCATGTTTTGAGCCAGCTTATCGGTATATTGCAGGCCCTACAGCACCATACCTTTAGCTGTTATGTATTTTCACCATAATCACACAAAAGCTAAAGAAGCACGGAGTGTTATATTATTAATACAATGCTATTGAATACTATACTACATTTAGACCACGGTACAGGAGAATATGTGATTGAACTTTCCAACTCCTTGTTGACTAAGGAAAATGTACTTCTGTAATGCTTGGTACCACACCATCAAGCACGGCTACAGATTTAAAAGGTGATGCCTAACAAATGAAACTTCGGTAAGCATTGCTATTTGGTATTTTAATGTACTATCAGCTAAAATCAAGACTGTATAATATTTTAGAATACAATAATACGTCAAAATAATTACTAATACTTTTAAGTAATGCCAGACACGATAAACTGTAAAAGGCATTCGAAAATTTTGCAGGTTTTCTATCTCAATTCACATTCCAAAGATTGCTACGAGATACCTACGATATATAAATAACACAACCACCACTGTAGGCATCTGTTATTCCCTTTTTACTTCATTTTAAATGAGAAGCTCTCCATTTTCTCATGAAAATATTCTATATTTTTAAATTTTTTCGCTTCAAACCTTCCCGCTCATAACATGTAACCCACTCATAATATTTTTGAGGAAAACATCCTTGGTGTTAAGCGAGTTTGAGAGTATCCTTATAGATTACTTTGGGGGGTATAATACATTAGTACAGAAGAATCGCTAATCCAGTCATTCTTTGCGTGGCGTGCTGTCGGATTAGTGAAAGCACCGGATTAATAATAAGATTACATAAAAAAGTTTTATTTTATTAAATCTGTCACTCCTGACGTTACGTGGAGGCGTAACTCCTCCCCTTTTAGGCCAGAGCCAATTTATTGTGAAGCCAGACGAGCGAGAATTTACTGTGCCATTTTTTTAATTTGTGATCTTCATTGTTGGGAATGGTGGACCGCTGAAAGCGGCTCTGTTTTCCCAGAGTGATTGTAGTGGGCACAGTGGTTTAGGGTCTCCTGGAGAACTGGGACCCTAAGGGTGCTGAAAAAAAAGTCCCCGTGGCTGCGATGAGAGCATGCCGAAGACGAAGATTAGCAAGGAAATCTAATAAGTCTTTAATCTTGGAGTGCCTGGAGAAAAAGTAGAAAGAAAGAAGATGTGAAGCCGTGGACAAGGTCACCCGCATTGTGCTACTAACAATGCACAGAAAATAACTATCCAATGACGAAAAATGAAAATCTTTTGTCCACAAATTCGGCTCCTCCTCTGCTCTGGGGCATCCCTTCAGCGCTCCTGCCCTGCCACGTCCTCTCATTCCCATCTTTCTACTGCTGGTTGTATTTTTTATGGCGCAAGAATAAGGGTCATTCTGCGCTAGACAAAAGTCTTTCTACTGTCTCCAGGTTGCTTTCCCCTCCGTGCCTACATAGGCATTTGTTCGCTTATGGTGTTCATATAAGCAGTTGTTGACTTCAAACTACCATGGAGTTTTTTACCTAGACCTCAACGCTTGGAGGATGAAACCTGTAAAGTTTTATTTCCTATACGCCTTTTGTATTAATTACAGCCTGAGATAATAAAGCCGCCTTCAGCGGTAATTCTTCCCAACACAGTAAACACAATAAGCAACTTACCTATAAGTTAACTATGTTTTTCCAAAGTAACGTAGTTTTCCTCAAAACAATAAATCTTCCTTAATTCTACAATAAAACGAGTTGGAATTTTCTGATAATAATCATTAGCTTGCCTCTCACAAATCTTGTTGTCACGACTCCAAAATAACTTTCGACGTTTCGCTTATTCTACTCGTAAATCCTTTACGTTTGATTTCAGAAATTTCGCTTTGCACGTTTTATTTACTTGGACGAACTTCCTCCTATCGCAAATTTATTCTTTTCATTTGTGAAAGCGTAACATAGTACATCAATTTCGTATTTTCTTGTTCTTACTCCTCTCTCTCTCTCTCTCTGTCTTAAATTTCTTTCCTATTAAATCATGCTTATCCATAGCCTTCATTTTCTTTTTTCTTTTGGTCATATTCCTCTTCTCAATCCCTTCACAATCAAAGTTCAGGAGCTCAGTGGCGATTTCTATACTTAATATAATGGATATACTCCCTACAAGTTAAAAAATTAATAAAAATTAAAAAATTAAAATTTCATTGAAAGTAATTAAATCTAATTAGCATTCCGAGTGAATGAATCTAATATTCTAAGTAACCAAATCTAATCAACATTCAAAGTAATCTAATCAACATTCAAAGTAATCTAATCAATATTCAAAGTAATCAAATCAACATTCAAAGTAATCTAATAAATATTGTAAGTAATCTAATCAACGTTCAAAGTAATCTAATCAATATTCAAAGTAATCTAATCAACATTCAAAGTAATCTAATCAATATTCAAAGTAATCAAATTTAAATTACATTTTAAGCAACCAAATCTAAATAATATTTCAAGCAATTAAATTTAAATAAGATTTCGAAGAATCAAATTTAAATACAATTTTAAGCAATTAAATATAAATAGAATGTTAAGCAATCAAATTAATTGATGTGTTTTAGGTAATCAAATTTAATTAACATACTTTAAATAATAAAATTAACGTTTTAGGTACAAACGTTAAGATTATTACATTTAAATTTAAATAAAAGACGTATAGTTGAGCTGGAAAAATTTCAGCTCACGTTTCAATCACACGTTCAAAATGATTTATTGATTAAACATATCAATAAGGTCAATCGTTACGGTATAAACACGGAAAGGAGTTTATACTTTATCGATAAAGAATCGATATGAAAGGCAAATAAGTTTATAAAAGCCAATTGATAAAGATTTAAATTTTCTAAATTTATAGAGCAAAACAACTGATAACCAAAAATACACTAAATGCAGCCCAAAGTTACGTTTGCACTACACCGTAGTCTATTATGCGTGCAATAGTATTAATGTTCGAAATGTGTCACGGGGAAACGAAATGAGTGCCCGACGTTGGAAAAATTTCGCTGGTAGCTTTATTCGACGCAGGGTTGCCACAAACATTCAAGTTATACAAAGAGCAATAAAATGAGACATACGTGCAAAATAAAGTTACTGTAACTGTTATAAGTTTCACAGCGCACGGACAGCAAGGTCCATGCTATGTCGGGACCCAGAGGCGTAGCTAGGGCAAGGTTTTGGGGTTACCGCAATAAAATTTTGCATATTTAACATAAGAATACACGAGTTGTAACTCTGAACCCCTTCCCATTAAGCCTATACCCCCTCTCTTAGAACTTTCTGCCTACGCCACTGCCGGGACCTATAGTTTTCCGAGGAATCAACCTCTATGTCCTGGGGAACCAACCCCCGAACTACAGTGAGCAGTTCGTCGGTAAGCTTTCTTTTCTAGCACAGCTGGGAGTTAAACCCGGGCTAATGGCTCGCTAGGCGAATGAGTTAACCCTGAGCCACCTCAGGGCACAAAGTTACGTTCGCAGTACACCGAGTATGTTTGCAATAATATTAATTTTCAAAATGTGGCACAGAAACACGGTGAGCAAGGGCAGTTAGAAAAACGGCGTCGGTAGATTGGTTCGACGCAGGGTTACCACAAACCAAGTGACACACAGCGCAATAAAACGAGACATACCTGTATATAAAGCTACGATAATAAGAACTGAAAGTCTTTGAGACATTAAGAGAAAAAAAAAACCTGTAGGGATTTAGGGATTTTTTTTTTAGTCCTGTTATTCCTGTCAATGAGCAACGCGGCGCCTCTACTTTTTGTATGTTTGTAGTTCTTACGACTCAAAGACTACAATGGCCATGATGCACCGGGACCTACTGTTTTCCATGGAATCCGAACCCCTTAAGGCCTAGGGAACCAAACACCAGACTACAGTGAGCAGTGCGATCTTTTACGAGATCTCTGAGTAAGCATTCTTTGTACCGTTGGGAGTCGAACCCGAGTTAACGGCGAATGCGTTACCACACTGCACCACCGCACTGTGTGTCTACTTCGTTTCGGAGCTCTACCTTTAACACGCCTTGCTTGACTTAGAACCCATTTGCGTTGCTATTGAGCAGAGTGTTTAAACTGATAATTATTTTAACAAGACAGGGCAATATCTTAATTAAGTCATATAACCATTTAGTTTTCTAATTCATTTCCGTTAAAATTATCAAGAGATGGAAAAACGAAAAGCATCTCATTTATCGTTGCAACCATGGGCGCCCATATGGGGGAGGAGGGGCTCGAGCCCCTCCTAGCATTCAAAAATATGACCTTCCCGCTTCTGCTATGCATTTGCTTTCAAAAGTTTTACAAGCGCATTTTAAAATAAGGTACTTTTTAGCTCATTACTAATTGTCAAGCAGTATCAATTATTTTTGTAGCATTTTAGTATCTTGTACATTCACAGCCTTTAGAAGGTGGTTATAATTTTTCTCAGCCCCCCCCACCTAGAAGTGTTCATGCTAGCAACCATGACCGCAACACCCGTTTTTCAATTACACTTAAAAAGTAAACTTACTTATATAAATCTAAAACGTACGATCAATGTGATGAGAGAACAGCGTTTAAGGAAAAAGCGTAAATGAGCAAATAATCAGCAACGCGACGTAGTATAAATAAGACTACAAAATAAGGAGAATCACAATTTGCAAATACGATTTTTTTTTGCTTCTTGACATAGTTCTCGTTCGCCATATTTTTTTTTTTTTAAAACCACAAATTGCAGTGGTATTCGGTTTGGTCAGGATTTCCGAGTTCCCTTTCTAGTTGTAGCAGTAAATAATGCCGTTAGGATGTATGCCGCGTCGTGGAAATTGCGGAATAGTTTAAAAATTAGGAAAAGAAGTTTGTTTGGCTTTTTTATGGCGCAAGAGCATCTGGGCTATACTGCGCCAAGGAAAATAAGTGAACTGTGCTTACTTGCAGTAATTAACATCCACGGGATTCAAATTTTGCTTCCTCACACCACCTTAGTACAGGTTGGATTTCTTCAGCTGCAGCACAATCTTTCTTCATTAATTGCAAAGGGATTTTTCTTCGTTACAAGTACGTAAAACACTGGCAGAACAGAAGCAAAATCCCATTCCATTATGTTCGCCATGTTCTATTTCCAAAGACTATAGTCAAGGTTTCGAGGATTGCGTATCATCTATGGAACAGTCACTATGGATCGCGTTTGCTTCGAAAATAAATCAGGGCTATAGAAATAACTTATCTTTTCCACATTCTCTGATGGAAATAGATCTAATGGGGGAACGCACAATGCTACCTAAGATATCTTTTCAGTTCTAAACACTTTTTCCTCGTTGAGATCTTCGATGGCACAAAAGCACCAAACGATCGGAGAAACCACACTTAAACTTTACGACCTGTGCCAGACGAAAAAATGCGAATGTAAAAGACGTTTCCTGGACATGGGCTTGCAAAGAGGGATTTCGGAGGGAAATTGTGCGCCAATCAAATTGAAGTTGGGGGTGGGATCAAACGGCATCACTTGAGCATGACCAGCAATTAGAAATGGAAGCCAACGTAGAAAAGCTAACTTAAACGAAAATGACCACTTTCCCTTGCAACCTTGACCGAAGAAGTGAGGATGTGAACCCTGTTATTTTCTTCAACCTCTAATAACAACACAAGCCGGTTTTGAACCGATGTTAGGGTTGATGTCACCCAAAGGCAATGGAAACCGCTGAGTAATGGCTAAAAAAAGGCAATGCATTACAAAACAACTCGGAAACCATTATACCAGCTATGATGAAAATGTAAAAACCATTTATGAAGAAACCTCGACTTAACATTTCAATTGCCGTTTACAACTTTAGCACCAAATACAGCTGAAAATCCAAAAATGCGTATTCCATCGGCATTTGGTCAATTTAATTTTTAAGAATTCCGGGCAATACTCCGACGCACAAAATTTAAAAAGGAATGGAGAGAAGAGGAATACAGGCAAATCATGGTTTATTTTTACCAAATCCCGATTGTTTCATTATCAAAACGGGAAAAACAACCTTTTATTTGTTTGTTTGTTTTTTGGTTTTACGGCTCAAAGACTACAGTGGTCATGCTGCGCCGGGACCTACAGTTTTCCGAGGAATCCGAACCTCTTAAGGCCTGGGGAACCAAACCCCGGACTACAGTGAGCAGTGCGATCTTTTATGAGATCTCTGAGTAAGCGTTCTTTTTGCACTGCTGGGAGTCGAACCCGGATTAGCCGCGCAATAGGAGAACGCGTTACCACACTGCGCCACCGCAGGACACAAAACCTTTTAAAATGGCATTCGTGTTATCGCTGCGCGTTTGTGGTGATTCAGCTCGTACTTATAAATGCGTGCGTCATAAATGCCTAGAATTTTCAATCAGTCGGGATGTTTCTCGCATCCAGATTTCTGGATATTTACATTCATCATTTACTGTATTATTTATTATTTACTGTATTTCAAATTCGTACATTTCTGAGCAGTCGTTTACGCAGGGGGGGGGGGGGATGAGGTCATAACCCCCCACTGTGATGCAAATGTTCATATATACATGTAAATATGTATTCAGCGTACGCCTATGGTCCTAAGCTTTTAATTACAATGTAAGATCTCTCAATAAGGTAATCAAAACAGCCATCTCACTATAACCTCTGAATAACGATATACAGGGGCGTCGTAACGCATTTGAGCGCCCCTTGGTTCGATCTTTTTTTTAGGATCAATTTTAAATTTTAAATTTTTGCAATAAGAGAAATATGTTGTTTCAGCAATTTGCTGAAAAAAGGCAAAACTTAAACACTCACACTGAAAAAAAGAACAGTATAAATGAACTTTACCAATTTTGGGTCCCAGACTTTGTTGCCCCCCCCACCAACTCGGAGAAGATGGCACTGAACAAATATAATGTTTCAGGCATGATGGGATTTAAATCTAACTCTAAGAACAAAAATTTTCATCGGTTTGATTAACAATACACATTAATCAATAATGTTAAAAGTTATATGAATACTTTTTTTGGGGGGGGGGGGATGAAAATTAGTTTCAAGGTATTTAGAACTGGCGAATATTTGTGGTTTATCGGATCTCATTTTGAAAAAAAAGACAAAAACTATTTTAAATTAATGATGATGATGCAGTAACATTTTATGGACCACCTTCAGAGCTTGTTGCCATTAGGAGACAACTAAGGAAAGTGTAGAATTGACTTGACTGCAAATAACAACACGAAGTTTAATCAACGATATGGTATTCAAAACTTAAAAAATAAAATAAATAAATTTGGAGCACTTGAACTCTAATCCCTCCAGATTTATTTCGAAAGACGTTATTTAATTCTTCTCGCCAGCAAAAAATTTCTTACTTTTGCCAAAGAAAAAAAAAAAAGCAAAGTTTTTTCAAACACTTTGACAGTATAAAAAAAACACCGTTGGGAAAGAGAGCAAAGATGGAGACTAAATTGTACTTGGGTAATCAGTTTGACCCCAGATAGAAACAGATCACAGTACTGACTCACGAAGTACGATAAGAAAAACGCCGTTTTTCACGTAAAGCAGGCTCGGGGGAAATTCCTCTGAGTAAAACGCATGAAATCGACGTCCAATACCAGGAAATATATTTCGGTTACGACCTTGAGCCCGTATTCCGGAAAGAGGCTAATCATTTCAGATTCGTCTAACTGCGCTTATTTTTGACCATTTAGATGTCAAATCAACTACATGTGAAAACGTCATTTCATTATCGTAATGCCCATTGCAATTTTATGCATGGTGTACACAATACCATTATTATTAATGAGCGCAAAAACTAACTTTGCGCAGCAAAGGAAAGAATGTCTTCAACACGAATCACACAAATGCTGAAAATCAATAATAAAATTTGTGTAAATGTGATCCACTATGAGTTAAAGGTCTGTTTTAGGGCTCAAGGTCAACAAAGGTCATGGTCGGCCAGGACTTACAGTTTTCCGGGCCATTCGAAAGCATCTTAAGGTCTCTGGAACTAATTCCCCAGACTGCAGTGAGCGTCCTTTTCTTAGCACTGTCGGGAGTCGAACCCATGGAAATTGAATGAAAACATGTTGCCACAACGTTAACATAAGACCACACATGAATCACTTGTTGCCATGGCCCAACGTTAAATCATACGCCCGACTATAAAAACGGATAAAATTTTCAGATATGAAGTTACAACGTTGCAGGCTCAATGTTTCAAGCTCACTACTATGTCCACCATACAAAGTGCCGTATTTCCCAATAGGCTATAGCTTACTAGTCTATAGACTAGGGCGGCAAAATTTTGTGTATTGAGTCTGACATAACAAAATCAATACCATATAATGATATAATCGGAAGTTTCGCCGAAAAGAAAGCTAGATGTCATGCTTTTGTAATAAATATACATATCTGTAATGAACATTAATATATAATATATATTAATATATATTTTTGTAATAAATATTAATATATATTTTTGTAATAAATATTAATATATATTTTGTAATATATATTAATATATATTTTGTAATAAATATTAATATATATTTTTGTAATAAATATTAATATATAATTTTGTAATCAATATTTTTAATAAATACCAGTGTTCTATAGGCTTTTACTTTTTACTAAAATTAAAATTTATTTCAATAAAATTGAATTTGATTTATTATTATATACCAAAAATAAATAATACTTCAATATAAGTTAATATTATTATTTAATGTTTATGTTTCAATTTATGAGTTTGTTTTTCAATGTATTTTTTGTTAATACAAACAAATTTTGGCGTATATGGAATGTAACAATTTTTATGTTCCTACCACTGATTGGAGGGGGCGGCAAAATGGTAAATCCCCATGATCATACATAAAACATGTTTCTTGAGAACATGCGAATCATCCAGGTGTTATAAAGGGCCATTTATCTCTGCCTGTATATAGGGTTGACAAGTTTCTGAGGTCCGTCACCATTCATTGTCTCCCCCATTCGGGAAGGGGCCTAATGTCATTGTCATCTTGACAATTTCCAAAGCAAGAAAATTTATAATAAATAAAAATACATATTATTTATTATTATAATACAGAAATTTAGAAATGGTAATATTAAATGGAATAATTTGTATTTCGATACACAGGAATATCCTTATGAATGTCCCTCTCTAAATCTCAGAGTAGCTTTTAATTGCGTAGATTTACTTGCAGCCATTGATGGAGTTATTTCATTGATATAGAGAGTATTTCAACTACACTACGCAGTTAGAAAAGTAATAAACAATAGCACATCAACAGAAACCAGAAAATGCACGAGGTTGTGTAAAAACAAGCAACCACAGAATACTGACTTTCCGGTGACATTACGGTTAAAGGGGATGAATAATTTGGGTAACAGATAATAATAAAAATAATAAATATAAAAATATAAAACAAAATGACATGGCTAAGACCATTCCATTTTGGGTATTTGCCGACATAGTGTCCGTAATGATTAAAACCTGTCAATTTCAGTAATAATTACGAAAAATCTGAAATAGTTGATAAGCTACGTATATTATTTTATAGGTATATAAGTTGACAAAACTTATAGATTATGCTGAATCGTTCCGTTTCGAGCGACTACGTCTCCAAGATGTCCCTCTTGAGGGACGCACAATTGTTGTCCGACTGGTTAGCTAAGTAACTAAATGAAAAAACGTGGGATCCAACCATTTATACATTTTCCAGAAATTCCATAAACCATCTGTACATTAGCAAAATTGCAGGATATACACATTGACATTGCAAGGAAGCGATGCAGAAGTTGGGCAAGTTTCTCCTGAAATGAGCGAAGTGTAGACAGAGTACTTATAGTCCAGTCCATTCGCAGAAAATTGGCCGATAGTACCGTTAGAATTCAAGGGAGCTGACGTCATTTCAGTAATGTTTCATTGCAGTAGAGGGTAGAGCGTGTTTCATAACTGGTTTATCGTGCGAAAAACCGGTTATGAAAGACGCTCTACCCTCTACTGCAATGAAACAATCCGTCTGCGACGTCAGCTCGCTTGAATTCTAACGGTGCTACCCGCCAATTTTCCGCGAACGGACTAAAGACGCAACTTCGAGTCAGCGTTTTAAAGTCAACATTGGTCGCTATAATTTTTTTTTATTTTAGTTGAAAAGTTTTTTATGCAACCCTCACTATAACCTTTAAAACAAACGAATTTGAATATTGAATACGAATTATAAAAATGTATAGACGTGTTACAATTGGCTGATTTAAATGCAAAATTTAAACATCTAAAACGGGCAATTATGCTTCCAATTACGAAACCAACCTGCTTTCTTTCTTACCACACCACTGTTGCAAATACTGACAACACTGACACAAACGCCGTCCGCTTTCCGGCCAAATATAACTGCTCACAGTCATGTATGCAAGGGCGGGCACAGGGGTCATGACTCACGACCCCCCCAAAATATATTTTTTCACTGCAAAAAATTCCAGCTTTCATGATAAATGAAGGGTGTTATTCCAAGACCATGGCAAATTCTGTCCTTGACACCCCCAAAAAAAGTGTATCCGCCCCTGCATGTATGCATAACTACTGACACGCATTTTATCTTGTTCGTTTCCTCTGCACTCACGAATTAAGCTGCAGTGATCTCTCCATGAACGATTTTTAAGGCACATCGAAAAGAAACTCGTCAGTAATGGAAACGTATTTAATTCGATAAAGCGTTTGATAGACTGCATAATACCCCGTTGGACAGAAAAAGACGCTAAGTACAATGATCTTATTGAGAGAATTTACTGTATTTGTTTAAATTATATCGAAGTTACTAGCATTTTAATTGCGCATGCGCATTTTTTGCTGCTTCGACGGAGTGAAGCCACTGTAATTGATTACCCAGAATTCCAAGGCCGGAAGGTAAATATATGTATTTTTTTTTTTCATTGCATCGTCTGAAGGAAATGCCGCTTCTGCTTGTATCCGTGACGAAGGGGATTAGTCATGACCGATGTCAAGGTAAATACAAAGATTTTTACACGCTTTACACCACGGCGAAGGCAAACTTTCAAGTTGATTACCACAAGGACGATGATGTGGCGTTCCCTATGACTACGTCTCTCAAAAGGGACGTGTGTCACTACGGGAGATGTCACACGTCTCAAAAGGGACGTGTGACATCTCCCGTAGTGAGGTAACGCATATAATGGGAAGCACTTTGTCTTCATTGAAAACGTCAGAGTGACCGATTTTGAGAGAATTTTATTTTGTATAACACCCCGGTTAAATACTCGCCAACTGTTTGCCAAACTATTTCGCATCTCATCAAACAGAGAAATCTTAAGTCAAGGTACCTTGTCCAGTAAAACCCCCTCTTAACGGGCACCTCGTTTTTACGGTCAGATAAAAATTCCCCAATGAAAGCGCTTTCTCGATAATCTCTGTTTCACGGACAATTTTTGCTGCTGGGTAAGTGTCCGCTATTGAGAGCTTTGCTGTATATACGCAAATATCATAAATATTAAAAAGTTTTCCTTGCTGTTCAATAGACTAATTGTATCGTTTGGCGCAGAAATAGACAGCCATACTGCGCCAAACAGGTAGGACCTTCTATTAAAACCATAAAGTATGAGTGAATATATAATCTGTAGACCATAAAAGCCAACACAAAAACTAGAAAAAAGAAATGCATCAATATTAGTCAAAAAACGTAGCACAATGTATATGCCACGGCCATGGATAAAATTAGTTTTAAAGTGCACAATTCATTTCGCGAACGTAATTTCTGACCTAGCAAAACAACTGTAGTACATTTTAACATCCGCAAATGGCATTTTCTGGGCGTCGGACTTTTCGGCTTCCTGTCTGCATACAGGGGCGGATTGGGGCGTCGGCCAACCGGCTCGTTGCGCCCCTTCATGGGCTACAGGACTTGCGCCCTCCCGTAATCAAGGTATGCGCGGCCTTTGAGAGGGTTTGTCTGTCTGCTCGGATGTTTTATGGCACAGGAGCATCTGGGCTATATTGCGCCCTGCTGAGAGGGACCCAGTCCACCATAAAGAACATTATGGCCCTAAATTGTTAGTGCTAGAACTAAAGAAATGAAATGCCAAATAGCTTGAAGAATACGTTTTTCATTTGTATTTTTATGACATAAAGGCGCGTTTTTCTAGATACGCATATTTTACAGCGCAACAATGAAAAACGTCGAGGACTGACTCAAACAATAAAAAACCAATGGAAGTGTTTTTCTACAGCGCACAATACACTCCCATTTTTTGTTGTTGTCTGAGTTCGATCTCTGCGTTTTACGTTGTTGCGACGCAAAACATGCGCATCTAGGACAACGCGCCTTAGGGACAGTTGATGAGATGCATCAAGACCTACAATCTTCTCGACAAATCCTAATCAGTAGCGTAGCAATTAAAATTTCATGGGGGGGGGGCGCTCAAGTGACTTTAAAAAATATGTGATGCGGCCTTAGAGAAACTAATATATTTTGATATCTAATGGGGGGATTGAGCCCCTTCCCTACACCACTGATCCTAATCACTCTTGCATGGGGGAATTAAACACTGGACTAGAATATGCAAGCAAACGTCTCGCGTTTCTACGATTCTCCGGGTTAACGACAGATGAACTCGTTACTACCGCGCACACTCACAGCGAAT
This sequence comes from Dysdera silvatica, assembly GCA_006491805.2. NCBI lineage: Eukaryota > Metazoa > Arthropoda > Arachnida > Araneae > Dysderidae > Dysdera > Dysdera silvatica. Next base: position 62,522,180 of record QLNU02003225.1, on the reverse strand, counting down.
ACGCTCATTATCAAAAGTATCAGAATAAAACCGAAAATACTGTATTAGCTTCCGTAAGGGACACCTCTATTTAAGGGACGATTTATAATAATAATTTATTTTCTACGAATTCGACACCCGACACCCGTGGAGGGAGACATCAGAAAAGGGTTAAGAGAAGGACTGACAAGCGCGCGGCTGAACGTATCAAATTACGGGTTAAATCATAAGACAAGTAAAGTACAAAAAGGGTAACGCAAATTAAAGTAGACAATATAACAGCTTAGAGACATATACAATCATAAATGGTAATCAACACATTGTACCATTCTATGCGTGGGACAAATACTCCTGAAAAAGAAAAAAAAAAAGACGAGTTCTCTTGTCTTTAGTGCATGTATGGTACCTCCGAAAGAGGGATACCGGACACCTCTAAGGGAAAAAATGCCCTGTCCAGCGGGTGTCCCTTTTTGGGAAGTAACACAGTATTTACAAATAAAATATGATTTTAGATATTCTTACTTATTATAAAATGTAAAAATGGGTAATTTAACTTGTCCAAAAACATTTTAAAATACACGGTTCACATAAATACTAACCATCCTTACACGATATTTTACAAATAAGTATGTATACATACATCGCTCCATGTCGTACAATAAGCGTACAAGTGTCTTACAGTAAGTGTACAAACTGGGAGAAACCTCGTTTCAAAATAACCATTTCTTATAGCGTTTTTATTTTCATTTATTTATTTATTGCGTTTTTTTAAGGAAAGAGTGTTCGTGTAGATATATTCAACGGATGTATACAGATAGTCGAAACTGGCATATTTCAAAGAAAAGAGATGATCGGAAATGCTAAGGCGTCTTTTTGAAGTTAACTTCTGAAAAGACAAAGCCCGGAAATAAATCGTCTCGGTGCTTGACGTTGACGTCCAAATAACACAATTTAATCATGCAATTATGTAATGCAGTGGTTTTCAAATTTGTTTGGCCCCTGGAGTCCTTTTCAAGAAAAAGTTTGACCGTGGAGCCCCTGACTCTCACTTTAATTGTGCGTTCTTTAGGTAGGACACACACACACACACACACACACATATATTCGAGCGATCGAAAAAGAAACACTTGGGTGAGAGAGCAAACTAGAGTAGAGGACATCATTGTTAAAGTGAAAAAGCTGAAATGGAGATGATCTGGGCATATTGCAAGAAAAACTGATCAACGATGGACAACAGAAATTCTGAACTGG
>QLNU02003225.1:62509559-62520850 GCA_006491805.2 Dysdera silvatica | reverse complement strand
AAATAAATTATTATACGAGTTTGAAGACAAAATTTAAATGAAACCCTCCGAGCCAAATTTTTAATATAATTAAAACAAGTTTTGAATTTTTTATATAAATCGTCAATTGATTTCACATTTTGTAATTACTCATTACTGTGATGTATCTTCTATAATATCCTATGCGATACGTATAACGTATTCGCACCTAGCGAAAAAATATTGGTTGGTTGTAGTTTTATGGCGCAAGGACAGCAAGGGTCATTCTGCGCCAAACAAGATGAAACAACACATGTGCTTTTAAAATAAGAATAAATTAAAACTAAAATGGTAAAACATATCGAAAACAATGTATTAAATGTCACAAAAGAAACGATAAAAACAAATCCGATGAGATGGGAAAAGACAAAATTAGAAAAAGGTTAAAAATGAGTTCATGATTAAAAGTATCATCTAAAATGTCACGTGGTTTAAAATTATTTTGCTTAAAAGTTAGTGGACAATGCTGGTTAAAATACATAAATACATAAAATACATAAAATACATACATTACATACATACATTACATACATAAATACAAATACATAAAATATGTAAAGCATTTAATGGTTCACCCCCAAAAAATATTGTTTTTAAATTTATTAAATTGAAGGAATGAGTTTTTAAACACGCATTTAAATTTCAATTTTGAACAGCCTCCTTTTTAACGCTGGAGAAAACGATTTAATGAGTATTTAAAATTTCTTGAGTACCCAAGAGACGAACGAGAAACTGGCATCAAACATCGCAATTGAGTTCATTTTCTCTTTTAGATGGGCAAGTTTGTATAACTGCATCTGACCATTAATTGAACAATGTACCATTAGACGATGCACTTTACCACAAGCAATCAGGAAACAGGAACACGGTGGCTCCATTATAAGCTGCCATTAATGCATCAATTTGAATGGAAGTTAAATGTTTTGATGGAGACTGGAAAAGAGGGCGTTCTGGAAAGGGGATTATTGGACGTTTGGATAATGGGGCTGTTTGAAATGCGGAAAAAGTGTAGATGTATGGAGATGGGGGAGCTTCCTATTAAAAATAAAAGCACAGAAAATTAAATCCGGAAAGAGAAAACACTACAAAAGTAAAACGCATAAAAAAAAAAATGGGTTTATCAACTATTTACCGGTCTATTGCATTGGTCGACAGATATGAATATTTATAGTCCTCTCTCTCTACGACTTCTTACTGATCGATAGGAAATTATGACAGAACTGACGTAACTAAAAATAAACAGGATTAAGTGCACAGGACAAATACAAGAGAAATTAACGAAGTCATACCGGAAACTGATAAGGAGTCAATCCAGAAAGTAATCAATGCCACTTGCTTACCAATTTTGCAAAATTCTTTGTAACAGACTTTTCCTCATTAGCACAAAATCTACAAATGTCGCATAATTTACAGTACATGGAAGAAATAATTGGAATGATTATATTAATCAAATTTAGTGTATATTCAGATGCAGTAACTTCTAACTAACTTTTCGTCATTCCCGTAAGACTACCAAAATGCGAATGGCGACATTTTTCGTCATGCCCGGAAGACTACCAAAATGCGAAAACTGATTAACAGCCTTAAAAATATGAAGACTACTTGCTAGAGTTCTATTAACTGGGTATGACGACATTTTTCGTCATGCCCAGAAGACTACCAAAATGCGAATGACGACATTTTTCGTCATGCCCAGAAGACTACCAAAATGCGAATGAAGACATTTTTCGTCATTCCCAGAATGCTACGCATATTAAACCAAAAGTATCTCAACCTGTTAACTGGATATGACGACATTTTTCGTCATCCCCGGAAGACTACCAAAATGTCTCCCCCAAAAAAAGTCCCCAGTGTGAAACGAGTTTCACAAAATTTTATTCCCCGGTTAACAGGTTGCTAACAGTGATCATCCGTCATTGTGTGTTAACATTTCAGAAAGCCTACATAAAACTCCTCTATTTAGGCTTTTCTCGCTTCCATTCGTTTAATTCATGGAAGTTTTCTGCTGATGGTTACATCTGCAGGGAATTAAATACTATGATTCGTATGGTCGCCAGATTGAAGAAAATGTATTGAATGAACAAAAATAATATTAAATGGTTGAATACTCGCAAACAAAAGAATGAATTTTCGAAGCTTGGTGGGAACCCACATCATCTTGATTGCCGGTCAAGTGTTCTTTCTTCACACTAAGCTTCAGGCGTCGATCATTATTCCCACTTGCGAGTGTATACAAGGCTTTCATTGCGGACAAATTCGCGAAGATTGGTGCAGTGCTTAGACTGCTTTTTAAATGAAGCCACTGAGTCAACGTCCGAAAAAGCGAGACGAGCGTTAATAGAGTAATTCCCATCACAATCAGTGATCACATCGGTGTTGTGGTTGCATAATCACTTCACCATTCATCGCGATCTTATCTGCAGTGAAAGCTTTGTATACATATATAAGCCTTGTATATGTATACACTGGAGGAGGAAGAACGATCGACGCCTGTAACTTAATACTTACAAAGAAATTGTCTCGGGTGCCGGTTGAATTTAGGATTAAGATATGCTGGGTTTTGCAGAATCCGCCTTCATTTTTAAGAATATATATTCAGTTTTTTGTAAAACACAGATTTCGTTGAGTTATCAAATATGAAAAATTGGATTTATCGCCAAATCTGGTATCCTGTTACCCACTCGTTATGTAGGAAATACATTATAGCTTACATACTATTATTTTTTACAGTTCGCACAGACTATATTACGAGAATGGATCTTTTCAGTGAATGGCTGAAATTTAAAATTCTGACAAGGTCTGAATGTTGTGATGAATTAAAAAAGTTCATAATAAAAAAAGTACATCTCGATCAACCAAAAAATTGGACAAATAAATGGTTAATTTCGTCAAAAACGTAGAATTACGCTGGAAGATTTGCTATAGAAATAAGGACAACTTTAAATCTTAGAACATGCTTTAGTTGCAGTCTACAATTATTATTTACATTCGTCTCTTAACAGATACGAGATCAACTAATTGTTGTTACGTGTGTGTAGCTAAACCTAATGATATGAACAAGTTAGAAAATTTAGAAAAAAAAAATCTTCAACAATACTGTAAACTTCAATTTCGAATTATCAACTTTATATGCATGAATCAAATTCCTGGAATGTTGTCTTCACACTTTATATCAGTGGCAGCTTTTCAGGGAAAGGAAGGGAAATGCTACTTCCGCAATAGTTTTCATCAAATTTATTTCTCATATTAGTCTTCTTTTTCAGCATTTCATATATATATCATCATCATATTCAACCATTATCTATCCACTGCTGGATGAAGGTCTCTCCAAATGCTTTCCACACAAGTCTATCCTGAGCAATTCGCTTCCACGTCACCCCAACCTGTTTTCTTATTTCATCCACCCATCTAGTTTGAGGACGTTTTCTAGGTCTTCGGTGGTCTCTTGGAATCCAGTTCAGAATTTCTGTTGTCCATCGTTGATCAGTTCTTCTTGCAATATGCCCAGCCCATCGCCATTTCAGCCCTTTTACTTTAACAATGATGTCCTCTACTCTAGTTTGCTCTCTCACCCAAGTGTTCCTTTTTCGATCTCTCCTAGTTATTCCAAGCATGCACCTCTCCATGCTCCTTTGCGTTGTCTGTAACTTTCGTATTGCTCCAACTGTTAGACTCCATGTCTCTGATCCATAAGAGAGGACTGGCAATACACACTGGTTGAAGACCTTTCTTTTTAGACACAAAGGCAATTTCCCCTTCAGGATAAAACTGTTTCTTCCAAATGCACTCCAGCCAAGTTTAATACGTCTGTTGAGTTCTTTCATAATGTTGCCATCCATTGAAATCAGCTGGCCAAGGTAAATATATGAATCAGCAATTTCTAGCTCAATGTTGTCAACTTGTATTTTTGTTTCCTCTACGAAATTATTGAACATGATCTTAGTTTTTTGTAGGTTCATCTTGAGTCCAACTTCTTTACTTCTAGTTGAGAGCTCCTGTACCATGTCTTGGAGTTCTGATGGGTTCGTTGAAAAAATAACAATGTCATCAGCAAACCGCAAATGATTTAAATATTCACCATTTATTTTTATTCCCTTGTTATTCCAATTTATCTGCTGAAAAATCATCTGTAAAGCTGAAGTAAAAAGTTTTGGAGAAATGGTATCTCCCTGCCTCACACCTTTACCAATTTTGATAGCTTCGGTATCTTTATGTAACCGAAATTTTGCACTTGCATTTTTATACACACATTTCACCATGTCAATGTACACATCCTCGATGTCTGCTGATCTTAAAGAGTTGATGACTGCTGATGTTTTAATAGAGTCAAAGGCCTTCTCATAGTCAATAAATGCCACACACAATGGAAGTTCATATTCATGTGTTCTTTCAATTAATTCTCTTAATACTTGAATATGGTCCACTGTACTGAATCCACTTCGAAGTCAGCTAGTTCTCTTGGTTGAGCTGCATCTAATTTTTTCTGCAGGCGATGTGTTAGCACTTTTGTGAAGATTTTATAAATAGCAGGTAACAAGCTAATTGGTCGGTAATTTTTTAAATCCTCTTTATCACCTTTTTTATGCAAAAGAATTACTGTTGCAGAATCCCATTGGTTTGGTATGTTACCACTGTTGAGGCATTTGGTAAAGAATTTTGCGAGTATGTCTTCTACATGTTCTCCAGCTTCTTTTGGGATATCTAATGTAATACCATCATCACCAGGGGCTCTTCCTTTCTTCATACTTTTTATTGCAAATGAAACTTCTTCTTTTAAGATTTTAGGAGCTGTTCCTTCGACTATTTCAATGTCTTCGTTTAATCCACTGTTACTTTCGTATAGATTTTTGTAGAATTCTTCAACTCTTCTAAGTATTTCTTCCCTATTTCTTGTTACGGTGCCATCCTCTCCTTTTAATGCAATGATGTGTTTCTTCCCAATAGACAAACTCCCTTTAACAACCCTAAGGCTCTTGTTATTTTCAATGGCTTTCCTTACTAGCTCACAGTTGAATTTTCTTATGTCTTCTTTCATGCTTTTGCGCAGAGTTTTACAAAGTTCTATGTACTCAATCCTGGAACTGGTATTTTGATTGTCCACCTTCATATCTCTTCGCCTTTTCATGAGCTGTTTCGTCTTCTCAGATAATTTGCTATTGTGCTTTTTACAGGTTACACCACCAATTTCCCCAGCAGTTTCAACTATTGTCTTAACAATGTTTTCATTTGCTTCTGAGATATCACTTTCATCAATAAGTCCTTCCAGTGCAGAAAAGCGATTTTTTAATTCCAACTTGAATGCCTCGGTATTTTCTTTTAATTTCTTTAAATCCACCCTCTTACTTACTTGTTTCCTAATGAGCTTCTGTCGTTCTAATTTAGTATTTAAGTGCACTTTACATCTCACCATTCGATGATCACTTCCAGTATTAAATCTGTTCAGTACACTGCAATCTTCAATAATTGATTTCTTGTTTGCCAGGATATAGTCAATTTCACTAGTTCCCCCATTTGGGTGTTTCCATGTCCATTTTCTTTGCGGTTTCTTCTTAAAAAATGAATTCATGATGCTAAGATTTTCAGCTTCTGCAAATTCGATGAGTTGATCGCCACGTTCATTCCTTTCCCCATATCCGTATTTACCAACCGATGTCTCTCCTTGTTCCTGTTGTCCAATTCTTGCATTGAAATCCCCCATGATGAGCTTGATATGTTGTTTCCCTTTGGTGTGTAACTCTTTGATTTCTTCATAAAATTCTTCAACCTCTTCGTCGGTATGGCTTGATGTTGGTGCATATACCTGTACTATTTGAAGTTGGTATCGCTGGGTTAGTTGAACAACGAGCCTCGCTGCTCGATCTGATGTGCTTTCAACTTCAAGAAGGTAGTCTTTAATTCTTTTGTTGATTAAGAAGCCAACACCACTTGTTCTTCCAGTTTCCGTTCCTCTATAATAAAACAAATGTCCACTTTTAAGTTCCACCAACTCTTCACCTTTTCTTCTAACTTCACTGAGTCCTACAATGTCCCATTTGATCTTGTCAAGTTCTTCTTCCAATTCCTGAAGTTTTGCTTCAGAAGCAAGGGATCGTCCATTAAACGTAGCCAAGGTCAATAACAAACGGCAGCCTGGGCCATTCCAGTGATTCTTAGCACCCCCTGCTTTCATGCCACACTGACCGCTGCCTTGATCAGGAGCACTCCAGCACCTGGAGACTAGGGGCCATGGTTTCTGGTGTGTCAACATAATGGAGGAATTAGCCATAATTTCACCACGCTGGCTAGACGGGTTGGTGAATTAGCCCTCCCCTTCCGCCTTTCTATCCGTGTAGCAAATATTAATTTGCCACATAAATAGAAAGCTCAGCCTGCACCACTTGAAGGCGGGGTAGGACACTAGGTTACTGGCCTGGCCGGTTCCACACATCGTCACATACGTTCAGCGTGTGGGTCTCCTTCCAGTTAGATACCAGCAACCCTTTTGCAGGCCATATATATATATATATTAATTCCATTGACCAAATAACCTGGGGTGCGAAGGGTTAATATCTTTGATTTATTTTGATAGGTTATTATAAAGTAAGAGATATATGAATGCTTTAGACCTAAATTTCAGATAATACCAGAGAAATAAAATCTCTTTGTAAAATTTTAGAAATGGAAAAGAAAACTACAAATATCCAAAACAAATTGACAACTATTAATCAAACACTGATGGTCATAATCACTGAACGTAAATGATCATAATCACCGAACATAAATGATCATAATCAATGGACATAAATGATCATAATCACTGAACATAAATGATCATAACCACCGAATATAAATGATTATAATCACTGAACATAAATGATCACAAACACTGATAACTAAAGCCCGATTTTATGCAATTTCATATGTGCACGTGCATTGCAATTGCATAAAAACGATGAATTTCCAGACTAAAGGCATATTTTAAGGGTTTTAATAATTTTAAAATTTTAGTATCCTTTCATGGGAAATTTTTTGCCATAATGCTAAAATTAAACTTTCCTCTCACTTCTTCTCTGAGCGGAAATGTGTCTCCTTTTATTCTATATATATATATATAAATCTAGTTTGAGCTAAAACACGTATGTGTCAAAAATATTTATAGAAATTTAAATTTCGCTTACAAACATATAGAAGAACCGAAGCGACTCCTTACCTCGGTTATTTTCCACGTTTTTCATATATAAAGCAGCACTAATTTTAATAACTTAATTACTTTAAAAAAATTACAATTTATTCTTTTTTTGTTGGAAAAATAAAATATTTTCTAATGTGGCAAAAGTATCTTTGGTTTTCTGAATAATTCTCCCTCTGTCTCACATCTTCCTCTACTTCTTCACTAAATACTGCAAAGTTATTTGAATTTTTCAATGTATTAGATATCAATGTCGGTTTTCTTGAGTTTTTCCTTGGCACCATGACAATTAGAACCATTTTGTCCTATTTATCAATGAATTATATTATCAATGAATTTCGTATCATTTTAATCCTTTTCTAAACTTTTTACTTGCCTTTGTTTGATTTTTGGCCTAAAAGAAAATGATGGATAACTTATGACTCCTCACTGCGAACTTCATGTGACTTTCAAAAATATGGTTTTATATAATTTTTACGTTTTAATTAATTTTATATAATTTTACGTTTTAATTAATCATATAATTTTACGTTTTGATTAATTTTATATAATTTTTACGTTTAGTGTTTGTTCATCAACATAATTTTGATAACAATTTTCATTTAACATTATTTATTTATTTCAGTTTTATGATTTAAAAAAAATCTACCTTTCAAACTAGTATCTCAGTTTTGTGCGTATTTTATTAGCTCAAATTTCAAACGCCTTGTTAGCGTTTAAAATTCTGGAATATTGAATATCACTGTCTACACCTCAGTTCTTAAATCCTAGGATAATGTCGTGTAAATAAATGCTTATTTAGGAAACAAGCTCCGTTAAATGATGAAGTGAATAAATCCATTTTATTATTATGTGAACATACGAAATTTGACCTTAACCAGCAATAGCGAATTTTGAACAACAAACAAATGTGTCCTGAAAATTTAATTGCGTCAACGAAGCATTTATGGAATATTATGTTCAAAGGATAGGCAGACGCTTATGGAAAGAAATCTTACTTAGTTGTTCAGCTACATCATTTTCAAATTATATTCCCAGACTGGAGACAAAAAGCTATTTTAGAAACTAGCGTCGTTTGGAACGCCGCAAGAAATTCTTCCGACAGCTAAAAGCCTAGAAGTTAATTAGTCCGTCCAAAATCAAGGGACTTAAAATTAAAATTTGCATAAGGTAATTATCACTGCAACGGGGCAAATGTCTAGACGCTCTTCCTTATCGTAAATGCAGTATTCCCACGTACCTTAGCAAACGAGAAAACCTAAAGTAAACGGCGGAAATAATCATATATTAAACACAAAAAAATTATACGGAATAATGAATAAAAGAATAAGAAAAATCAATTTATTCAACCCATATACATTTATTCTTGATATATCTGTTTCAAAATTATTTTGATGTTTCAATTGAAAATTTTTGAGATACGGATATTATTGATATGAATAGGTTAGAAATGTAGAAAGCAGAAAACAAAAGCTTGTTTCGAGGCTCTCCCAAGACGTGTTCACGAGTAAATTCAGTGATAATGTATTTGCCGTTCAAAACATTGCGGTCTTTTCAATATTTTCGTCGAAATATGTTGGAGATGACAATGTTGTGCAATGGAAATTAGCTACAAGAGCAACATTGAATTTTCTCATTTAATAACCGTTGAAACCAAATTTTGTTCTTCTCATTGTTTTGTCTTCTTATCTTTCGACTCTTAATATTAAATCTTCATGCACATTTTTTATCCTTTTTTAAATCATTTTGCTGTTTTGTATCAAACACTGATCATCTTGATATTTATATAGAAAAATATATTTTATCGCAAGTTTTCAGGTGACAATATACGTTTCCTCACTTAACAAAGTAAATAATAGTAACGTAATAGTAACGTTATCTATAAACAGATCAAAAATCGCATCGTAATATTTCAGGTGTTTACTTTCAAACCAAATTAACCTTAATCGTATCAAATATTGATAAAATGCACCAAATCGTTGTTACAATGTATCAAATCATTGATAAAATATGTATAAAATTAGTGATAAATTGTATATACATAAAATATATCGTTAACACAAATACGACATCTCTAAATAGCCAAACTTAGAACATAATTCCTGTGAATGTCACTTCGTTAACATTATCTTAATAGATAATTTAAATCATATATAAATACAATATAAGTTTATTAGATTTTTAAGCAAAATTTAAATTAATAAATAAATAAATAAATAAATATGCGTGCAAGTGAAGAGAGAGAGAGAGAGAGAATGCGTAATATTAAAAGTGCCAAAATTATAAATCTTCAAGGAATTACAGTAGAAGCTCTTTAATCCGGCGTTCTTTGGTTCGGCACATTCTGTAATCCGGCACCAATAGAGCTGCTCGCATTTGGGGTTTTTTTGGGGGGGGTGAATTCGAGCGTTTGTTGAGCTTGACCGGCAAGTCAGATGAAGGAGGAGATACAGAAAATGAAGCTCAAATCTCGTGGAGACAGGCTTTCCTGATGCATTAAATACATTTGTAAAATTTTCCAAATCCAACGAAGGTTACAACTCTGCAGCACCCATAAATTTGTGTATAATTTGTAGCGATTTTTTTAAGAAAAGATCTGAATCACTGAGGCAATGTGATATCAGAAACTTTTCTAAACAGTAACGCTAATGTGTATTTTTCTTGCCATGGAGGAGATTATTACAACTTATTTTAAATATCATTGAACTGTATTGATTTTTCTTTGATATTCCCGTAAAAATCGTATTGACGTTCGATAATCCGGGAAAATCGCTAATCCGACACGGCCGTTGTCCCGAACGTGACGGATTAAAGAGCTCCTGCTGTACTTACAAAATAAAAGGGAAGTGGTAGCTTACAGAAAGAATAAAAATAAATATATAAATTTGGAAGAATGAGAAGCACGTGCAAATTTCTAAAGGAGTTGTGAATAATAAACGGATTGACTGAACTAAAATTGAAAACATAGCACTAAAAGCGATATACAAAATGTAATTGGAAATCCTGAAAACAACTCATTGAAATAAAACATACGTCCATTTAATGTATATTAAGATATCACTCAAGATAGTAGCAAAGTCTGATTTATAACATCGTGCACGTTAAGTTATCAACTTTTTCTTTTTTATACTTGCCCGGTATCTTTGTTTATATCAATATATACATAATTTCACATGTCCCAGATAGCAAATACCGTCCTAGGAACGTTCAGAGGACATCCAGTACTTCCTCAAATAGCAAAGATCACCTAAGGATGACATTTGCTATATGGGATGTTCTATACCTAAAATTTATATTAGTTTCTTATTCATAAGTTCTCTTGAAGTTTGAGTACACTGGAAAAGAAATTGAAATGCGTTAACCGCAAAATTTGGTGTGTGTGTTAGTGAACGTGCGCTTACTAATTAAATACGAGTAATATAAATAATAATTATAGCAAGCCAAGTGGTTTACCCATATTTCTATTAAGAGAAGTTCGAATAATTGGGGATTATAATAATTGACAGAGCGCTCTTGTTATTTCTAATGCTTAATTCAGAAATTTTTTCTTAACAAAATCTGCTAAAGATAGGTAAATTCGAACTATTATTATTATTACATTTTATTCCAACATATTTGGACGTTGGCAGTGCTACCTAAACTACATAATGGACTATGTTGAGACGCAAATATTAAAAGAAAACTATTGTTCAATAACTTCCAATACATACAGCTACTGCTTTCTAGAGTTTTTATTTCGTTTTAAATTTTGTTAGCATGAACTAATCCATACGCGTAGGTAGGAAGTTGGTAAGGGGGTTATAGAACTAAATGGTGCTACAGAGCTGCAACTCACATATTCCTATGTTAAATATACAAAATTTCATTGCAATGGGGGGTTACAACCCCCATCAACACCCCCTGCGTACTACAATGAACTGATCTTATAGTCAATATCTATTTCTTAATATTTGGTGTGGAAAGTTATGAGCACCTAGCAAATATTCAAAAAGTATGCGTCTCGTAAAAAATAATTACTGAATTAAATGGTTTACAAAATGAGTTAACCACTAATATATTTCTTAATCACAGCATTCTACTTTTCACTAGATATGTGTTCGTATCT
>QLNU02003225.1:62464085-62509459 GCA_006491805.2 Dysdera silvatica | reverse complement strand
GAATTGGGATTTTCATCTCTTAACTCTTAAAAGATTTTGGTATCTTTGGCCCCATACATGTCTAATTCAAAATACGGTATAAATAATAATAAACCATAAAACAAAATTTATAATGGTGCACAATAAAGTTTATTTTTGTATACTTCAACGGTAAATTTGGTAATGGAAAATTTCTGTAGCGCCTCCTGTATCTTGATACTTTAAGCACGTGCTTATTTTGGTTAATGGTTAAGCCGGTCAAGGGTTGCAGCCATGTCTGGTGCCATTGAGTTAAGACGGAGATTGAATATACAAAAATCTCGGGTTAAGCTGCGGAAAACAAAATTTAAGAGATGTAAAAACATAACACTTTTAAAAAACCGGCGATTTACAACGAGTTAAGTTGTTTTTTTAGAATGGAATGCTGATGATGGTTGATGGTGGGTCTAGTGCAATCAACAACAAGCGGAATTACAGAAAACATCAAAAGAAATTTACTTGTTTTTTATTCTTTTACTTTAAGAGTAACAGAGCCCTTATTATAGACTTGCCCGCGCTCTTACTTTTAACTCTTCATCACTGTCTGACATTTTAAATGACCATGCTGACCATACGCACGTTTTTAAATTTTTAAAAAGTACTGGTTTTTACTACAGTCTTTGATTTTACCATGTTTGGCGCAGTATAGCCCAGATGCTCTTGCGCCATAAAAAAGCCAAACAAACAAAGTTTAGTTCTTGCGTCATAAAAATCCCAACAAACAAACTTTAAGAGTAGTCAAAGGAACATATCATGACGATATTGAGAGCATTCAGGAAAGTACAATGGCAGCTTTAAATGCGATCACAGATACTGCTACATAAACGAAATGCAAGAAGTGTTGGGCAAAAGTGTTACAAAGTCTCTGACACACTGGCTTATTTCTGGCTAATGCTACCATAGGCTAAACATCACGCGGCAACGAGTTCGTGAGCTTCGTTGTCAGACATCGTGTGTGGTTCAAATTAGAAAGTTTTGGTTCTGCTTCACGGCATAAGGACAAGGGACGTGTTGTCTTAAATTGAAACTTTGGTAAGTTGGTTGATTCTTATAGCGAAAGGACAGCAAAGGTCTTCTTGCGGCAAACAAGGTGAGGTTATACATATAATTTGCATAAAAAAAAACTGTATACTGAATGCGGGTCTCCACAATAGAAATACTATTTGTTCACTTTGCAGGCTTGCTTGGCTGTTGCCAATAAGGATTCCAAGAAAAGCAAGATTGACAAGTTCAATTTCTAAATAATTGACAACATGCCAAAGTGTTTCCTTCTATGTTTCCTGATGTACATAATTCCACTTCTCATATCTGGCAACATATATTGTATAATCATAATTTCACTTTTTATATTTAGCAACGGTATGTAACTGTGTTTTGGATTCTAAAATAATAATAACCAGTCTTCAATTTTCCATCGACGTGTACACACGTACCACAAAGGCATACTAAATTCCTTTAACGATGTATTCGAATTAATTTATTTATTGACGTATTAGTCAATTTAATTAAATGTTTAAAGCATTAATAAATATTGTTTTCAACTGGAAAAATTATTTAAACTCAATGAAATCATAGACTATCAGGATTCATAAACCGGGGGTGGGGTGTTCCAAGATTTTTAAGAGGTGTGGATTAGATTTTTTGTGGGTTTAGATTTCATTAAGTGGGTGTATAAAAAATCTGGAAGGGTGTTGGGGGTGTATGTGTGTGTATAAATCACTGAATGGAACTACTTGACCTCTTAAAGAGTATATATAAAATATACTAAAACGGAAGAACCAATAAAATCAGATGGATGTATAAAACCAAACCAAAATTTAGGAATGACGTCAAGATTAAATAATTTTTCTAAATGCGAGATGTTAAAAAGAAAAATGTTGTATTTTATTCGGTTGTTGATATTCCATAGAGCATGGAGACTAAGGGCCATTTTTTCGTAGGAATATTGGTTTAAATTTATTTGATATTAATCGGAGTATTGTTACGTCCAATTCGGACATGAAGAAAAGGAGAATCGTTCTTGTATTCCGGTACTTAAATCGGTACTTTAATCGGTCGGTTAAAGGCACCCCGGTCATATGTAGGTTCTCCCATTTTCATATTAACAAAAGCTGTAGTTTAAGCTTAAACGTGGATGTTAAAATATTAATCTCCATTACAAAGATATAAAAAATAGTTTACGTTTTTACGGTGTAAGAATAGTAAAGATTATATTGCGCCAGGGGACCTACAGTTCCCCGATGAATCCGATCTCTGCTTCCGTGGAAATCAATCTCCCGGGACTAGAGTGGGTATGTGTAAACGTAGCAATCAGTTCCTGTTTCTACGGTGCAAGAATAGTAAAGATTATACAGCGCAGTGGAAACCTACAGTTTCCCGATGAATCCGATCTCTGCTTCCGTGGAAATCAATCTCCCAGGACTTGAGTGGGTAAGTGTCAAAGTAGCAGTTTCTCCCCCCGCCTCCACACCGTTTGAGGTTGGACCCGGATTTATCGCACGATAACATATTATCACTGCGCTGTCACGGGAGATTATGCGTTGTATGTTCATTTTTGAAATTACTTTTTTTTTTTCATTTTAAGCAATAGTATATAATAGAAATGAAATTTTAAGTTCAGTTAATCAAATTGCGAAAACTTTTTGTCATTTGTTAGAGATGGAGAAACCGCTGATAAAGATATATCCTTTCTCTTTGTGAATCTTGAAAAGCTATAAAAGCATTGTATGATTCCAAGTTGCGCTGGGGAGTTAAGAATGAAACTCTTATCTGATCTCCGTTTTTGAAATTTCAATAGAATTCATTCATGGATGCAAAGCCGACTTTGAGATGAACAGAGATGGATAATAAACACATAAAAACTTTTTCTTCACATTATTATTCAAAGGAACACATTGATAGAGATTTTACATAATTTCCTGTACGTCACGTTTTTCTTTATGCTATTCCTTTAAAGCCACTAAAAATAATTTTAAGCATTCTTCTTCTAATTACAGAACCCGCCCCTGGGGGAGGGCAGATGCCATTAAGAAGGAGAAAATTGAAAAGTATACTCTATGAAACTATGGTCGCCAACCCTAATAAGATATTAGGCCTCTTTACTATCAACTAATTATTAAGGCGTTGTATTCGCTATTAAGACATATTATCAGGATCTTGCACTTCAATATTTATTCCTTGAATTGTTTGTTTGGATGTTTTATGGCGCAAGAGCATCTGGGCTATACTGAAACCAAATTCCTTGAGTTAGGCATTTGCGAAAATTCCACTTTTAAAAAAAATTATTTCATCTACATAGAATTTTTTACTCGTTGCGGAAGAGCGATTTTTTTTAATATATGATATATTAAATATATCATTTAAATATTTTTCTTTTAAAAATTTTTGGATAATGCTGCACACTCAATATGCCGCTGTGGACAGGGGCGGCTAAAGGGCCGAGCGACCCTGAAGGCCGCCCAGAGCCTCGTTTGAATGAGGGCGCCAAACTGAAGTCAAGCTAAAAATTTTTTTTAATTGACCCAATAGTAGAAAATCTCTAAAAAGAGACAAGTTTAAAGAAAATTTTAGAGACATCATTAGAGAAATTCAGAGAATTTTGGTCACTTTTATAGGGTATATGGCTCACTGTGCATCTGTGAAAATCTTCTGTTCCAAAAAACAATCCGTGCTGGCTCGCCCGGGTTCAAAGTCAACCTCAATACGCCTCTGGCCACGAACTACACTTTAAGATACTAGTAAACGTATAACATTTAAGTTATTGGACATTTTGTGATTTCAGTGCAAAAACGTTCATTGAACATTTTTAAGGAAGCCCATATCAAACTGATGTTTGGGACGTTTGTACTCTCTTAATTCAGCTTTTTAATTGTTAGTCGCAAGATCGTCTATAAGATTATATCATTGGTTGGTTGGATTTTTATAGTGCGAGGACAGCCAAACATTATTTTGCGCCAAATAAGGTGGGGATTGAGACAATACAAAATATAATCTTCGAACCATGATCATCTTTTTCTCTGCCAAAAATCAAATTTGACACGTTGGATTGTCCAGTTCAATACTGCCTGACAAGATCTATGGCTTTATGTGAACCTGTTTGTTTGTATTTACGACGGAAGGGCAGCAAGGATCGTGCTCAACCTGCTAAATGCGATCCCTGAATCACGATCGATCCTCACACATCATCAAGCAGACGGAGTCGAACCAAGAAAAGTAGCTTAATGATTAGTTATTGCACAACTGAGGGACACTACGTGTCTACGAAGAACACGAAACATACAGTACTACTGTGAAGCTTTCTATGTCGTTATTACCCGTCTCAGAGTTAACAGGACTATCACATGGTCAATATACAAAGTCCATACAATACAAATTTTTTGGGGGAAATTGAGATGGCCATTGTGCAGATAGTTTGCCTTTTACGGCGCAAGGTTGGTTGTATTTTATGACGCAAGGATGTTTACGTTTGGTTGTATTTTATGGCGCAAGGATAAGAGCCATTCTGCGCCAAACGCGGTGGCAACAGCTAAGGTCATGGTACGTTAGAACCAGCAGTTTTTCCAGCAGGAATCCGAGCCGTTACCTAAGTAATCAAACCCCTGGTCTGCGATGGGTAGAAAAGAGACACATTCTAAGACACTATTGGAATTGAAGTAGGGTCCATGGATTGAGGTTTCTAGTGGACCTAGGCCGGAAGGATAGAATGAGCCCTTAAAAAACGCGACCTTTGCAATACCTAGTCAATAATAAATAATGGATTTTTCTTCGAAGTTCATTATTTTAATATTTAGGTTTATAAGTGATGAAAATTCATAGGACAATTATAAATAAACAGGGTTATAATCAGTTTAACTGAAATACCAGGTCTCTGCAGGGTTCCAAAATCTTGGGGCCCCAGTAAAGTACTCAGAAATCGCTTTTGTCCGGGGGAGGGGCGAGAAAAAGGAGGGATGGGAAGACATACTTATTAACTAATTATCACCAAATAAATGACAATTTTAAATCTTTTTTTTTTTTTCGCTTTTGTCTTGAAGACTCCAGAGATTACCCACAACTTCATATGAACCAGAGCAGCAATAGAATTAGATGTTATACAATAATTTCTGCCACCCACGTATATATTATAGCTCAAACTAGAGCTTTTTTCTTTTTGGAGAAAAAGAGACGCTTTCCCCATCCTGGATTCGAACCAGGGTCCCTCCGTTTAGCCCGGAGTGTCTTGGACCGCTAGACGAATGAGGACAGGAAACAACGCTCTCTTTCTCCGTATGTAAAGGTGTTAAGGTATTATTACCCTCCGCAGGGATAACACAATTGCCAAATATGGTCAACACAAGAAAGCCTCCGGGTAGTTATATAATATTATATATTATAACTATATAACTATACCTATATATATAATATTATATTTATACATATATACAGTTGGCGTGATATGGGACCCCTGATACGTCTAGAGACAACTCTGACAGGTGACACATACGTAAGCATCATGTCCGATCACCTACACCCATTCATGTCCATTGTGCATTCCGACGGACTTGGACAATTTCAGCATGATAATGCGACACCCCACACATCGAGAGTTGCTACCGAGTGGCTCCAGGAACACTCTTCTGACTTTAGACACTTCCATTGGCCACCTAAATCGCCAGACATGAACATTATCGAGCATATCTGGGATGCCTTGCAACGTGCTGTTCAGAAGAGATCTCCACCACCTTGCACTCCTATGGATTTGTGGACTGCCCTGCAGGATTCCTGGTGTGAATTGTCTCCAGGATACCTTCAGACATTAGTCGAGTCCATGCCACGTCGTGTTGCGGCACTTCTGCGTGCATGCGTGGGGTTGGGGGCTGCACGATATTAGGTAGGTGTACCAATTTTTCTGGCACTTCAGTGTATGTATAACTGTAATTGATAGACAACCACATGATTCCCAATCGGATTGATTTATGTAATAAATTCCATACATTTATCTAATAGATTCCGCATATTCATCTAATAGATTCGACTAATATTATTGTAATAGATCCGACTAATATTATTATAATAAATCCGACTAATATGCTTGTAATAAATTCGACTAATATTTATGCAATTACTTATTTAAAAGCATAAACTAATACTTAAAGAACTTTCGCACAGCGCTATGAAGTGGACAGATTCATAAAAGTGTACAAATGAACTTTTCCTGAACAATTTCCACACAAAAAATATAACCCCCGTTTCGCAATATCAAAATATCTTTAAGGTACTCTTATCTAGGTATCTTTAAGATACTCTTATCTAGATGTCTCTAAGCTACCCTTATCTACATGTCTCTAAGCTACCCTTATCTACATGTCTCTAAGCTACCCTTATCTACATGTCTCTAAGGTACCCTTATCTAGATGTCTCTAAAAGGTACCCTTATCTAGATGTCTCTAAGGTACCCTATCTAGATGTCTCTAAGGTACCCTTATCTAGATGTCTAAGATACCCTTATCTAGATGTCTAAGATACCCTTATCTAGATGTCTAAGATACTCTTATCTAGATGTCTAAGAAACTTATCTAGATTTATAAGAAACTTATCTAGATTTATAAGAAACTTATCTAGATTTATAAGAAACTTATCTAGAGGTCTAAGATTCCCTTATCTAGGATGTAAGATATTATTACCCTTCACAGGGATAACACAATTGCCAAATAATGGTCAACACAGAAAAGCCTCCGGGGCGAGATTTTTGTGAGTTTTCGTGGGGGAATTTATTATACAATAATTTTTGCCACCCACGTATATGTAGCTCAAACTAGAGCTTTTTATTTTGGAGAAAAAGCTTTAGTTTGAGCTACATATACGTGGGTGGCAAAAAAAAAGTATAATTCCCTTATCTAGATGTTTTGGAACATCTTAACGTAAGATGCATAAAATAGTGTAGTAGTCTCAGTAAACTTGGTTTTAAATGTGTTAAAATATTTGTGTTTAAGATGCTTGCACACTTGCGGTACAGCAGCACTCTGGTTCTTTATCGTGGTCTACAAACACGATTAAAAACTGCTTAAAATCCTCTATCACGGCTTGGCTCCTCAAAGCAATTTGTTGGCTTCTTTAACGTCTCATTTCCTGGAGCTTGACCCATTACATCCAAATTAATTACATTTATGTCAGCAGCATTAATGGAAGTGTTAACTATGAGAAAATCTCAATTTAATGTTTGGTTTTATCAGGAGCGGACAGAGACTCTCATTTTGGGGGATCAAAGATAGAATTTGCCATGGTCTTGGAATAACACCCTTCATTTATCATGAAAGTTGGAATTTTTTACAGTGAAAAAATATATTTTTGGGGGTCATGACCGCAGTGACCTCCACCGTGTCTACGGGGCGGACACAGACTTTCATTTGGGGGGTCAAGGACAGAATTTGCCATGGTCTTGGAATAACACCATTCATTTATCATGGAAGTTGGAATTTTTTACAGTGAAAAAATATATTTTGGGGGTCATGACCCCTGTGACCTCCCCGTGTCCACCCTTATGTTTTATGGTACAAGGGCAGCCGAGATCATGCTGCGCTAAGGCCTATCTTTCCCCAGGGATCTGAAGCGCTTTCACCAAGGGAATCAATCCCAAAACTATGGATCTGCAGGGGAAAAAAAACCGCAAGCGCTGTGTACCTGCCAGAATCGAACCCAGAATATTCGCATAATGGCTAAATGCGTTGTCACTAGCGCAAGGCACTTATATTTTGGGTTAGGTGGGTGGGATGCTTTTGCCAAGCCATTGGTTGTAGCAAATCCTCATTACGGCCACGACTTCTTAAATTGAAAGTCATCGTTTTTCACCTACACGCGTTTAAGTGCTGTAAATGTAAAAACCTTGGCGTTTATCCTGCGATTCAGCGCCATGGAAATAAATATTGCAATCGCGCAAATGACATTTTATACAATGGGACATTTGCGTAATGCCAGTCGTGCTTGGCAGTTTTTGAACGACGGAATATTTATAAGTCGGGTTTTTGTATGTAGGCGTTTTAGCATTTTGACTGACATCGGGCGTTCTGAATCTCATGACCTACGTGAAAACCCAATTCAAAAGCCCAATGTAACCTTTGCAACATTCAAAAATTGCGTATACTTTTTTTTAACCCATGAAGGAAATATGCTTATGATGTAAATTTGAATATTTAATGCTTCATATTTTTTTTAAATATTTGACGATTAATAACAAAAGTTTGAATATTTGAGGTTTAATAACAAAAGTTTGAATATTTGAGGTTTAATAACAAAAGTTTGAATATTTAACATTTAATAAAAAAAAAACTGAGTATTGAGCATTACAAATTTTTTTAAATAGTTAATTAAGAGTTCAAATTTTCAATATACTTTTAATTATTACAAAAAAGTTGATATTTTAATAAAATGTAGTTTTATGTTCCCCACGTCTCAGTCAATAACTATAGACTAAAAGATCGTGAATTAGTGATTCCGGGATGTTATATTACAATGACATTTTAATCGTAAGTAAAAATATTACGTAGTAAACAAACGTTATAGACACTCTGAAGGGGGTCCCCCCCACCCACTGCAGTCGAAGTTATAGTAAAGTAGTATTATACCTATAGGCAGTGCTGTAGTCGTAAAATAAAAAGCGAGGGAAAGCTCCCACTGACTTCATGTTAATGGTTGGGGGTGCGCTGCTTCAAATTTCCAATGGACGGTGGAGAAGCCACCTACAATTCTTTTTTTTAAATCTTATTTTACCGTCGTACATTAACTTTTCGAATTTTTTAAACGATTTCTGAAATTTCGGTATCAATTCCGTAATTATTTAAATACTTTATAGTTGTTCATTGAAAGTTTGCTTCTGGCCGTTAAAACGAGAGTTTAAATGTGTCGCTTTGCGTGGAGAAATAACAATTTTATTGATGTTAGTGTTGATATTGTCACATTTTTTAAGGATCCGAATGTTTTAGGATATTTTTTTTCTAATATTAATTAATACAAAATCATTAATTAATACAAAAACATTAATTTTCTGTGCGTGGGAACAACCGTTCTAGTTAAAAATAAGTCTGGGAACGCCGTTCCAATGCGTTCCCGCCCCACTACGTCTCTGCCCATAGGTGAACTGCTCGTTGCCAACCATCCGTTACATCGCACTAGAGTCTGTTGCATATCATGAAACGTAATTTTTTCTATATTATAAAGAAATGTGATCATAATCAAGGGCGGACACTGGGGAGGTTACAGGGATCATGACCCCCCCCCAATATATATTTTTTTCACTATAAAAATTCCAATCATGATAAATGAAGAGTGTTATTCCCAGACCATGGTAAATTCTGTCCGTGATCCCCTCCAAAATGAATGAACGTGTCCGCCCCTGATCATAATATTCTAATCAAGGGTTTCCAATGGAGTTAACAGTTGAGTAAACGACGTGTGATAAATGTGTTTTAGTTTGCGAAAATTAGCTAAAAATTAAAATTAATATGTTAAAAAAAAAAATCAAGTATTTTTTAACACTTTGCTTTACCTTTCCAAAAACTGCACTTGACGTGGACTAGATCGAGTTTTCTCCTCATAAGGGGAAAAACAGGATTTTACTCATGAAGTTGAATACCACCAATTCCAGTCTTGTCATGCACTGACAGCTAATAAAGCAACCCCATGTCAAAATGAGAAAAAGACCAGACAAGTCAATTGCTTGAAGGAAGACCACGAGTTGATTTTCTTTTTAATGTATTTTTTTTCCCAGCGATTTATCTTAGTTTTTATCAGGGTTCTCTTCGTCGCAAGATATTTAGATAGAGATGGAGTTCTGAAGAAATTTGAAGCATTTCCCGTACATTTATCTCTGTTTGCGTTTTCAGATTTAAAAAAAAATTGTTTGTAAACTTCATTCTAAGTAGAGGTATGTACAAGGTTCCTAGGAAAGTTCGAATGCGGCTAGTAATTTTTGAACCAAGAGAGATGTTGCAATTAAAGTCAGGTATTGGTATAGTAAAATGACTATGCAGTATCAGATGAGATGAATAGCAGCGACCTGGTGGCGAATTGAGGAAGTTAAAAATTTTATTTCGAAAAATAATAATGATAGCGGAATATTTTCAATTAGTAAGTTGTAGACCACCTTTCACAGTTAATAAGAAAAGACATACGGCTCACATACAGTGTGTAAACGTATTGCCACAAAGTGAGGTATTTCAGAAATTTTAATGTATCGCTTTCTGTTAATGCTTTCTGATGTTTTAAAAGTTGAATTGAAGTTCTTATAGGAAAGAGATCATGGTTTCTTTAAGAATTTCAACCCAACCTCTAAAGCTCTAGAAAGCATCAATTGAAAGCTATGCATTGAAACATCCGGAACACCTTACTTTGTGGCAGTACGTGTACATAGTGCATGTAAGCCGTATGTTTTGCTTACTAACTGTAGGATGCTCTACAACTTTCTAATTGAAAATATTTCCTCATCTTCATTATTTTTCGAAATAAAATTTTTAACTTCCTCAATTCGCCACCAGGGGCGCTGCTGTTCATCTCGTCTGATAGTGCATAGTCATTTTACTATACCAATACCTAACTTTCTTTGCAATATCTGTCTTGGTTCAAAAGTTATTGGCCTCATTCGGACCTTCCTAGGAACCCTGTATACAAACGCGGCCATTTTGTAATATATGTGTTGGCGTACATTATAAAATATGAATAAGAATATGCAATGATTGATTGCATGCATGTTCAGCAGGACCAGTTCTGGGTACTTGGTAGCCTGCATGCATGTTCAGCAGGACCAGTTCTGGGTACTTGGTAGAATTCATGTCATAGAGTTATTGCTGCCCTTGTGAGTGCCATTATAGTTATAAAACGCACCTTATGACCAGAGTTTAAGCTGCTAAGTTTTTTTTCTCATTTGCGAAAGGATGTGGTACTTTTCGAAAAAATTTAATACCACTTTCGCTAAAAAGCGAAAGCCCTGAAAATTAAAAATTTTCACAGTTTTATGTCGGCCACCGCCATACGTTGATCTTTAGGACTTTGTGACATCATGAACCAATGAATCAAAATCGGTTTGATTTTGAAAATGCCTACAAACGTGTAGCGAAGCCAAGAAGAATTGGGCAAGTATGTCGCCGATTGTATAATTTTGTACAAAAAATATTATTTTTAGTTTTAAATTTTATTTCTTATTTTGTTTAGCATTTTCCCAAAAAAACAAAATTTCCAAAACTATCCCAAGTATTAATAGTAGAAAAAAAGTTAAAAGAAATTTAAAAAATGCTGAAATTTGTTTTTACATTTTAGCTAAAGTGCTACAAGAAAATAAAAATTCAGTTTAAACCTTGCTTATGATAGTAGTTGCCTGCGTTAATGAACGCGCCTGTCGCAACTGGTCATTCGACCTACGCAGCAATGGGCAAAAACAAAACATGATCAAGACTATGTTACCTAGAATTTGGAGTTGGGCAGCTTTTATGTCAATTAGTAATTGAAATCGCATGGCATGCCGTCCAGGAGTATGCGGTTTCTATGCAAATTTATGCGAGTTACGTCAATTACACTGCATCGGTATTGGATTATGAGATGAAAGATTATTGTCTAACTCTGGCATCACTATTTTAGGGTCCATTGCACAATGAATAAAGTTTGCGATTTAAAAAAACAGGGGCGCGTTTAGGGAAACGCGCACATTTTGTGGTCCAACAATATAAAACGCCGAGATGAAACTCAAACAATAAAAACCAATGGAAGCGTTTTGCGTATTCCAGGAAAACACTTCCATTGTTTGAGTCAGTTCTCAACGTTTTTTATAGTTGCGCCGCAAAATATGCGCATCTAGGAAAACACGTCTTTACGGCGCAAGGACAGCACAATTCAAGCTGCGCCGGAACCTACAGTTTTCTGAAGGATCCGAACCTTTTAAGGCCTAGGGAACCAAACCCCGGACTACAGTGTTCTACAATTAACTGGTGATTTTTTTTTTTTCGTGCACAGTCATAGGTGAACACAGAAAGTTCATAAAGGGAGGCTACACATTTATAATGGAGGGTTTCAGAGCTATAACTCCGTATATTCATATGTACATATACAAAATTGTATCGCAATGGGGGGTTATGACCCCCATCAAACTCCCCCTGCGTACGCCAGTGTGCACAGTTGGTGGGGAGGTTCGGCGAACGAGTTACAACTGCACCACCGCAAGGCCCTTATTTTTTACGTAAACTTCATGATTTCGACAGAACCAGGGGCCCGATTAACGCACGGGCCTCCGGGGCCGCGGCCTTGAGCTCTCATATCACCGTGGGCCCCAAATTTTGTATGTGATCTTCTTTAGCAAGTGTAAAATGTCAGTTTGAAGCCTATTTTTAATATTACGTTTTTTCTTAATTACAACTTAGGCATCAGTGAAAACTGCTTTAAACTATTGATTCTGTAGAATAATATATGTAACAAAAGTTTGCATTTGTTACTTATTGAATAATTTTGTTGTATGTGCATAGGGAGGGGCCCCCGAGTAAATACTAGGCTCTGGGCCCCACTTAGGCTTGATCGGGCTGTAAGGCCACCACAATAAACATGATAAGACATAGTTTACATAGTTAACTGATACTAACGCATTTGACTAATAAAGTGTATACTTAATTTTACCGCCATTTTGAAGCTTCATGAGCATTATGGGAAATATAACGTCACACACAAAAGGTCAATTGATGAAATACTCTGGGAAGGTATATAAAGGCCGCTAAAAACTTATTTCTTGGCGCTTGCACTGCATGCCAGCTCGCATCCCCTAAGCACGGCTCTGATTTTATAGCTTGGGTTCGAAAAGCTATCATTTATTATACTATGCACAAAAATTTATTATTTTTGTCACCAGTCACACAGTAATTCAGTTCACACGTTTCTTAAAGCGGACGTTATAGAAAAAAACAAAAACGTGATGGAGGAGGCGCAGAAAGAATTCCAGAGTGACGTTAGTACTACTACGTTAGTATTCATGTATCCAATCGTGTTTAACGTTTTGCAGCTGTGTTATTAAGATTTCAGAATATAATCCGATTACAAGATTTAAATGCAATCTTGTATCTAGTGTTCATTTGAGGCTCCCAGACAGTGGCGTAGTTAGATATTTTGCCGCCCGGGGCGAGTGACTGTCATTGCCGTAATGGTTGTGATTGTTATTGTTTCTTAAAGGCTAATTGCCGCCCCCCGAATTGTGGCGCCCGCCCCCTTGCCACGCTACTGTTCCAAGCTATAGTAAAACTCCGCTAATTCGAAATGAAGGAGGGGGGCAGAATTAAGTGAGTTTAGATACGTGAATAAAAATATGAGCGTTTTTTTCGAAAACACGGAATGAACACTTACTAAATAAAATAACAGTAACAAAAAATAAGCGCATCACGCAAGTTCGGATGATCGACTTCTGCATTTATGTCACCCACCTTGAAGCAGAATTTTTTTTTACAATTTTCAAAACTTGAACAAATAAAATTTTATAAAAGAATTAAAAAAACAAACGAGTAAACAGAATCTTTGCGAAAATTGGTGGAAGTAAAATAACAAGTGTGCAGTACATTCATCAGCAGAGGTTGGTTGGTTTTTTATTAGCAAAATGGTTTTTCTTACAGCAAAAATGGATGGCAGCAGTGGATTTACAGCAAAATGGTTTTTTATTACAGCAAAAGGAAGAAAACCTTATTTTGTGCCAAAGAAGAAAAATAATTTACGTTTATTTGGATTTTTTTAGAATGTATGGGTACTTCCCTTTTTTAAACTTAATTGCAAGGAAAAGGGGAGGGCAAGGGACAAAGGCTCGAGGGCCCCAGACGAAACTTCGTTAACAAATGTAATTGTTGGACGTGGGGGGGTCAGCTAAATTGTTTAGGGGGGGGGGACACGGAAATCCTATCCCTGACGGCTAAGAGGTATTAAGAGACTAATTTGAAACAATTTAATTATCATTTCTGCACAGTAACTACGATTCGTTGAGTGCACGCTTCCCCAACCCCGTGTGCGATATCTAAAAAAATAAATAAAAATAAATTAAGCAATAAATTAAATAATGGAAGAAAATAAATTAATAAAGGAATTTTAAACGTGTGCCGAAAGATAATGAAGTTCGATCTTCATGGATTTTTTATATATACGGTGGAACCTGTGTAAGATAACCATCTGAATAAAGTGACCATTTTTTATAATAGAGAACCGGTAGGAATTTAGTCTTACACATACCAAAGTCCACCGTGTATAGAGACCACCTGTCTGTGATGACCATTGCAGTCCAGTCCCAAAGGTGGCCACTTTAGACAGGTTCTACTGTATGAATTACTATATCGCAGTATTACCAGGACCAATGCCAGGATTCCATGCGCTCGAAGTGAGGCTAAATACATACAAGCCCCTTTCCTTTTAGCCCAGTGGTTCCCAACTCAATTTAAGTCGCAGACCACTTTTCCATTTTAATTGGACTCGCGGACCACTTTTCCACTTCAATTGGACTCGCGGACCACTTTTCCACTTCAATTGGACTCGCGGACCACTTTTCCACTTCAATTGGACTCGCGGACCATTTTTCCACTTCAATTGTACCCGCAGACCACTTTGAAAAATTCTCATGAGTTGACTGTAAGACATTAATAAACAAGAGAGTCCGGGTCTTTTTTGGGGGGGAGGGGGATGTGTTTGAAAAATCGTGCTTTGGAAAAAAAAAAATCTAATAACAATAATACAGTCAAATCTCGTTAAGATGAACACTTTTAAGACGAATTACTTTTAATACGAACCGTTTTCTGAAGTTCCATCAGATTGTAAAATACTACAAATATACCATCAATTTCATTTTTATATTTAATTTTAATATTTAATAAATAATTTTTATAAGTACTTTTTTTTAATTATTTATTTTTTTAAATAATGACCCGCTAATCGGACAAAAGTTGGGAACCGCAGCTTCAGCCTAACCACTAAACAATTCATTGCGTTTTTACGATGAAAGAACAGCAAAGATCATGATGCGTTAGGACCCAAAGTTCTCCGAGGAAACCAAACCCCGGACTACAGTGGGCAGAAAAACGGCACAAGTTCTACGATGTAAGATATTATCCTTCCCAGGGCTGACACCACTGCCAACATATGAAGCCACCGTGGCACGTTTTATAATTCTTTCGTGGAGATTAAAATGGATAACATTTATCAAAAATGCTATCCACGTTCCATAATACCACTGGGAGTTAAACCCGGGTTAACTGCATAACAGGCGACTTATCACTGCGCCACAATAAGGCAGCAAATCGACACACTCAAGGAATCTGTACCTATAAGTGTGCTTACAGACATGAAACAGAACATCGCCACGTATCATCACTGCATCCCATCAGTTTACGCCGATATCCAGTCTACATTGACAAAACATTGTTGTTCACAAACCGGTACAAATATACGAACAGGGGTGAAACATAACCCCGTAACATTCCTTTGAAGCGACGGGGAAAAACCGATAACTGGTAGGACACGAAAATGTTACGGCCTTCTGTTACGGAGTGCCGTCCAGACTTGATAGGCGACGGCGTTACGATACGGTGTTATGTTGCATGTGTGAACGCGGCCAAAGGTCAAGGAACCTAACCCCTGAACTACACTAACCAAAAAATTAGTTTTTGTTGGAAGTTGGCCCCTAGGAGACTGACTAATGATGGGGCGAGACCTAAGCATTACTAGATTAGGGCTAGGTCTTAAAGATCAAGGACAGGTGAAGTCATACTGCGCAGAGAAACCAAGCGCGCAGCCACGGGAGCTGAATCACCACCACCGTCATATAACGGCTCCAATGACGGTGGTGTTGGCTGGAGCCACCAGATGTCTGTTGAAGCTCCTTTCAGATATCCAATCTTTATCCCCACGAGTAAACAGAAAATTTCCGTAGATCCCAATAACACAGGGATTTCTCCTAAAATTTTAAGAAAAAAAAGGGAAAAATATAAAAATTAAAGGGAAAAATACAAAAATAAAGGGAAAATATAATTTAATGCTCTTCACATGTTTTATAAATGTATATGTAGTATTTGTAATAAGTGAACTCAACGAAAAGTATAATGTGCCCTTCTGACAGCAAGCTCTCCCCAGTAAAAAATCCTAGCTACGCCTCTGGCCGGAACTTAATTTGCCAAAGGATCTGTTGCATAGGAAGCCAAACAATGGACTACGGTGTGTAGAAAAAACAGCAAGCGTTCTAAGATATCACTGGAATCGAACCCGGGTTAACGGCACGATAAACGAACGCGTTACCGCTACACCACCCCTAGGGTCTACGTCATAAATAGATACGGATTTAGATGACATTCTTGCTGTGTCTAGGTAGGACTATTTCCATACGATCAATATTAAGTTTGCCCGCTTTAGCGAATGATCTTCACAGGCCGTCCATGGATAATCAAAGGCTGACCATTTTAGCATGAAAATTAGTGATCAAATAAGGAAAAAATGCGCAGAGAAAAATTTATCTTTGCAAATGCCCTTCTCCATTTCCATGAGAAATGGAAGATACAAAGGCTTTGACAGACTTCTTTTAGCGCAAGTAATACAGTAAATGTACGTTAGTCTGCAATTTTCAGGATATAAAAGTACGCACACTTTTTTTTTAACATGATATTCTTTTTAATACTAATTCATGTGAATTATATGTGCAGTTGACACTATCATATTAGAGCATTTAAGCACGCGTGTAGCTCTATGTTTCTTCCTCCATATAATCGTAAATATGATCCGCTCATTCGAACAATATCTGTTAGAATCCTCAATATTCGATTAAGCGGGATCAACTGTATATGATGTTCTGCGTTGCATAGTAAAAATAACATCGATATTGGTAAAATATTCTTATGTATAATCTCATAATACATATAAATTGAATATCAAATTAAAAAAAAAAACACATTACCTATCCTCTCTAAGCAAATTATATAAATTCAGTTATCGTAAGATATTCAACGTAAACTAGTTAACCGATTTAATTTAAACTTAAGCTCATGCATTTCATAAACAAAATATCATAATTTACGACAAACCTGCGAAACCATGACAGGTCGGAAAGTGACGAAAGACGTTAACTAGACAAGGTTCGCTCATTCGTCCTTTATTTAAACTGGTTACATACGATTATCACCATATATAATGTTTTCACTCACCACACGATATTCAGAACCGTAAGTGGAACACATCCATGTTGGCATGGAAAAACGACAACATAAAAGAAACAGGTAGTTTTCGAAGTGGATATTGATGAGAAATGAAATTGACAAATTGCCATCAGTAAATTAACACCAACGTTGAATTTTTACACAACATATTATTTGAACTATGGTCATTTATTATAAATTATTTTTGAACAAATATTCTTTTAAAATAAAAATTCACAAAAGTAATATTTATATACATTCTCATCCCTAACATACGACCAAATTCCTGCACGCAGACCTGTTAATCGTCTGTCTATTGTAAACCGGTTCTAACTCCTTTCGAGATCATTGTCTGGAGAACCAGGTGTAAAGAATGCATTACATTCTCTGACACGGGCGCCGTTGGCCTGGGGGGGGACCCCGTCCCCCCCCAATGTTTGCATTAAAGTTCTATATCCACCTTCAATTTCAAACAAAATGCCTTCTATTGACGCATTGTCCCCCCACCAATATTTTTATGCCTTGGGTGCCCATCATCGTAACCAAGCGAATATTTTGTCACCATTCAAAGAGCTTGTCAAATAAAATTAAAATAACCAAACGTAGTTTGAATGTATCTTCGAAATTTCGTTTCCGATTGCAAATTGGTGGTTGATTGCTTTGTGATCAGCACTGTGGATAACCTTCGAAGGGACTGAGAGCTCGACGTGACATTTGAATCACACTATATACACAATCGAGCTTAGCTGCTATTTAAATTCCGTTTATTAACCCGGGACAAATTGAAGTGCGTGAACTTGCAATTATGATACGGTCATTGAAAATCTAATTAAAGCGTCATAATTATCACGCGATGTTTAATTTAAATTATTTGAACAAGCACGTTACCTTCTATTCCGCCCTTCTCGACCATTTCAGAATTATCAGGAGTACCCCAAGTAACCGGAATTTTCAGGTGAGGCCCTTGATCCAGAATCTCCAGGAAAAAATATGTTCACACTGTTGTCCATGGTTTCGTGAAAAATCGGGAACAGGATTTATCCAAATTCAACGAACGTCTTGAAACGTCACTTTCGCAATTTGGGTTAGAAAGCGTGGGACAGACCAGTCCTATACGGCCGCATGCTCCTACCGGAATCATACGAACGGCTAGATTGGAAATAAATGTGTACAAAAGACCGGCAGGGGTTACTTGGCACCAAAAGTCGCCAAAAGGGATTGTCTTCTCGCCAAGTAACAGGTTTCTTTCTGACCCCGGCGACGTCTACCGTCTGCCCATTTCTTTGAAACCTTTTCTTTACACATCGTTAATAAATACGTATTTTTTTTTTGTTGTTGTTGGTTTTACTATTTTTTATTTAATTAAATGCATCTTTAGCCAACTTGTAGCTGTATAATTGATACCCGCGTTCTCAAGGATTTTTCCCGTAGACTGGAATGCAAGAAGCGAGCCAAATAGCTTTTCAATGAATGGATGAATGATCCATTGAAAGTATGTACACATTATTCACTAGCGTACGTAAAATGTTCACAAGAGGGGGAGGCAGATACAGAGATAAAATTCCATATATTCACAGATACAAAATTTCATTGAACTGGTTGGTTATTACCCTTATCGCCTTATCTGCTTATGCCAGTGGCATCCTGAAATGCATAATCATACATCATTTAGTGATTCTACTTATCTTTCTTAAAGATAAGGTAATCTACATTTATTCTCTCTCTTTTTGTCTTTCCTTTCTTCTCTATTATATCACTTTACACAGAGTTTAAAGGTCGTTTAAAATTTAGACAGTGCACCCGTTTCGGTTGTATTATTAATCTTCCATCAGCCCCGGTTCCCTTTTAATTTGGAATTGTATAAAGCAAAAAAAAACTTTCCAAATTCTCTGTCGGTATTCTCCCTTTTTGCATGTGTGATCCCTCTATCTTATTATATAATTTACTATTGACAAATAAAAAAAAGGGGGGGGGAGGGGGGAGACTCCTTGAGGAATTGAGGGACGGTATGGAGGGATTACTCTATAAAATTAGATTTTAATGCTCCATACTTTCAATTTTCACCATTTGTGTAAAATGAATTGTGTATGAAATTTCTATAATAAAGCGTGCTATTCAGGGCGTAGGAATTAAAAAAGGCCCTGCGGTGGCGCAGTGTGGTAACGCGTTCTCCTAGTGCGCCGCTAATCCGGGTTCGACTCCCAGCAGTGCAAAGAACGCTTACTCAGAGATCTCATAAAGATCGCACTGCTCACTGTAGTCCGGGGTTTGGTTCCCTAGGCCTTAAGAGGTTCGGATTCCTCGGAAAACAGTAGGTCCCGGCGCAGCATGACCACTGTAGTCTTTGAGCCGTAAAACCAGAATTAAAAAATGATTGGGGAGAATCCAGGGCCCGATTAACACACGGGCCTCCGGGGCCTCTGCACTGGGTTCCCATATCATTGGGTTCATCTCTTTAGTTATCAAGTTCCTTTCAAGCACTGGCGTACGCAGGGGGTGTTGATGGGGTTGTAACCCCCCCTCATTGCAATGAAATTTTGTATATTTAACATAGGAATATGTGAGTTGTAGCTCTGTAACCCCCTCCACTGAGCCTATAACAAGGGCTGTAGTTAGGGTACGGGGCGCCCTGGGAACGACTTTTGGCGCCCCCTCTACTGCCTAACTAGGGGTTACCACCCCTAGAAAATTTCTTCTAAGCATTAAGGCATACAGTTTAGTCCCCACTAGGAATAAGTTATCCCCCTACGCGTCCAAGCTAGTTACGACCATGCTCCCCCCCCCCACCCCATGCTAGTAGAAATAAATAAAATTTTGTCGTTCCGCCCCCTCAAATGCGACAAATTTTCCAGAATCTTTTGCAGAACAAAATTTCAGGTACGGCGCAAGCTTGAAAATTTTACTTGTAAGTATACTGCTCAGTATTTTTAGTTGAAAATAATAATTTTTGATGTAAACATTATTTTCCGGGGGGGGGAGGTGCAAACC
The DNA here is from genome assembly GCA_006491805.2 of Dysdera silvatica. NCBI lineage: Eukaryota > Metazoa > Arthropoda > Arachnida > Araneae > Dysderidae > Dysdera > Dysdera silvatica. The sequence continues at coordinate 62,489,297 of QLNU02003225.1, read as the reverse complement.
TCTTGCCTGGATCCGGCGTTGGGAGGGCAGGGGGATTTGTTTCACGCTGTTTTCAAAATTTCAGATTTAGGAAAAAGGGTGGAGGGCTTTTGAAAGCTTTACAGAATTGCACGATAAATAATTTGCAATTCAAAATCTGCAACCTCTTCCGCCCCTAGAAATTTTGCTCCTGGACAAGTGTCCAATGTGCTCATTATAAATCCGGCACTGCCTGTAACCCCGGGTTAACCCTCCCCTTGAAAGTTCTGCGTACGCCTATGTTTCCAAGGATCTTAGGTAACTAGAGGTATCTGCATATGATGTAAGCTGGCCCTGTAAATGCGGCTTTTTGAATTTGGTGGCAGTATTTGTCATCGATTTTCGACGTGTTGAAGTGGTGTTCTAGGTTTTCGGGAACAGCGCCTAATGCACCCACCAAAACCGGAACAATTGTAGCTTTCTTTCCTCTTCCAAAGTCTCTTCACCCAGGAGCGTCAGCAGAATTTTTTGTAGGAGTGGGCAAAGATCACTTCGGCAGAAATAAAAAACCTTCATTCAAAAATACCATAATTAAATTATTTAAATAAGTATTTAATTTGTTTAATTAAATAATGAGACTATTTAGTTCAAATAGAATAGAGAGGTTGCATATTTTTGCCCCTGACGGAATTTTTTTTTTAAAAATTCAATGGAGGGCAAGTGCCCACTCTTGCCCTATGCTTCCGACGCCCATGTCTCCACAAATATTTGCAAATCCTTATTTTTTGTGATCTCCTCACTCTCTTTTTCGTCTGCCCGTCTGTCACCAGGCACTGAATGTCGATCCACCAGACATGTTTTTTTTCCTATAACCGCAATGTCTGGAGTGTTATGTGAAAAGTGTTTATGACACTGAATTTGGAAATCCTAGAATATTATTGCATTTTCATCTTCACTGACTTTTTCCGGGTTGTGGTTCTATCGGTCCTTGTTTGTGGGTGACTGATGTTGCTCTGACAAGCACCAGTGTATAATTTTTGCCACCTCATCGTGGCGTTCTTTGTAAACGGATTGTGCAATCTGGTTGCAACCGCCTATCGCACGTGCCATAGTTTCCTATTATTATTATTATTATTATTATTATTGCCGTTACGCACTGCAGTATCCCACAGCATCAAGGAGATAAAAGCTATCTTCTTGATCTGGAGTTCTTGGTGCACTTCGCCTCACCCAGAGGCCTGAAAACTGTCCATGCATCTTCTTGATACGTAGGCGGTACCCGGTAAGGGTGTTTTTTTGTAAGTCTGCTATAGTTATATAAGTAATGTCCAGTTATTAGTATTGTTATGTTATTATTGTTTTGTTTAAAAATATATTATTAACGTTAGTATAATATTCTACAATTGTTTCTTCCTTAGTGTTAGCAGTGTGTGTGTGTGTGTGTTGCAAAATCCTCGAACGAATCTAAAACGTCGGCAAAAAGTCAACTTCAAGGATAGGAAGGCAGACAGAAGTCTACGAAATGCTGATAATAAATTTACATTACAAAAAATCCAAAGAAAATGACTGAAAATTCCTAAATTAAATTGAAATGAATTTAGCAATGTAGAACTTTCCAAATTATTGAGCGGGGGCAAGACTCTATTCTATACTTTTATACATTACCTATGTAAAATTGCAATTTATTTTAAATTATTGGATATAGTCTAATATAAATCGATTTAAATTACGAAATTATCTTTATTTGATCTAACGCTGTAACTATTTCTCATCATCAATTGTGTTGCCTCAAAACGAAGAATGGGAAGATAAAAATATGGAATACACCAAATGGAGATATGGCGCCAAAAACTAGGATTTACTTGTTACTTTATCTGTCTGTTTACGAACCAAGGGAAGGAGACTGACCGGGTCAAAGGCACATTGGTTCACATTACCCCATACCATGTCACCCTGTTTGGCGAAAACACAACTATCTGCCACGATTTAAAAAAAAAAAAAAAATTAAAAAACTTCTCAATCTGATTCTAGTCTATTTCAAATATTTGTTTTTTATTTATTCATCATTTTATTATTCGTTCTTTAAAGGATCGTCAATTTCATTAGTTAGTCAGGATGCTATCTGTACCTCTGCAAAATACGAATGCATGTGTACATGCCTGCCATCAGTCCTGCGCACGTGATATATTTTTTTTTTTCATAAAAAAAGAGACTCCTCTTTTGACGAATTAGTAGCGCAGATTGGGCAAAGGGTGGAGGGGGATTGGGAAGGGTGGCTGCCGAAGGCGGTGCTGTAATCCCATACAGAACACTCAGACAGCGTAAACAACAAGGTGGGTTGGGGAAAGTGGGGTATTTTGACGAATTCCATTTTAGAGTCAGTATCATTTGATGAATCGGGGTCTTTACGCTATCCATAATACAGTGACAATATTTTTTTTCAATACACGTATAGTTGTCCCTCTTTATCCCCGTATTAACGAATACTTTCCAAGAACAATCGCGGATTGCAACGACTCCCTATATATATATTAGTTATTTTCCGTTTGCGTAAATGCTTATAATCAAATTGATTCGCTAAATTACACAAAACATTCATTGAAACACATTCATTGGAAACATCAAGCAATCGTATATATAAACACATTGTACATGCAAAGTATATTATACTTGTGCTCCTTATCCCGGATGAAAGGGATGCTGACGCTTTAGATTCATCTTCAAGGGACGGTGGATCAATGAAATATACACATACAAATATATACATATATACATACAAATATATACATATATACATACAAATATATACAGTAGTGGACAAAATTGTGGAAACCCTTTGAAAAAAGATTATTTTAGAGGTTTGATGGCTAATAACACCACTTTTTTTTGTACCAATACTATAAAATTATATATCATTGGAAAGGTAATTTAATCAAGATTGTAATGCAATAACATTTATGAATCGTATTTTAATAGAACAGCATTCATAAAGAAGAAAGGTGATATACATAGAAAAAATGAGATATACAAAAATGTTCACCATACCAGTTAATACTTAGTTGGGTAACCTTTAGCCTTAATTACGGCCTTACAACGCTTTCCCATGGAGTGAACCAAGTTCTTTAGTTCTGCAGCTGTTATAATATGAAACCAAGATTGAATTATTGCTTCTGTTAATTGTGTTTTATTGCTGGGTTGCTTCCGACTAACAAGCTTCTTTAGCCGGCTCCATAGATTTTCGATGGGGTTAAGGTCTGGGCTATTTCCAGGCCATTCCAGCAGTTGAATATGATGATCTTGAAACCATTTTTTGCACACACGAGCAACATGACATGGAGCTGAATCCTGTTGAAATATAAATGCTTCATTATCTTGGAAAAGATCACATGCAGAAGGCTGCAGCTTGGGCTCAAGTATTTCATTTATGTATCTTTGGGCATTTATATTCCCATTGATCACGCAAATTCTGCCCACACCTCTTGATGTTATACAACCCCAAATCATAACACTAACTGGGTGTTTCACGGTAGGTGTAATGCACTCAGGATGGAAATCTTCTCCAATTCTTCTCCATACGTATTTTACGCCATCACTACCAAACAGTGAGATTTTGGTCTCATCACTCCAAATTACACTGTCCCATTGTTCCGTTGTCCAGTTAACATGGGTTTTAGCCCAGTTTAATCTTTTCAACCTCTGTTTGACAGACAAAAATGGCTTTTTTCGTGGAATTCTTGCATTTAGACCACATTCATGCAGTCTGCGCCGAACAGTCCTTGCACTTAACTTCACATTGCATTGCGCCATTTCACCTTGTATACACAGAGATGATTTTTTCCTGTCACCTAGGCACTGTCTTTTAATTCTTCTATCATCACTTGCTGTTGTGCACCTTTTTCTGCCTTTACCAGTCTGGTTTTGTAATGACTGAGTCTCCTTATACTTCTTCAAAAATTTAGAAATGCCACCTTTAGTTAAGTTTCCCCCAATATTTCTTCTAATTTCTTCATAACTGTAGCCTTGTTCACTTAATATTACTATTTTACATCGCTTCCTAGGTGACCAGTCAACTCTTTGCGCCATTTCTTTAATTTTATTACGTTTTACAAGCACACTAAATCAAAGAGCACAAAAAAAAAACAACCAACTTGATAGCAATTACAGAACACACTGATAAATGTCCTGTAACCTGTTGGCTCATTGCCAAAACAAGAGAAAACATGATTGGCTCATTGCCAAAACAAGATGACACCTGATTGGCTCTGTAAACACTCATGCTCATTGGCCACATTCAAATGAAGGAAAGCTACTTCATATAAATGTAAGCAAGCTGTGCTTCTTTTTTCTGGTTATTTGGCTATAACTTTTGATAGAATACAGATAATTGAACAAATGTTATTGCATTACAATCTTTATTAAATTACCTTTCTAATGATATATAATTTTATAGTATTGGTACAAAAAAAAGTGGTGTTATTAGCCATCAAACCTCTAAAATAAACTTTTTTCAAAAGGTTTCCACAATTTTGTCCACTACTGTATATATATACATACAATATACACATACAAAGTTTAAATACATTTTTTCCTGAAAAAATAGCTCAGTCTCAATACCTTTACGCCGTATTGCCATTATTAGGCAACATTAAGAGTTATTTTTATGAAAACACTGCAACAAAGCGGCAAAGAGTGCGAATGAAGGAAACACTAGAGGCTAACTGGATGCGAATAAAGGCCGCCAGAGTACGTATAAAGGCTGTATAAATCACGTACTGAGCGCGTTGGCGCGGAAGGATAACACCATGTTACTCAGAATGGCGCGCAATTTAAAAGTTATGAATCATTTAGTCCTACTTTTACACACACACACACACACACATTCCAATAATTTTAGATATGTTGAATCGACGCATTTAAATAACAATTGAATAACATTTGAGAAAAAAATTCTATCAAGTACTAAAATTGAAGAGAGGTTAGCCAAAATACTTAATATTTACATTTCAGATCGTTAAAACATCAGTCAGAAGTTAAAATGTCTGCCACAGCTTGCATTTGAAATTACGTAGGTTATCTAAAAGCAATGTGAAGTTGTTGGAACGATATTGCATTTACTTTGAGTGATATGGAAGAACAATGGAGCGCCGAAATGAATACATTCCACGAATTTTTTTGGGGAAAACAATGGTTATTGTTGCAGGTTTCTGAATATTAGGAAAACTTAATTAGTAAATTTCCTATACTGTACCGTGTTAACGATATCAAGGTCTGGGGTATAATATTGGTGAACGAACTAAAGGACTGGACCCCTTAGACGAGACGTCCCACCCCGCGACTTTGACGGGCCTTTCGTGAACTGCTGGACTCCTAAGTCGAAAGGGGGGCCTGGGGAGACCAGATTTTCGATCTATTTATGCATATTACCATCAACATAGAGTTTTCAAAATTATTGGGGGCCCCAAGCACATTTTATGTACATTTATACATTACAGTATATGTAAATTTATAGGCATAGAGTTATAATATGCGATTTACGCATATACTGTAAGGTATAAACGTTTATAAAATGTGCTTTCCCCTAAAATAATTTTGAGAACTCTGCGTTGATGTGGCAAGTTGTAATTTATTTTAAATTATTGGAGGAGGGGGGGGGGGGCCTCAGGTCCCATAGGCCCATATAACTCTACGCCTATGCATATCACTCTCAATCTCTTTTTCAACGAATCGCTTTTATTAATTAGCATTTTTATAATTTAAATTTTCCAAATAATGGTTTTTCCTTCAACTTCGTCTAATAATACTTAAGCTCAGCTGTAAAAATTGAGGATATAATTAATTTTTAATGTGTAATACTATATCCATTCAGCTAGTTAAATCACGAAAAGGTTAAAACTGTAAATTTTCAATGAAATTGAAAAGGCATTGACGTTGAAAATTTCACCAGCACGAAGAAATGGCGAAAAGAATTCTGACGCCAACTCGGCTTCGCCAAATCTTTTTTTAATCGACAAATATTGCCAATTGACGAAAACGATATACCATTTCGTGACGGCAAATTATTACAATAAAAGATTACGCGACGCATTCTTCAAGTTAACCTCAGCAAGAACGTTTACAACGTTAAAACAAAACGATACATCAAAATATCGATTATAAGAACAGTCGATATTCAGAATCCAGGAATCCAACTGAACTGTTTTTAAATGAAACATTTTGGGAAAACGAAAACGAGAAAATAAACACTGTGATGGAGATCAATATCGATATTCTAAAGAATAATAATAATTAATTAAATCAATTGTATGCAAATTTGATACAAAATAATTAACGTGTCTAATTTTTAACAGACTACTCTTTATTCCACTTAATATATATTCTATTCTCTTTATTCCTCTTAATACATATTGTATTCTCTTTATTCCACTTAAAACATATTGTATTCTCTTTATTCCACTTAATACATATTGTATTCTCTTTATTCCTCTTAATACATACGTGTTGTGTATAAAATCCATAATACATATTGTATTCTCTTTATTCCTCTTAATACATATTGTATTCTCTTTATTCCTCTTAATACATATTGTATTCTCTTTTATTCCTCTTAATACATATTGTATTCTTTATTCCATAATACGTGTTGTATTCTCTTTATTCCCACTAATGCGTGTTGTATTCTCATTTCACTTAAAACATATTGTATTCTTTATTCCACTAAAACATGTGTATTCTCTTTATTCCATAATACATGTTAATATTCTCTTTATCCACTTTACATTGTATTCTCTTTATTCCATTTAATACATATTATTCTCTTTATTCCATATGCATATTGTGATATCGAATCAAACTCCTCACAATATATTATTTTATACAGTAGCATACGGGAGGGATTAATGAGTTTATAACTCTAATTAATTTCAATTGCCGTAAATTATATTACCCTACATCTAATATGTATGTGATATACATGTATATAAATTGTGTCCTGTAGCCTCTGTTATAATTTTTTTACACACATTGCTATTATATACTGAATTATTATAAGCAAAACTAACATTTCTTATTTAAAATTTGGTCTGCTATCGAATGAAAGCAGTATGGCCTTTTATTAGAAAATTGTGGAGTTTTCGTAATCAAAGGGACAGAATAGAAAAGGCTTTGTGATAAAAAATAACCCATTTACGAGGAACGAATGCTAAAAATGATTGCTTAATATTACTTTGAAAGTGGCGGCTGGTATAAAAGGTAAAAATATAATTTTATCTTGTTGATTTCCTCCTTCCTTTACCTTGCTGATTTCCCCATCATCTTGTCCTGATGATCTCTGAAGGGGGTCCGCAGTCTAGGAAAGTTAAAGAACAGCTGGTGATAGAGGTTCTAATGCCTGGAAAAATTGTAGATCGTGGCGCAGTCTGAGAATAGCAGCCCTTGCGCCATAAGTCACAAACAAACAAAGCTACTGTAAACGCTTTAATCCCCTAATACATCGAGTAGTCCTTCGCTTAACTTCTAGAGCCTTAAAATATCCTTTATATACGTATCTTAATCCATTTCCTCGTATAAATACATGGTTTTCCTTTTGTGATTTCGTATGATACGTCATTTAAAAAGATGGGACATAAACCATGACGCAAAAGCGGAGATGACGCAGTTGACTTGCAATTTTAATACTGTAATCTTCATCACGCAGACGGCCATAAATGAAAGTATGGCATCATAAAAATTATATGGTTCCATGATTTCACATTGTACTTTTCCTCATGAAGAAAAGCAAAAAAAATTATTGAAAACGATATTTCGTATGCTCTCCAAATTTTCAGAATAAAAAAATTATTATGATCATATTTTCACATCATGTTTGGTACTTGCACATACACATAGGCATAGCCAGGGGTGTTTTGGGGGGTTGTAACCCCCATCGCAATGAAATTTTGTATATTTAATATAGGAATATATGAGTTGTAGCTCTGTAACCCCCACTTATGAACTTTTTGCTTATGCTTATATACTTAACTACTCCGAATGCACGTTCTTTGTCCCCTACTATTCGCCTTATTTTGAAATAATTCTGCTGTTTTTGACGTCGACTGTGAACAATAATAACAATAAGTATTATTATTATTTCATAATTCTAAATATACATTGTATGTTTCGTTTGAGAGAAGATAATATTATATAAATCTTGACAGAGAAAATATATGGCAATAAATAAATTATATATAATGACGAGTGAATATATTTCAAGCTTCCCCTTGTTGGAAGAAACAAAATTAGGAAGCCTATAGTTACGAAAATCCTCTTGCGCAACCGTAAACAGAAATATTAGAAAAGTAAAGAGAAAGTAGAAAGAGTAAGTTAGAGAGTTATTTAGGGGAAATAATTACGTCACTGCATAAAAACCACATTGGTATTCAAAATTAAAGGATGGTCTGCGAAAGCGTATAACCACATAGAGGACTTTTTAGTTTTGAATACTAATGCATATCCTGAGGAAAGTAAATTCGATAAAAAATTTCGTCATTATAGGGATTTTCATTGCCCTACAAACGGCATCACTAAGCACTTTTCAATGCCGAAGTCCAATGAATGAATACTAAGTGGGTCAACGATTTCATAAGGATGAATCGAAAACTTCAAAAAGTTATTTAAAGATAGAGCGGGGGTGTGTCGGGTTATGCGTAAAATATTTTTAGCTTGGAAATAAACTGCGAAGTTCAAAACATCCCTCATTTCAATATTTCCAATGACGTATCCTTGATGACCTTTGAAAAGGCAATGCCAAGCGAGTTGATCTCTTCAGGTCTACAACAGCACTGTTGCAGACTATCTTTCAAAATATCATTTCATCTTTTACAGAATTATCCTTGAATAGTAATATATCCTTTTATCCTCGCTTCTCACCCACGCTTGTAGTTAAAAGGGATTTTCCGATTCTAAATAATGGATGTGTATGTGGTATGTAAGGAGTGGAAAAGGTGGCCGCCGTAGGTAGTGCTGTAATCCCAGAAAATATTGGATGTGACGTGGAAATGTTAATAGATGAACCAACAATCCTGCTGGAAGCTCACCTACTTGCAGTACCTTGATGGCTTTGTTGTGGATGCTCTGCAATGACGTAAAGTAGTAGTTAACTATGTGGAAAAATGGTGTTTAAATGCCGATGATATTCAGCGTTTCCTATTAATCGGTATTCCGTGTTTGATTCCTTGGACGATGGAGGTTTGGATTCCTCATAAAACTGTAGGTCCTGATGCAGCATAATAGTATCTTCCTTGAGCTACAAATCACAAACAAATAAACTAAATTTATTAATAGATCACGTCATTTGCCATTGCTGGTCGTTTGGCTGATCGCGGAAAAGCGGTCAAGACGATCTTTACGCTGTAAGCGAAACGGGGGATGGGATAATGGCTTTTCTTACATTTGTCGAGTGTGGAAACTCTTTTGGCATATTTTCAGAGAAAGTGCAAAATATTGGATGGGGTAAAATGAATAAATGGCTTGAAATATATAAACGCCTTCGGCTTATCCAAGCAGCGTAGCGACATCCCAACAATATTGAAATATGAATTGATCATTTGATGTTGAAAAGAGCTTGTGTTGTGGCGTTTTTTGCAAAATTTCCAGATGTCCAAAACATCTCGACGATAGTTATAAAATCGTCGTCCATCTTTCAACTATTGAAATATTTCGTTTGTGCGTGGGATTCAGAAAAGTTTTACGTAAGACCATCACACAGGGCACATGATAATTTTACATAGGACTACTTCATAGGCCGCATGATAATTTTACATACGACTCTTACATAGGCCACATACTCATTTTACACAGGGCTATTGCATAGGCCACATGATAATTTTACATGGGATAATTACATAGGCCATATGATAATTTTAAACAGGACTATTATAAAATGTGGTTTTACATAGGATTGCCATACATAATAGTTTTACATAGCACTATATGTATAGGATGGTTATTATATAGGATGGTTTTACACAGGATTGTCATGTAGAACAGTTTTATATAGGAATATTATGATTCCGAACTGTTCTACATAGGACACGATAGATACTCGTGCAAGATTGATACACAGGGCATTTTTACTTTGCCGTACTGTAATGCCTTTGTCTACTTTGTCGTTAACCTGGGTTCGAGTCCAATGCTACCATAGAACGCATGTTTTTTTGTTTGTTTGTTTTTGTCCGTAGTTGAAGGTTTGGTTCCCTACGTCACAGAGGTTCGTATGTCCCATAAAACTGTAGATCCCGGTGGAGTAAGGTTTTAGCTAGCCTTGCTCTGTACAACACAAACGAATATAGGACTGTTACATAAGGATAAAAGACAGTTTTACATTGAACGTAGGATAATCATGTAGGATACAGGGTGATTTTACGTAGGACGGGCTATGTTTAATGCTGAAAATATATCATTAAATATACTAAAATTAGATGTTCTGAAATGGTTAAACGACTAAGGTTGTATCAATCTAAAGCGTATTTGTCTTAATATATAACTGTCTTAAAGACGTTATATTTAAGCCGTATAGAGCTTCATAAAGCCATGATATTTACGATTAATCGATGACGTTTTTACAACATCGCAATCCACTGGATATTTCTTTCAAAAGTCCACGCTTCTATCGATCTTTTTCAAAATGAACGCATCCAAACCATCTGTGGTTTTTTGAAATATTACAAGAAGCGAGTGCAATAAAACTACTCCCTATTTTAAAATATGATTTAGATTTAGTTCAAAAACCCAAAACATTCGCTTTTTGGTTCTCGGCGAAGACCCACCTGAAGTTTTCGTTCCACTTCGTGCATCGAAGCACTTTAATTACCTGATATTTTAGGTGGAGATTATATCAGAAAAAAGAGGTGGGTTCAATTTTGAGATTAGAAAACGAATTCAGAAAATTGCTTTGTTCCAGCTGACACAATAACGAAGGCTAAGCTGGCTGAAGAAAGTCGCTTTTGATAAACGAAATGCGATTTTTAACCGGTTTTAATCTCTTACTCCTCGTTTTCATTTGGTAAGTCGCGTCAGTTCCATTTCGTTTCTATATTTAAATTTTTTTAGAATATGAGGAATAGGTTATTGTACTTCTTGTAAATTTCTATGTCAGTAATTTTATCGATTTTAATTAATTATTAATTTTTCGTGAATAAAGATTTATATTAAGACTACATGTTTATATTTACATTAGTCGTTTTCAATTACCACTAATCCATGGAATATGAATTGATATTAATCAATGAAATGTGAATTGACATTAATCGATGAAATGTGAATTGACATTAATCAGTGTAATATGTATTTGAATTAATCAATGAACTACGAATTGATATTAATCAATGAACTATGAATTGATATTAATCAATTAAATGTAAATTGTCATTAATCGATGTAATATATATCGACATTAATCAATGAAATATTAATTGTCATTAATCGATGAAATATGCAATGACATTAATTAATGAAATATGAATTGACATTAATCAATAAAATACGAATTGGAATTAATCAATGAAATATGAATCGATATTAATTAATGAAGTATGAATTGGCATTAATCAATGAAATATGAATCGATATTAATCAATGAAATATTAATTTTAAACATATGTAAAGTTGTGACGATTTTCTATTATTTTGTCTACACTTTGAAAGAGAATTCTCGTAAAAATAAACACGTTTTCTAATTAGCTTCTTCTGAAACTTTTCAATAATATGCCAAAGTTTTAATAATAATTTGTTATTATAGTAATTTGATTAATAATTTCCATATACTGTATTTTCTGTGTCAATGCTATAAAATCTTCAATTATTGCCAAATGTAATACATGATGTCTTTCAGGTTTGAAAAAAAAAAGACTTATTATTGATGATCCTCAGTTATGTAACTCATCGACTATCAATTAATTTTAAATTATATTATAATTCAAAAAGATTTTAAAAAATTATTTCGTTCATTGCGGCTTCCACAAACTGGTACTTACATCAGTTTGCAGTAGTTAATTACAGAAAGATGCGTTCAGGAAGGAAACGCTGATTGCAAATTAAAGTGTTGAGAATTACAATAGAGTTTTACATCTTCTTGGCAATGTCATTGAATTGTTATGTTGACAATGATGAAATTTTTAATTGAGGAAAAGTCAAACAAAAAACGAGAGCAGATGCTGCATACAAATTATTGCAACGTTGCAGTAGTTGCAAATACCACAAGAACGCGTTCTACGATGAAATCTAAACTAAACGAGGGATGAGTTTTGGGTGAAGCAACAAGGTTAGGGAGACAGCCCAAGCAAGAGGTTGTTAACCTGTATTTCGCGTCTGTTGCAACAGTTTCAAGGAGACAAATTCCGTTACCTTGGCAATTTCACGGGCATGCGGCTAGCTAACGATTTCAAAAATGTTGAATAGCTAGAAAAATCCAAATGGGAGGTATTTGAAATAAAAAGTAGTGTTCGCACATTGTTACGTTATTATTAAAATTCTATTTCATTTTTGTTCTCTATTCTGTAAGATATTATTACCATACAATAATTTTCAACTCCCATGTATAAATAAACTCAAACTTGTGCATTTTTGCTTAGGAGAAAAAGAGACGCCGTCCCTATCCAGGTGTTATCCCTAAGAAGGGTAATAAAATCTTATATCCTTTTATATACTGAGAAAGAGAGTATTGTTCCAGTCCTAGTTCGTCTAGCGATCAAGACACTGCAGGCTTAACGGAGGGGGATGGGGATGGCGTCTCTTTTTCTTCTAAACAAAAAAGCTCTAGTTTGAGCTTATTTATACGTGGGTGTTGAAAATTACTATATAATAAATTTCCGCACGAAAAAAAACCCCCAAAAAAACCGGTGACTTTGTGTATTGACCATTATTTGATATTATTACCCTTCTCAGGGCTAACACAATTGTCAAATAATGGTCAACACACGAAATCATCGGGGCGAGTTTTTAGTGAGGGATTTTTATTACAATTAATAAATTTGACACCCACGTTTCAGCTCACACTAGTTTTTTTTGGTATAGGAGAAAAAGAGACATCGTCCCCATCCCAAAGTCGAATTAGGGTCCCTCCTTTGAGTGCCTTAATCGCTAGACCAACGAGGACAGGAACAACGCTCTCTTTCTCCGTATATAAGGATGTAAGATATTATTACCCTTCACAGGGATAACACAATTGCCAAATAATAGTCAACACACAAAGCCAGTAGGGCCAGTTTTTGTGAGTTTTTCGTGGGATACTTTTATTACGGTTCATAAATTTGACACCCACATTTAAGCTCATACTAGTGCTTTTTTTTGTGTAGGAGGAAAAAATACGTGGGTGTCAAATTTATTAACCGTAATAAAAAATCCCCCACAAAAAACTCGCCCCGGTGGCTTTGTGTGTTGACCATTATTTGGCAATTGTGTTATCCCTGGGAATGGTAAAAAAAAAATCCCCCACAAAAAACTCTCCCCGGTGGCTTTGTGCATAGACCATTATTTGGAAATTGTGTTAAATGGTAAAAAAAAAATCCCCCACAAAAAACTCTCCCCGGTGGCTTTGTGCATAGACCATTATTTGGTAATTGTGTTATCCCTGTGAAGGGTAATAATATCTTACGTCCTTATATAAAGAGAAGAGAAAGACAGCGTTGTTTCTCATCTCTTGGTCTAGCGGTTAAGGCACTCGGAGCTCAGCGGTTAAGGCACTCGGAGCTCAGCAGTTAAGGCACTCGGATCTCAGCGGTTAAGGCACTCCGAGCTTAGTGGTTATGGCACTCGGAGCCCAGAGGTTAAGTTACTCCGAGCTCAGCGGTTAAGACACTCTGAGCTCAGCGGTTAAGGCACTACGAGCTCTGAGAGGGACTCTAGTTAAACGTGGGTGTCAAATTTCTTAACCCTAGTTCCCTGTTATCTTAAAAATTGTTATCAGTTTCGTAACCAAGACATACCACTTTATCAGGGCAAAACATGTTATAGCAAAATTGTGTTTTATGCCTAAGCCTATTACAACACACCCACAATGGTAAATATAGCGGATTCGCGGATTCTTGATTTTATGAAATCGTTCCAAAGGGAAAAAAAATTGTAAAATTGAAAATTCTTAAACAAAAATTCGTAAACAAAAATTAACACGAGTTCTATATAGCACACCTTTAGGGACCGATAGTTCGTAAAAACGCGGACACACTGTAAGTTGAAAAAATATATATGCAAGTTAATTTTAATGAAAATTAGTTTAATTAATACATAATTAATGAATTTAGATGTGCATGAGTTTAATTATCATGATATTTAGTGACAGAGGTATTAAAAGAAATAATTGTGCACTGAAGGAACATAAAACAATATTATATTCGAATTGTAAACAATTTTCCGAGTACAGAACTGTGAGAAAAAAAATTATTAAATAAGTGTAAATATTTGAAAACTTAATGTTTCGGTTCGTCTTTGCTAACCTTCTTCTGCAGCATTCTCAGCCAGTGATGATCGTCAATTGGCGCCAACCATTTCTCGGGGTTACAATATTTTTGGAAATCGCCAAAGGAACTTGTTATTCAACCAACACCAGTACAGAAGACGTCGTTGGCGAGACAACAAAAATTATATTTAGTTATTTTTAACATGGTACAAAGAGGCTGAAGTTGAATATGTCAATTATTTCATGCACGCTAGCGGCTTAATTGCCACCCCAAATATCTTCATAAAATCTCATATTCTCACATCTTTTGATGACCGTTATATAAAAAAGTTTTTATACGTTATAGTGTAGGATATATTTTAATTTATGACAAGTACTGGACTTGTAAAATCGCTAGCAGCTAGAAAGGTAAGATGGTTTAAACATAGTTATCTAAAGTTTAACCATAGTATCCTGAACGACGTTTCGGTATACATACCGTAACATAGTAACTGAGTACTGTATACATAGACCTCGAGTTATTAAATAATTATCAACATAATAACGAGTTATCAAAATTCTTAAGTTATGAATATAAAGAACTTTATATTAGCAAGTAAGCTTTTCCTCCGTGAAAAATTTCATAATTTGTAGAAGGTATTATAGACCAATTCCATGAATCTTTATGTTCCCTTATTCCATAAATCTTTATTCTCTCATTCCATAAATCTTTATGAGTATTCCTTGCAAATCACGATCTCTATCCCTTTATACACAATAATTTTAGTATATGTATAACAACCCAATTCCATAAATCTTTTTATTCTCTTATGCCATAAATCTTTGAATATTTCTTGCAAATCACGATTTCTATTCCTTTATACACAATAAATTTAGCATATAGCTGTCCAATTTATAATAGTCCAATTTCATAAATCTTTATGTTCTCTTATTCCATAAATCTTTATTCTCTTATTCCATAAATATCTATTCTCTTACTCCATAAATATCTATTCTCTCATTCCATCAATCTTTATTCTCTTATTCCATAAATATTTATTCTCTTATTCCATAAATATTTATTCTCTCATTCCATCAATCTTTATTCTCTTATTCCATAAATCTTTGTGTATTTCTTTCAAATCACGATCTCTATCTTTTTACACACAATAATTAGGACACCCAGGCTTCAGCTCAGACTAGAACTTTTTTTAGGTACAGGAGAAAAAGAGATATTGTCCCCAACCTAGCTTCAAACTAGGGTCTCTCCGTTGAGGCCTGAGCCCCTTAACCACTGGGTTCATTCAATCCTTTTAATCAAAACATTAAATTTTACTCTTTTTTTTTCTTTTTCTTTTTCTTTTTTTTTTTACGTTTCATTTTTACGACAGGATTTGTACAAGATAACGATTCATTCATGGAATCGTTTTTTAATTGAAAAGAAAAAAAAAAATCAAAGGGATGATCTTGCGCTAAAACCGCGGCAACCTAGCGAGTTGACCTCACATCGATAAAATCAAAGACGAAATTCAATGCGGTTGATCAGTTCAATCATCGGATTTACTTGCATTACATTACGAATATTTTTCCATTTTTGGTTCCTCCAAGTAAGAGGGTTTTAAATTTATTTTTGGATCTATGATCCTAATAGATGGGACAAGTAATTCCCTTGTTGTTTCAAGAATCTGCAATCAGTGCCGAATTTAGAAGCGGACAACAGGGCAACAGTGTCCGTGGGCGCAGTTGCCATATATCAGTGTCAGAAGCTTAGCAATGTGGAAGGATTTCTCTGGATAATCTAACACTTAAATAAGAAAGGCGCTCCCACAAATAACCATTTTTCCCCCAGGGGAGAGGAATTGTTTAAGCCCAGACATCAAATTATAATACAAGAATTTTAAATATTAAATTTAAATAAAAAATATTCGTTGATAATTAGATATATTTCTGCCTCTCAATTTTTACGGGTTTCAATAGATATTGAACCCGCTATTGCTTTTGGTTTTCTGTCTGTCTATACGCAATAAAAAGGGTAAGGTAAAGGTCTTCCGTAAATGCAATAATGATGGCTATTGTTAACGTTGAAAACCTACCGAGTTACTTGAGAATTAGAGAGTTGTGCTTTAGAGAATGGTGATTTAGAGTGGTGAATTAGAGAGGAGTGGATTAGAGAAGAGTGGATTAGAGAGTTGCGATTTAAGGAGTTGTGAATTAGAGGGTGGCGAATTAGAGAGTAGCGAATTAGAAAGTGGCGATTTAGGGAGTAGTGAATTGAAGAATAGCGATTTAGAGAGTGGTGAATCAGAGAGTGACGAACCAGAGAGTGGAGATTTAAAGACTGGCAAACCAGAGTATGGTGATTTAGGAAGTTGCGATTTAGAGAGTGGCGAACCAGAGTGTGGCGATTTAGAGAGTTGCGGATTAGACAGTTTCGAATTAATGTAATTGAAGCCCTCTAGATTAAATTATCGACAGGCGATCTTCTTTCACTTGCTTGTTTTAAATAATCTTAAATATAAGGAAACTTACACTTTTTCGACCCTTCGCCTGATGAAGGTTGATGCTAGTTCTCGAAATGTTGTGAATTTTTATCCCGTTGGTAAATTTTACCTCTTTCATTTATACCTTGATTTTACTGTTTTCCTTTTGCCTTTATTTTTTGTTTATTTTATCCCCAATTTTTTATTTTCCTGTAATTTTAATTCTACTTATTATTTCATTTGATACTTCCCTCTCTTAGATGTCTTATTCTTAATTCTTTTTCTACCTATTTTTATTTCTTTGTCTTTTCCATATTTCAACAAAAACTTCACTACTTAAAATTTTTCTGCTTTTTTGTGTTTAGACTAGAATGTGAAGTAATTGGCAAATCGTATCCACCCTGATTTTGTTGGATAACCTTATGCCAAACAGGTTAACATAATGCTGGTTCCACAGCCAAAAACAAGTTCGGAGAAATTATTAACGAGAGAAGAATATAACAAGTAAATTAAACGTAAAACGAACTCATGGTCCGCCCTTTTGATAACAAAGCAGGTTAATATAACGAGATGTCGAATTAGATACGCCTTTATGGAAATTATGCAAGATTTTGCTCACAGCGCTTATTCAATAACTGGCAGAAATTCGCAGAATAGTTCCTGAAATTTAATAAATAACATTTTAAGAGAATTGGGGGGGTGGGGTCTTCACTTTACATTGCATATAGATGTGCATTGCCATACTTTCCAGCATATGCTGGCGTTTATGTGCAAAGCCGACGAGGGGGCAGAAGGGCAAGGGCGTCGTTAAGGGAAATTACAGGGGCTTTTTGCCAATGTTAACCCGAAGAAAATGATCACTTTAACCTTTTACTATATTAAAAATATTGCATATATTGACATAATATATTAACGAACACATATTAACATATAAAATCATTATTAAAAAATCAAATCAGAGAGAACTATTTTTTCAAGGAGAGTACCCGTTTGTTTATTTTAAATTTCAGGTATTTCTGTAAAAGAGTATGTATAAGTTTTTTTTTTTTTTTAACTTACACTTCTAACCTCACCTAATTTGTTAAGTTTTCTGTTAGCTAACATTTTATGTTGTCTTATTTAACTATTGAAAAGAAACTTCATGTTTCTTTTTTTCATTCCAAACTCGCTGATAGAATCCTGAATCAGTTTTTGTTTATTTTCAATCACTAACCTTCTATGAATACTGATTAAGCACAGTCCATTTAAATGGTCCTCACACATTGTCGATCTCAACCAAGTCTTCACCTCCTCATGGCACTGAAAGACCTCTCAATTGTAGCTGCTGTAGGTGATAGAGTGAGGAAGATCTTCAACGCCCGGAGCACTGGTGGAAAAAACTGACAATAGTCCATCAGGTCGAAGTATGTAACATTCTGTTTTGTGATACTTATTTCGCTCTTCCAAAATTGTTTCTAGGATTTTGCTTCTTCAGAAAAATTTTCAATTTCATAAAAATTCTCCAATTCTTTTATCACTTTCTTGAAAATTTCCATATCCATGCTTCCTATTTTTGAAGGATGCAGGCCGCACAAAGAGAATACTATTTCATTATCATATGAACACCGGCATTGTAAAGAAGAAATGACTGAGTCCAAATAAGGATTAAACAATGATCTTCGATAGTAGTCTTCAGCTGATCCTTTGGGATACTTATCTCTATGCATCTGTTTAGAAGCCATTCTCGGGACTTCGATCTCAAAATCAAATTCTTTTGCTATTACCGCATACTTCTCCATGATGTCATGAAACGAAAGCTCTGATGTTTGCTTGTCTTTTTTCAAACCAATTAGCAATCGCTGAATATGTGAATATACTTTATCGAAATCCATAGCTTCAGACTGTAGTGTGTTTGTTGCAGGTTCGAGTTTTGCTGAATATACAGAAATGATAGTGATGCAATCGATAAAAACTGCATTATTAATTACACATGAATGTTGAAAGGCATTATTTCTTGTTTCTCTGTTGTTTTCTGCATTTTCTGATAGTTCATACAAAGCTTTTTTTTTTATTATAACAAGGTTTTCATTAAAAAGCCTTATTGATTTATATTTGCTGGACCATCTTGTTTCGCACAACATAAGAATATTTGGAATTAACTATCTTCTTAAAGTGCTTGCTCTGAAAAAGCGTATAATTTCTTTGACAGTTCCAATTGTGTTACGTATTTCTGGAAAATTGTTAAAGTCGTTGATAACTAAATCGAGTTTGTGAGATGAACAAGGGAAAAAGAGTGCCTTCGGATATTTGTCTTTATTTAACTTTTGCACCCCACCTTCTATTCCCATCATGACAGAACAACCATCAAATCCCAGACCAACGAGCTTAGTCACGTTTAGTTTAAGCGTTTCACATGAGTTCAAAATGACATCTGTTATATTTTGCGCTTTTAAATTTTCTAAAGAGAAGAAGCCTAAAAACTCTTCTTTTACTGATCCAAATTTATCTGCAAACCTTGCTCCTATAGACAGTTGCTCAATGCCTTGGATATCAGCAGTCCCATCAGCAAGTAAAGAGAAACATGAACTTCCGTTTATTTCCTCGACTATTTTAGAACCAATCTCATTGCCAACTATATCAATTAATTCATTCTGAATCGAAGGTGACGTGTATTTTGCTTTTGCATGACAAGTTTTAAAATGGTCTTGTAAAATAAGATCACCTGCTTCAACTCTGAAATCCAGAAGGTCTTTGAAGTTTCCCTCGTTCGAGCTTTTTCCTCAAAGATTCAAATCACCTGTTGCACAAAAGATTACTGTAGACAATATAGGCGCAAGCTTTTTTCGATTCCTCTTAATGATATTCTTTTCGTCTTTATTTAGCACCCTTATGACGTCAGATTGTTTGTTTGACATGACGGTTAAAAGGTTTTGTGACGCAATTATAGCATCACGATGCCATTGGCACTTTGCACAGTTTTTCGCTTGGCTGAGAAAATCTTTATATCTCGTGAAAGGTGTCACAATGAATGAGCCAAAATGGCCTCGTTTAACGTAAGTTCGAAACATTACACAGTGCTTGCAAAGAGCACCCTTCAAGCTTTTGGAATAGACTAACCAAGAGCTATACTCCAACAGCCATTGGTGTTTAAATCCCCTTTTTCCGGTTTCGACATCAAGATTGAAATCGTAATTTATATCTGGATGGAAAGGTTTCGTTAGTAAATTATATTTGAGTTCATCAGTTGAACTTCCGTTAATGTAGTTTCCGACATCTAGTTCATCGAAACGAATAGAACCAGGCTTGTTACTCACCAGATTCACACTGCAAAACGAACTTTCTTCACGCGGTACTTCTGATTTCAGGTCAGGTGATGCAATCTTAGATGCAAGGTTGGTATCGAGCCTTGGCCTTTTAATTAAAAACATTATCTATACCAATGCTAAATTAAATGTACCTCTAAATTTGAGTTTAGATGTGGAGAACACACTGACAGCATGACACGCAAAACCCTCATTACGAGAACATCGGGAGACAAACAATTGACAAAGTTTATTGAAGTTGTTGCCTGCTAAAGTTAACATTTTCTCCCTTCTTCTCTATTTCAAAAAATCATGAAAATTAATTGCTCGGTTGTTTAGGCTTGATTTTCGAGTCAAAACCGAACATACGTTCATCAATGATTTGATTAATGGTTACATTTCGTTAATTCCTCTTTATTTTTTTAGAAAATTTTCCAGCCTCGAAGCAGCTTCTTTCTTTTTGGTTTTACGGCTCAAAGACTACAGTGGTCATGCTGCGCCGGGACCTACTGTTTTCCGAGGAATCCGAACCTCTTAAGGCCTAGGGAACCAAACCCCGGACTACAGTGAGCAGTGCGATCTTTTATGAGATCTCTGAGTAAGCGTTCTTTTTGCACTGCTGGGAGTCGAACCCGGATTAGCCGCGCAATAGGAGAACGCGTTACCACACTGCGCCACCGCAGGGCCAAAATGGAACAGTTTCACATCCAATTTTAATAAACAGAGAGAACCTCCATTTCAGACATTTAGTTGTTCATCAACGATCCAATTTTTAACTTTAAAATCTAGTTTTTACCCCACCCCCCCCAAAAAAAATCCTTCAACTCTAGGAGTGAGCAGTTGCCCCCCTCTGCCCCACCCAAACGACGCCCATGCAGCAGGGGTTGCAGCCCCCGGGGCTTGGATGAAGGCTAAAGGCCAGCGCTGGCAACGACCTAGCCTGTGAGGGGCTCCGCCCTGAAAAAAATATCTATGCTACTGCCCAGGGAAGGGGCCCGTGGGGACCGGTCGAAGTGAGTCTTGGGGCCCCGAGTTGGCTCTCAGCGCCCCTAATTATTTGCTATATTTGCAGTTTTCCTGAGACCTAAATTGCTGTAAAGCGCCAACTATGGATCTTCAATGGCTCTAGAGACATTTCTTTAGTTGTCTTTCACCTTTAGCTTAAGTTCATTTTCTCGAGTTCAAAAATTGCATTTTCCTGTTCAGAGAACTCACCCTTATCACCCTTCAGTATTAGTCATGTTCCCTCCCTTCCCTTTCAGCAAGCTGAACTTTGGAAAGTTCTCATTTATGCATATACAATGTGCCCATTGTTAGTCGCAGTCTAATAGTAGGGTGTTGGTGGGTGTGTTATACGTTCTGTGGAAAGCGTGTAACGGCCGAACGGATTTTGGTATTTAGGCGCCAAAGCATTTCTTGGCTTAATGAGTTTGCTTCGTTAATTATGTACGACCCCTGGTAATGGTATTTATCATCAATTTGTCTGTGTGCCGGCCAAGTCCGAAGTTACAGCGTTTCCAACTTCTGAAAATGAGCAGAGACATGTCGATTAGCGAAGCATTACCTCCCATGCATATATTATTTAAAGAATGCTTTAACATTTGGGAAAAGTATTATTACTATTAAACATTTAAAAAACAAAACTCTCTTGTTAGCACTGGGCACATATTTTTCAGACGATGACTGGAACATTGTTTCAATATGTCCCCCTTTTCTTTCTTTTTCAAGATTATGCCTAAAACTGAATATATATCATCATCATCATATTCAACCATTATCTATCCACTGCTGGATGAAGGTCTCTCCAAATGCTTTCCACACAAGTCTATCCTGAGCAATTCGCTTCCACGTCACCCCAACCTGTTTTCTTATTTCATCCACCCATCTAGTTTGAGGACGTTTTCTAGGTCTTCGGTGGTCTCTTGGAATCCAGTTCAGAATTTCTGTTGTCCATCGTTGATCAGTTCTTCTTGCAACAATGGGTATGTTGTCCATCGTTGATCAGTTCTTCCTGAAACAATGGGCATGTTGTCCATCGTTGATCAGTTCTTCCTGAAACAATGGGCGTGTTGTCCATCGTTGATCAGTTCTTCTTGCAATATGCCCAGCCCATCGCCATTTCAGCCCTTTTACTTTAACAATGATGTCCTCTACTCTAGTTTGCTCTCTCACCCAAGTGTTTCTTTTTCGATCTCTCCTAGTTATTCCAAGCATGCACCTCTCCATGCTCCTTTGCGTTGTCTGTAACTTTCGTATTGCTCCAACTGTTAGACTCCATGTCTCTGATCCATAAGAGAGGACTGGCAATACACACTGGTTGAAGACCTTTCTTTTTAGACACAAAGGCAATTTCCCCTTCAGGATAAAACTGTTTCTTCCAAATGCACTCCAGCCAAGTTTAATACGTCTGTTGAGTTCTTTCGTATATACTAATTATATACTAATAAACTAATTAAAAAAAGTATTGGTACAATCCATGATTTTAGACTGATGACGAGACTGTGCGTTCGCAAATTTAAAGGTCAAGACGTGTCATCTAGCACAGGGGTTCTTAAACTGTAATAGACAGCGGACCCCCTTCAGAGATCACTCACCCTCGCAGACCCCCAAGAATTAACTCTTTAATTAAGTTTAAAGCCCAGAATTTGCATCATACATATTTATTTCTAGTGTTTCATCACTAATTTTCACCATTTAAGGAAGGAATTTTTCGTCCCCCCCATAATTTGTTTGTTTGTTTAGGTGTTTTATGGCGCAAGAGCATCTGGGCTATACTGCACCACATAATTTATTCTTAGCATTGAAGAGAAACTGCCCTTGTTTTAGTATTTTTCCGAACCTTTGTAGAACACTGGTAGGATCTCGCGAACCCTCTCTGATAGGGTCCCGCGAATCACCGCTTATCTGCAATGTGACTGACGTATTGAAGTGACATTTCAAATTAAAGATTTACACAAAATATAGCTTACTCGTAATAAAATCCACCCTAGTCTATTTAAAGTGCGTGCTGTAGCCAATGGGACGCTGATAATACAACTGACAATTAATATATGAATGCTGATTTATTTCCTTCTCCTTCCCCCCCCCCTTTTCACTTTTCCTCGTAGAGTGAACTCGCCTGCTTACGAATGTCTAATTTACGAACTATTTTGTTGGTCCCAAACAGTAACCCATAGAACTAATGTTAATTCCCATTTGCGGACTTTTTTTTAAGAACTTTTTGCGGTCGGTACGAGCTCATGAACTCGAGAGTTTTAAGATATAAATATTGAAGCAATACATTAATGCATCTAGTTGCAATAACATTTATTAATATATTAAACGTTTAGAATTATTGATTAATACGCCAGAAAGATAAATACATAAATATAAAATGTTAAAAAAATTAGTACGATTTTTTGGTGGAGCCTCCGAGATTTGCTTGCGCACACTTCGATGGTAAACGGAAGACTGATTTGATTTTAGAATTCGGAAAACAATTGCACGTACTGTTGCCAAATAAAAAAAGTAAAATTATAATTATACAATATATGTTGCCAGATACGGAAGTCGAAATTATGTATACAGGGTGAGTTCAATCCATCGCATCTTCGATACATTTTTGAAATCCTTATGTTATTATAAGCCTATTTGCAAATCATTGTTGGGTCGAAAAATGGAATTTTACATGCTTTTCTTTTTATTTTTTCTACACACACACACACACACACACACACACACACACACACACACACACACATATATATATATTTGCTGATAACTATATTTGCTGATTCAGTGAATCATAGGTTAGTGGAGGCCAACCTTATTTTTAAGATTACATGCCCACTTGGCGCGATATTCCATTTGTTGAACCAAATTAGTATAAGATTTATTACGGCAGTATTTCGTTCCAAGAAAATAAGTTTAATTATTGGTTTTATGACTATTCAACACAGAATAGACTGAACGGAATGATTTCATATTTTGGCTAGAAACTGATTACGCATATAATAAATTGGGTAGAAGTGAATTGTAATCTATAGCATTCGCCAAGAAAGCTCGCTAAATTCTTAAATGCAATTTTCAAAAAAAAAAAAACTAGTTTGGCTGAAATTATTTCACGAAAACATTCACGTGCGGAATTCGAAATAAAATGAATGCTTCTCTTATGTACAAACTGAATTGCAACTTGCAATGTGATTATAAAAATTAAAGTAATTTGTTTTCTGCTATGACTTTCAGAAATAAAATAAAAAGAATATAGAACTTCAATTTAACAAATAGAGAAAAAAATAACTTTACAGCTACTTCAAAATCTAATACGTTTAAATTTAAAAAGTTAACGCTAGCTCTGTATTACTGAACGTATTCTAAACTTTTAGAATACATCCCGCGTTCGCTTTTTCACATTTTTCGACCAGCTTGTTATCCCGCCGCGTGTTGCCAAAAGGGTTTCAATTAGTGCGATTTTAACTACCTTTTAATATTTAATTTCTCGATTTCCATGGGAATATAGCTGCTAATTTTCATACATTAAGGATTTTAATGTGTCTACATTAAGCTCAATTAAATTCGTTAGATTCGGCATGTGAGCTCCGAGGGTGGGGGAGGGGTTACTTGTGAGTTTTCCTGACTTTCTCAGTCTGTAATGTAAATACGAGCCAATCTCCTAAAAATTCCTCCAATGAGGCAATCCTCTCTATCTCTCCAAGGGGAGCCGGTGCTTACACGCTTCCCCCCATCTTTCCAAATCCTGTAATAACTTGAGAAAAGCAACAAAAATTGAATATTATATTCAAATTTAGCCTTCTTATAAAGACCGAAGTATAGGAGGGGGCAACATAGGGTGAAGTCCAGGCCCCCACCACACGTAGTTAATAGGCAACGTATTTTTGTACGAGAAAAAGAGGAATCTTGACTTTGTGCCAGTGGAACTCGTAACGTGTCTTATGTTCAGTGTATCTATTGGATAAAGTGAAAGAAAATACAATGTTTCAGTAACGTACGCAAACATTTTATAAGGGGTTATGGATGTACTAAGAGGTGGGGAGAGTTTCGGCAACCAAAATTTAATTGTATACAGGAAAACAAAAGGTCAATGGGG
>QLNU02003225.1:62427217-62453600 GCA_006491805.2 Dysdera silvatica | reverse complement strand
TAAGAAGTGGGAGAAAATGTAACCACTTTTTCATCCAACCCCTTACTCGGAACTGGGTAGACCGGTTTCATGTTAGTGCTGTTGACTGAAAAGAAAAAAATCATTATTTTATTATTTCTTGGTGGCAAAGACCTATGAACTGAGAGTCTGCTATCTCCTCAGGCACCAAACAAACTAGCGGACTAGAGCGATCGTCTCTGGTCAAAGAAACCCAGACATCTAACTGAAAGTCTTACCAGGTATGAAGATCCGGGCGATTTAGTCATCCGTTTGCATACGATTAAAAATATACGATTAAATAATACGATTAAAATTTAATAATACGATTAAATCAGTAACAGCTAAACCGGGAAGAAAAGGAAAATAATTCTAAATCGTGGACGGAGAAAATATCCGATAAAAAGTTTAGAAATGAATTGACTTTAAAAATGACATTATGATAAATACTGGTAAGTGGAAGTTAACGTATACAAAACCCCAGCAACAGCTAAACCAGGCAGAAAAGGTAAATAAATAATTCTAAATCTTGGATGGAGAAAATATTCTGTAAATAATATTCTATTATTCTGTAATAATTATATGTATAAACATTCTGTAGATAAAACGTTTAGAAAATTAATTGACTTTAAAATGACATTATGTATTTATTTTATATAAATCGAACACTACGCAGATTAAATCAAACAACAATGTCAATCAATCAACGTTTATTGGCGTAGTGATACCAACGCCGATGGTATGGCGTGATTAGATGGTGAAACGTTCGAAAGAAAATAAATATTTCTGCCTTCGGTGGGACCTGAACCCACGACCTTCCACTAGTTCCACTATTTTCTTTCGAACGTTTCACCATCTAATCACGCCATAACATCGGCGCTGGTATCACTACGCCAATAAACGTTGATTGATATTGTTGTTTGATTATGATAAATACTGGTAAGTGGAAGTTAACGTATGCAAAACCTCAGCAATAGCTAAACCAGGCAGAAAAGGTAAATGATTCTACGTCGTCGACGGAGAACATATCCATTCTGTACATAAAACGTTTAGTAATGAATTTATTTTGTCACTACATATTGGCATTGTTTCTTGCTGATGTTTCGGGAATTTCATCAAAACGTTTGCTAACTATATTTCAATTTTCTCTCCACGCCTATTTAGACTATTATTCAAACATTTTCACCACTCATGAGTAAATAACAAAATACATTTTAGAGATGAAACATAATTTCATGTAACTAGTAAAATTTTGTCACTGTATCAAGCAAAATTCACTCGATAAATTAAGCATCAGTTCTCAAAACATTTCGGAACTTTGTTCATGCATGGTACAACTGGCGAAATTTTACTAATTATGGCAAGTCCTGGTATTCTTTTGTTATAATTATATGTGTTAAACAAGAATCGTAATATGTCCATTTTCAATGTTACCAAAAAATACTATTAAATAAAAAGAGTTAATACTCCAATCACCTGTAAAAGTCTCGCAACAGCTAAAAAATAGTTTAAATCAGGTTTTTTTAAACCTTTTTTGGGAAACGGGCCACTTAAAAATTTTTCACTGTTCTCATGGGCCAGAGGTTTCGTAAAAAAAATTTATCAAATTTTTTCTGGTTATTTGGTCACTTGAGATATGGAAAATTGTCACTCGTGCTGCCCCCGCGGTTTTTCTGAAAAAAAAAATTTTTTTTGGATTTTTTTAATTCCCAACAGTTGTCGGCGGGCCGGGTTGGAAAACATTGGTTTAAATGGTCTCTTCACAGAGAAATTTTCTTTTGAGTAATCTTCGATTATAGGCTTATTTTTTGAATATTGTTTAATGGCTAACTGAGACAGGGTAATACTTTACAGTGATTTCTAAATCATAATAAATTTTTGACTTTTAAATGCTGAACGATCTACTAGACACAAACCATGAATTAAAAATTTACTGCTTATCTCTATTATGCTATTAAATACCAACACAATTAAAAAAATCACAATGGGTGGCGAAATGTAATTTTTACAAAGAATTATTCATTTTTCCAATACTTTTCTTAACACACTACTGGCCATCTGAAGTTCCACACCAAAAAAATCGCATCAAGTTGGCTAGAAAGTTGAAAGAGGGGTAAATCAAGAAAGAGAGTGCAAATAATAAAGTTGCATCCCGTAAGTCTAAGTGGAGTTCTTGATTTTTTATCTTTTTAACATAAGCTATGTACAGGCCTGCACAAAAGTTTAGACACAACACAAATTTGAGTATAACAAAATACTATTAAAACTGAAGAAGTAGGAACTTTAATATTACGAAGTATGAACACATGTAATATGCAAATTAAAAATTTGAGAACAGAAATCACATCAGTAGCGAACTTGCTGCAATATATAACTTAAAATAAGTAAAATATGTGGCACAAAAGTTTAGGCACAAACATAAATTTTAGCACTTGCATAAGGAAATGAACAATTTTAATAATCAATGTAGCCACCATTACTTCGTATTAGATTAAATACGCGGTCGTTCATTGAAAGCACAAGATTTTGAAAGGTTTCTGGTTCAAAATTAAACCACGCTTCTTCTATAGCCTTTTTAAGTTCTAAAACGGACGGATATTGCTTTCCATTGGCATACACAACATTCGTTAGTATGCCCCATACATTTTCGATGGGATTACAGTCAGGACTAAGAGCAGGCCAATCGAGAACTGTAATATTTTTAGCGCTCATCCATTCTTTTGTTGACCTGGATGTGTGGATGGACGCATTATCTTGTTGGAAAACCCAGTTTCGTCCACATAAAAGTTCGCCAAAAGGTAATAGGTGACTTTCAAGAGTTGCCTGGTATGCCTTGGAATCTTGTTTTCCATTCAAAAACGCCAAAGAAGTCTGTCCATTGAAGCTAAAGGCTCCCCAAACCATGACTGAACCTCCTCCTTGACGTCTGCTGAACCGACTTAAGGGGCGTTTTCGAAGATCGTGCCAGTAGTGCGAAAGGCCATCGGGACCATCTAAGTTCCACTTTTTTTCATCACTAAATAACACCTGCAGCCATTCGTCACTGTATGATATGTGCTGCCTTGCCCATTGTAGTCGTGCTTGTTTATGATGTAATTGCAAGCAGGGCTTGCGGCGCATTTTTGCATATCTCAAATGCCTGCATTCTACAATCCTTCTACGTATGGTTTCTCTTGACACTCGCATTGCTAACGTGTTTTTTATTTGATTTGCAGACAGGCTTTCATTTGAAGCCAATCTTCGTATTTGTCTATCATCCCGAATGCTGGTCACTCGAGGCCTCCCAGATCGTGATTTTGGTTGATACTGATCACCCCGGGATAACACTCGATAAATGCCTCGCTTTGAACGGTTCAATGCAACAGAAATTTGAGTAACAGATTTACCTTTAGTTTTCAGCCTCCAAATCTTCAAAATCTCGTCATTCGTAAATTGCTTTGACTTCGGCATCGTTCTAAGCATTCTAAATTATTTCAGGCCTTATATAACAACTCTGGGAAACGCCCCTTCGATCACTTGGGAACTTCGCGCCGTTAATTTGCATAAATCTGACATATGTGCCTAAACATTTGTGGCATGCAGATTCCAATATTACGGTGTTGGGATATTTTGTTTCAGTACTTTTGGTAATCTTTTAAGTTGCACAATTTATTATTGGTTCTAGGATTATTTAGATACAATATCGGCGAAGTTCAATGCAAATTCTCGCTTTTATTTATAATTTGCCTCTGTGTCTAAACTTTTGTGCAGGCCTGTATATGCATTACCCTGATGTTTCTAATATTTTTTTTCGTAGTGCACTTTTAATGGCTAGCAGTGTATTTGTATTTCTATATCATAAATGGCATTTATTCATTCACGTTTTACTTTAAGTTATGGCGGTTATGAATTAATTAGTATTTATTAATCTCTATTCCTCTCCATTAATAAGACCATTAATAAGACTTCATTATTAGCATGCCAGCTAAAAACGAAGCTCTGCTTATGTTAGAAACCTTGTGTTATAGGATAGGCTACGAAATCGTGTTAATGTAAGCTAAAATATTCACCAATGCAGTGGTTACCTGTAGGCCGCGACACCCAAGGGGGGGGGGTCGCAAAATGATTTCTTAGGAGTCGCCACAATTATTTTTAGTTGCAATTATTTTTATAAGGAATGTCATACCAAATGTTTCCAACGCTTTTATATTTCAACATGGCTACATTGCAATGTTCTACTAACGGTTGTTAACTTCATATCTATAATATACATTAATATATATAATTAATATAATATATTTATATATATGAGTTATATAGTGTAATTTTATATTTAATGTGTTTTCTTTACTCTGTTAAAAATGCTTTTATTATGCAAGTGTGAAGGCGGCGGAAAGAAGGAGGATTCGCAGAAAGTTTAGCTATTATAAAACGGGGTAGTGGATTACTTTGATATTATAAAACGGGGTAGTGGATTACTTTGATATTATAAAAGAGGGTCGCGACTTGAAGAAGGTTCGGAAATACTGCACTAACGTGTTACCTTTAAATGTATATGTACCGTGTGATACTAAAAAGAGAGAAATGGCGGCTCTTTCACTTTATCCTGCATACAGGACATGACTTCTTGGTCAAATTTTGCAATCTGATGTTCCTGCAACAATCCGGCATGCTGCCTAATGAACTGGAATAGGTATAGTTTTATAACATTTCGAAGATATCTATTTTCCGTGAAGTTGCAAGCGCTTCCAGTAAATACAAATGGAAATTCACTTTCAAACCCGGAAAAGATTGAGGTGAATCTTCGTGGAGAGAATGGTCCAGAAAGATTGCAGTTTTTCTCATCTCCAACGCGAAATAATGTCCAGCCGCAACTTTTCCTTATCACGAACTGCTACAGATTTCAGAACACAAATGGCTAACAGAATAAAAATTATTAATAATTCAGTCAGGGGAAACATCACGACGGTGCAGAGGATAACGTTCCAAGACGTGATTCCCCAACAATGAAATCTCGCACTGGAAAACGTGTTCCTTGCATAAGGATAGTCCATTCCACGGTTTCTTTAAAGCGCCCCTACGAATTCCAAGACTAAATGTATGCGTTGATCTCAAAATTACCAGGAGAAGATACACTCATTTTACGGCTGGTAACTCGTTACACAATAGGAGGCTGATGCTCAAATGAGGTAACGCACGAGGAAGACGCTTGCTCAGGATAATGGAAAAGGCGGGTGCAGCGGGTTACCCGTTTTCACAGGTAAATTGTTTTGAGGACAAATCGTTTGTTTATCGCACAGTTCTCTCCATATGTGAGAACGTCAAAACTGCTTCCCTATTTCTCAGCATACGGATTCCGGAAAGCGATATGCCAAGAGTGAGAGCATGAGCAAGATTCAAAAATTTGCCAGTGGGTAGAAAGTCTAAAATTTGTAACATCATTTTCTTTTCTTTAAAAGAAAAAGTGAAGGCATACTGCCCACTTGCACTCAGTGTCCGATTAAGACACATAGGGGCTGTAGGCACAGTATTATTTGGGGGGGGGCCCTTTATGCGCGGTGAAAGATTTAGATGGGGGTCTGAAAGTAGATAAAAAATAAGTAAAATATACTCATTATAAAACTCTTCAAATTTCTGGTAAACTATCTAAAATAGCCCAAAAAAAGTAAGCTTTTACCTAAAAATTTTCGATATACTGATCAAAAGGGAGTAAACGAGAGTCAACCTTAAGAAAAAGGCAAAATTTGGGGCCCCCTCTCCACCTGAGGGCCCTAGTTCCGGGCCTTGTGGGCCTAGTCGACAATCAGGCCCCATTGGCCCTGCCATTTCCTATTGTTCTTGTAAGGGTTGGAAAACCACGGCTCGACTAGATTACCAAACAGAGATTTGAAACTACCAGCAGTATCAACTAAGTCTCCTATCTTTCCCCTTTTTATTATGGCACACAAAATTCTTCATTTTCATTTAAATGGAGAACGATGGGGAAGCAAAATTAGATTTACATTAACCACGTTTTGCGTCTCAAACTTGAGCTCTTTCGCCAATTATCACAAATAACGATATTATTGACCTTCTCACAGGGACAAAATAATTTCAACGGAAGTGGTTAACACACGAAGTCTTAAATGAATAGTTTTTTGAGAGAGAGGGGAAAAAAAAGGGAAAAAAATGGGACATTTCTTATTAGTCTGGGGTCGAACTAGCCACCCCTTAGTTTAAACTCAAGTGTCTTAGCCAACTGGACCACCTAAATGCAGCTGATGGTAACTTATCTTCGTACTTGTATTCCGTAAATTCCACGTCTTTTGAAAGCAGAAGTTTGCGAAGGATTGATGAAATCAGGATTTAAGTTCCTACGTTCTGCGATTCAACCTCGACTAGACAAAAGACCTCGAGTTCGAGAACGTGGGCAGTAGCGTAGCAGTTAAAAAATTATGGGGGATATAAGTGGAATTATGGGAGGTACAAGTGGCTTTAAAGAAGATTATATGATGGAATGTGAGGAAATTATGCGTTTGGATATCCAATGAGGCACTTGATCCCGAAAGTCTCACTTTTCTGCGACATCGAACGTGGTTATTGGTGGAAGTGTAATTTTCTTAATTCCTCCTCTTCAGAAAAAGCGGAAAATTTGCACTGAGGAAGTATGGGGATACTCAGCGTCTTAATGTTCTTATAAACGAAGCAGTTGGTTGTTATTCAGATGCTTTTAGTACCAGAAGTAAGTGGAAGAACATTACGTTCACTGCAAAGTGAATCTTTGAGAGAAAATAATGGGTTCGTTGCAAACCATTTCCAGAAGATAATATGGTTAAAATGCTCTACAGAAGACAGGAGCTTAAATTAGTAAAATTATGGTCATTTGGCTCCCATGTTCCTTTGTCATTCTTCAAAATGGCAGACTTTTTGGCGAACTATTGATATTATGGAGCAGTTACAGACTTACATTGCAAGGAAGCTTCTTCAGGGTAGCCTCTTTTGGCTCACTTTAGAAATATCTGTTTTGAAGAATTGTTCTAGGAAAAGGATCAAAATATCCTATTGATTGCATAATCTTCAGTTGCTGCAATTTCAGCACATTTTGTTTGTCAATTGTGGGGCGGCCGGGATAAAGGGTTTCGTGGTATGTGTGAAGCTCTTATCCGTTGTCATTATCTTTATCTGTCATAAAGAATGTAACTTATGTGTTTCGAATGTAGAATATCTTTCTATAGCGTACTGATTCTACAGGATTTCAAAGTATATTTTAAAAAATGCTGAAATTTTAAAATTGAAAATTTATGCAAAATCTTAAATTTCATTTTCATTAGAAGGTCAAGAAGAGTTTATTAGAATAGACGGAGGTGTAAATTGAAATTGTTTCACTTAATGTCTAGTTTTTCTAACGTAATTGATCGTCAAATAAGAACTTGTTTACTTTATCTTAAATAAACTACAGAAATTACACCATATGTGAAGATCTCAATAAAAATACTAAAGCCAAAAAATTATGAAAAAATACTAAAAGAAAAATGTTACGAAAAATCCTAAAATAAAAAAATATAATACTAAAACAAGAAATTATTCTGATAAAATAATAAAGTAAATAATATTATGACAAAATACTAAAGCAAAAAATACTATGCCAAAAATTCAATGACGAAAATGCTGTAACAAAATACTGTGACATAAATGCTATAATAAAAATGCCATAACAAAATACTTTGACAAAAAAATGTTACGATAAAAATACTATGACAAAAAATGTTATGATAAAAATAATATGACAAAATGCAGAGTGTTAAATCTTACGGTACCATCGTATGATCGTTGTATATTTCACTTGGTAATGAATGCAATGATGTGACAGTATTTTTAAGTAGTCATCAATATGTAACTAAAATAATAGCATAAAAAATCAGATGCTGTTAAAATGAATAATGCTTATTATTATTATTATTATATACACATTTTGCTCTATGTTTTCAAAAAAAATAATAAAAAAAATTAGAACGAGGGTCCTGCGATAAAAAAAAATTCAAATAATTGTGTACTTGTTTTGAAAAAAAAAATGTTATTTTGGTATCGAGTTTTTTTTCGAACGTACTCTCGAATATACAATAAAGATCATGATTTAGCAAATAATGTATGATAAAAACAAATAATAACATAAAAATGAATATCAAATTACAACATAAAATAACTAAAATAAATAATAAATAACAACATAGGAATAAAACAATAAATAACATAAAACTAAATAATAAATAACAACATAAAAATAAATATTAAATAACAACATAAAAATAAATATTAAATAACAACATAAAATAAATAATAAATAACACACGATAAAAAAATCCTTTATTAATCTACGAATCGATTTATAATTTTATCTTTAGGTGACCTGTTTTTCTGTTTTGGCAGTAATTTTCCAATTTCGTGCATAACAAAAATTTCTATATATCTATACAAAAGATTTTTCTTCAAACACGGTTAATCCGAGCACAGAAAAATCGAGAATATAATGTACGTATAATAACTTACGTCTCCATGATAACACAATTATGGTAAATCAACATTGAAATGAATGAAATCGGAAGATTTGCAAGGTGCACCATTCTTTTAATAACTATATAACAATGTGCAATAGATAACGTATATCATATAAAACTGGCTATTCCATTTTTGAATCATTAAACAGTGAATGGTTAATTAAATGCTCATATTATCTGCAGCAGGTCAATTGGGGTATCTGACCTCTGAACTCGAGGTCTGAGGGGTATACAGCCCTCCTCCAATTTCGCACGTAACATTCATTTGCGATTTTTGTTTCTCGAGGGGGCTAATATTTTTGGGAGCGGATGCCCCCTAGTTACTCCACTAAACGGAAAATGATATATTTATTTGGTCAAAATAAATGTAATATTCCATTACTTACTTCTTTCTATATATTTTCAATACGCTGATTAATGTTGCTTAAAAAAAAGTAAGAAAGTGTCTACGTTACTTATCAGTAACGTAGTAGTAATTAGTATAAATTGTCTTCATTTGGGAAGTGGTCGGAGACGAAGGAGGGAAGATGTGATAGAGATTTCTTGGGAATTCCGATCTGCTAAATCGCCAAGGAGCCCGTAAAACCCGTACCCAGCCCTGACATGCGACATACCAAAGGCATGGCATGTGTGGATTTTATGCTTATAGTTTGCCCTTGTGGCTTTCTTGGGGCAGACTCTTTGTAAGCTGCATGTCGTCCTTTTACCCATTCATATAAAAATACTCCCCCTCCCCACTCCGCATATTTTCAATACGGTACTTACATCCTACTAATAAAAGTACTCGACAAAAGTACAGAATAAATAAAGATACAATATTAGATAACGGCCTATACCTTTATTCTAATATTTGCCTTTCAACCCTTCGTTGACGTATTAAATAACTATTTCTGCTCCACTTGCAAAGAGTTTAACAAGCAGTAATTGCGAGATGGAGTTGATTGAGTAATTCTATTTACTGTGTTATTGCTGTTACCGTCCATTCCAAACATTACGCTAATCATTAAAGGATGCCTGCTGAGAGCATGCATAACTGGGTTACATCATTATTAGAGCCCGCAAGGGGAAAAAGTCTCCCAACATCCTTTTAATAACCGGAGTTAGAAACGAAATACTCTATAAAAGATCATTTTTTACGCGTTTTAAGACGTTTTTACGCAGTGCCGGATTAAGGCTTCGTGGGCCCCTTAGACAAAAAACATTTTCGGGCCACTTGTAATATAAATTAAGCCTGTGTAATGAATTACAGTAGGACCTGGGATCTTGGGACCCACGAAAACGCTCGCTATATCTGAACGCTGGCTGAATCCGTTCTGGAATTTAAATTTAAATTTTAAAAATAAAATCGGCACAGGGAACATATTTGCACGTAAGGTACATATAAAAAAAATCTAAAATTCGCAGAAATCCGCGCCGCGAAAACAATTATTGCTTTAGTAATAAGGTCTGATTGGCAATGATTTTAAAGTAGGGTTGAGTGCTTAACGCTCCGGGCCCCTATAAACAAAGCGGGCCCTATATATTTGCCCTGTTTGTCTATACGAAAAGCCCACCCTCTTTCTACTTAAATTTCAAAGCCTTCTAAATTTAAAAATTTTCATTTAAGAAATTTTAATCTTATTTCTGGTGAAAATGGTCGGGAAACGGGCGAAAGAAAGATAAACGTAGAACAGGATATTTTCTATATATAAATGATTTATCTCAAAAATGTATGAATTTTCATATACTAGTGTGTATCTTGCCAGTTCATGGATGTATGCAAATTTCAAGACGTTTATTTTAACTTACACTCATTGCACCCGTACTACATACCACGATTATACCTCATTTGCTTACAACGTATTATAGCATACAGGGTGATTCAGAACTAATGGAACAAACTGAAAGGGGTGGTAAAGGACGCCAAATAAGCCATATTTGGCGAAATTTCCATGTCCTCAAGGGGCCCGATTTGGCTGTGGAGTGAATTTATTACATACATCCACATCATTGCTATGTAGGCAATTTCCCTTCAGAATCCCTTCCCTTGCCCTGAGTAGTGTTGCCATTTAGTCATCAAAGGTATGGAAAACGATTGTTTTACCATACTGGAGGCAATTGGGAATTGTCAACTATAGTTGAAAGACATCAAAAGACACAACTTTGGTCCTGTAAAACGATGTCAGAAAATGAGCCATTCTGGAACTACAATGTTATTATTTGCATCTGCATTAATTAAACATGTAACAAAATTTGGAAAATTTGCCGTTCCAGCGTAGAACCATACCGGAAAAGACTTACAATGATTCAAAACAACTTCTCATGGCCAAATTTGTGCAATTAGGGAATTTATGGCTCAAACATAAGCTTTACGTTTGTATACTTTATATTGTATATAAAAGATATAATTAATTAACGGATCCCACGAACAGGAAAAGTGAATTTATAGTCATCTTAAAAATGCATTTTATAACAATTTTATGATTCTATGTTAATATTTTTATGTTAGGCCTATTTCTATTGATTCCCGCCTCTCTTAA
The DNA here is from genome assembly GCA_006491805.2 of Dysdera silvatica. Lineage (NCBI taxonomy): Eukaryota > Metazoa > Arthropoda > Arachnida > Araneae > Dysderidae > Dysdera > Dysdera silvatica. The sequence continues at coordinate 62,442,571 of QLNU02003225.1, read as the reverse complement.
TACGTTACATATTATCCGTTTATGCGTAATTCTTTACCGTAATTATATATATATATATATATACACACACACACACACACACACACATACCATATGCATATTGCGCATTTAACTTGTTCGAACAATATGCATATGGACATAATATGAACATAAATACTTAGCTTGTGTATTGACCCCCAATTGCACAATAGTTTATGCGTATATCACCCCCACATTGAGTTTTTTCCATATACAGTTCTTATACACCCCGTTATAATCATTCATATTTAACGCACACTTTATGGCTATCGTGTATATATGGTTCGTCTTGATACGACAGATTTCGAAAGGGGCTTAAGAAAAGAATTGTGTGTGTGCAGGGGCAGATTAAGGACCAGGTGACTCGGGCGGCTGCCCGGGGCCCCGTTTGGATGAGGGCACCAAACTGAAGTTCAATTTTTTTTTTTAATTTACCCAACAGTAGAAAATCTCTCTAAAAAGAGACAAGTTTAAAGAAATTTTTAGAGACATCTTTAGAGAAATTCTTTCAGAGACTTTTGGCCACTTTTATCGCGTAGGCTATATGGCTCACTGTGCATCTGTGAAAATCTCCTGTTTTCGCCGGAGGGGGAGGGGCATCAAAAAGCAATCCGTGCCAGGCCTTAAAATCAACCTCGAGCAGCCCCTGAGTATGTGTATATTTCTTTTTGATTGTAAATAGGCTGGGAGGCGCTGAAAGATTGTGAGATAGGGTTTGAAGCCAGAAGAGCCCGCCTAACGACGCCATTAAATTCCTTAACAAACAGTTCGTCCAAATTTTACTTTCCATGAAAAACCACATCTCGTAAGGAAAGAACATTTCCAAAACTTTGAAATCTAACTCAACATATCTATACTTTAATTGACTTGAAAACAAAACTCTATTCTCTTCGTTGTGAAATGCCGGCAGCTTGTTTCAAATCTTCATCTTCCAAGGGGATCTGAGTTTACCTTCAGAAAATTCCATGCAACACTGAATTCGAATCTCTTGGACGTTAGACGTACGCAATTTCATGGCTGGAAAACAAGACAGATGGTTATTGCTAGGATTTGGGGAAGAAGCCTTCTAAGCGGCGCTTAGAACAATGGATAATAACAAACAATAAATTGCAGAATGCTTCCTTGCGTGAATTCGCGATTTCTGTTGATAAGAAAACCCTAAAATTTGTCGCAGAACTTTAAAAACCTCCAAAAAAGCGTGATTCATGAAATCCTAGAATATTTTTGACAGTTTGCTTACGGAATGGAACGCTTTATTGCAATTGGTGATATGAGGCGAACACTAACGTAGCAATTAAAAAATTATGGGGAGACTCAAGTGGCTTTGAAAATCATTACAGAAAGCAATGTGCTTTGCTATCCAGTGGTGAGCTTGAATCGGAAAGCTTTTAAGCCACTGGAGGTGAAAGTGGCGAACTGAAAGCAAAAATGGACATTTGTGCAACTAGACGCACAAGACTAATTAGTTTCTAGAAGTTGAGAATATTTGCTTATTTACGTTTTTACGGTGCAAGGTCATGCTGCGTTAGGACTTACATTTCTCCAAGGAATTAGAACCTTAAAAGAATTTAAGAACAACAACGTTTTAGACGTAGCAGAAAATTTCAAACACACTAATCGACGTACGTTTCGGACAGACGTTGGCCGTCCCTCGTAAGAAATTCGAGTGATCCAAAACTAAACAGAACTGAAGTGTTGCCGTGTTTACCGGTCTATTTGCACGAAACCAGCTCCATCTGTTGGTGACAAAAGGAAACTAGAAGAAGTTGATGAGAAATTTGATGTTTGAAGGACAGAAATGAAGTTTTTCCATGTCTAGCTGAAACTCGGAGTCGTCTTGTGATCATTAACGACATTTGCAGAATTAAGATTTATGAAGAAGGCTTCCAAAAATCTAATTCGGCTGGCGATCTCGGTTGACGGATGGTAGACGTTTCTTGGAGGTTGAATTTGTGTTTTTTCTCCCAGCAATGAACTGCGATGGAGAATTTATTAAAATCAGCCTTTAAAACGTAACGTTGATGTTCTTTGATTCAGTTTTGAAGTCTTTTTTTTTTGCCGCCATTAAAAGTCAAACTTAGATTAACTGCACGTTAGATGTATCACTGTGGGATCTTATCGATCTCGCACAAGATTCTCCATACAGTCGAACTTCGTTAACGCGAATTACTTTTAACACCTTCTATTTATAACGCGAACTGCAACAAAAGTATCATGTCTATACAACAGTATTTTGTATATACAAATGTATCTTTTATATACAAAAGTATTTTGTATATACACAAGTGAATTTTAATTTCACAGTTCTTAAAAGAGTTTAACTAGTTTAAAGTAAGCAACGATGTGTCGGCCCTGTACCAAATTTTGTTTAAAAAAATCTTGTTAAAAAAATTTTGTTAAAAAACATCGTAGTAATGTATGAATCCATTTTATCAAAAAAACAAACAAACCATTTCGGAGTGTAGTTTGGATGTAACAGTGAATTTCAGAGCGTTTCAAACAGACAAAAGTTATTTTCCCTCAAGAAATATTTTAGGGAGAATTCGACATAATTAATCTACTGTGAGTAGTCCCCTGGATCTACTTCAAATGATTTATTTTTACAAAAAACAGGAGCCTTTTTGAAAAACACTGGAATTTACTCTAACATGAAACTGCTTATGCAATCTCTCCAAGCTACACTCAGAAAGTTGTCTAACTAATTGAATATATTGCGTAGCTGTACGTCAAAAAGTCAACTTTCACGTCCCATGTCGTTTGTAAGTTAGTTGGGATTTCATGCTGCAAGCACAACAAAGGACATATGGTGCTAAACGAAGTGAATCCATGTCGTTTAAGACGACACCAACAATTAACCATGACGTCTGGACATTGACCAGACTGTCTTAGTTACGGAACTTTGGTGATAGAGAAAATTTAATATATATTTTGCCATAGCTTAGTTCTTGAATATTTTACTTAAAATCTGTTTCAATATTAAGATTTCTTTCATGGTTAACAAGCCATCATCAAGATTTTTGCATACTAATTATATTATTGTTAAGTTTTATTTTATTAAAGCTTATTTTCTCGTGATTAGCTTTAAGTACTGATCATTTTCTCGGACAGCAGACATTTTCGAATGTGGTTTTAAATCGTTAAATGTACAAATGAGTTCTGAGTACAGTACGTCACGTAGATTACAGAACCACCGATGTAACAGAAATGTTTTAAAATATGGCAGAGCGGAACATACACCTAAAGCCGCGTCCACACATGCAACAGAACACCGTATCGTAACACCGTCGCGTACCAAGTCTGGACCGCACTCCGTAACAGAACATCGTAACATTCCCACTTTCCACCAGTTGTCGGTTTTTACCCCGGCGCATCAAAGGAATGTCACGGTGCTATGTTGTAACCCATGTTCCTGTATTTGGGCCGGTTTACGAACAACAGCGTTTTGTCAGTGTAGACTGGATATCGGCATGAACTGATGGGACGCAGTGCTGTTACGTATTGATGATACGCAGTGATGTTACGTATTGATGATACGCAGCGATGTTCGCCAAGTAACATCATCGCGTAACATGGGATGTTACGCGACGATGTTCTGTTGCGTGTCTGTACGCACCCTAAGAAGAAGAAGCCGAGCAATGTTTGTAGACAATCACTGATTTGGAATCCCTCGAGAAATGAGAGAGAGAGAAGGGTTAGGGGACAAACTTAAACACGAGGGTAAAAGATGGAGAAGACAAAATGGGGAAGACCGGCCAAAAAAAACAAATAAACAAAGAAACGAGGTAAATGAAAATCTTTTATAAAAACCCTCATCCATCCAGGGATTAAAAAAGAAGGAGGGGGGGTGGAGGAGAGAAGGAGGATGATAAGAAATTATGGCGCGATAGTTATTTAACGTCGGGGGGGAGACAGTTTGCACGAAAACAATGCGAAATTAGGGCTAAGTAAAAAATTTGAATCACAGCAGCTAAACGTAATTTAACTAATAGATGCATTTATTTTTATTTTTTTACACAATGCGGAACACGTATGCAGATTAAAGCTAGTATTTTCATTTACGTTCAAACTTATTTCCTATGTTCACAATTTAAAGTTCACGATTTATGTGGAGTCATTCTAATTTTAAAACGGTTATACAATTACGCCTAACTCTTCCTTTTTTACACGATTTTGAAAGTTACAGAACAAAAGAGGCTTCTCTTTTTAAAAAGGGGAAGACATTTTTTTCTGTATTATTTCAAAATTTTATGTAAAAAAAGACCATGAAAAAAAAGAGTTATATGTGCATATTTATGTAAAAAAGGGCCATATAAAAAAAGAGTTATATCTGCACATAAAACCGGTTAAAAACTCTTCGTTATTCGGTAAACATGAAAATTAAACCCCATATATTCAACCAACGTTAAATTATCTAAAGGAACATTTTAAATTAATTAAATTACGTTTATAAGTATGTATTATTTAGTGTTATTTATATTTAGAGTTAAATAATTTATATTGGACTTTATTTAAAGAAAAGGGACAACTTAGTACAAAAAATAACTATGAGCAAAATTTCACTGAGGTGACAAGTTGTTGTTATTCTAAGGATAAGAACTTTACTTGGGTAACAACCTATAGTTATGAAAGGCTAATTACATAAAAGTTATTTTGTGTAGTTATATTGATAACAGCGTAGTTAAGAGCTGTTTCGATAGCAACGTGCTATCATCATCAGAACATAGAAAACAGACATAGAAATCAGCAGTTCTCCCGCTCTGAGGATAATAAACGGTTTCTCTCGAAACATCTGTTAACGACGCTAAGTTTTCTATTAATATAACTGCACCAAACAATTTGTGTAATTAGTATTCCGTTGAATTAGTGTAGTATGTCTCCAATCTATCGAATCTATAGCAATATTAAGGATAAGAAATAAAATTTTGCTACATGTGATAACGTATCACTATTAAAACTATTTTTCCTCTATAGGGACTATTCACAAATTTACAACAATTTCGTGTCTTAATAGCGAGTTTCATTGTAGATGGTTGTGATCAATCAGTTAAGTCTTGAAAGAATCCCCGAGAATACAGTGTTCAACAAATAATACTTTTAAATGTTAAAGACACAGTTTTTTAGACTACACATTCCCTTGTCGAGTACCACAAACATGCATATATATATATATATTATTCATTACTTACTTTTAAGCTACGATTTAAGTCGAAATCTAGTAATATGAACACTTACTTGCCACTAATTAGATTTAGTTCATTTATGTAAAGTATTACGGATTGCTTCACTGAAGACGAGTCAAAGGTGCGCATGTGAAAATGTTTTGTGTTGGAATATAATGATTACATTGTTACACTGCAATTGACAACAAAACACCGAAGGTATCCATAACAATGCTACGAAAAAAAAAATCCACTCGAAGCTTGTTGTGTGTAAACAGTGATGTATCCTCAAAAATAGGTTACCATGGAAGGTGTCCAAGACCGTAAACACAACAGAAGAAAAGGAGTGTGACTTTTTGTCAGTTCATTTAGGGTAGATTCGCCACTGACATTCGCTGATTTTTCCCGGTTCAATCATTGAACCGGTTTAGCTTTCCTGTTTGGCCCTCAGCTGGTGCAGTCGGTTGTCAGCATGCGTGACTGATTGCATGCTGACCGTCGAAAGAAAGAAGTCACGTGCAGAAGTGAAAGTGTTTCGAATGATTCCGTGCGCCAGATGATGTGAGACGAGCTGGATGTTCGAGCTCTACGACAACTTGTGACCTGTCCTCGAATCACAATTTAGGCGGTCACGAGCTAGGTCTGGAATGCACATTGCGTGCCGATTACGATGTCGCATCCACATCGATTATTTTAAAATGAGAAGAGAGACGTTCAAAACAATGATTTGTGGACACATGTATGTATACTCTCTCTCTCTCCCTCTCTTAACTCTTTCCTCCTGAGCTCTGAAGGCTAAATAAGGGGAATAAAACAAGGAAGATGCGAATGAGGAAGGAAAACACGAACAGTTTACAAGGAGATTCTACAAAAAAAACAATTTATATCTTACGTAATAAAATCCGAAAACATGGTCTAAAACGTAACCAAGCAGATTCCATATTCTAATGGATGAAAAAACCTTTTTCAATTAAATTCCTCTCAACAATACCATAGCTAGGATTTAATTTCGGGGGTTCATAAATTTTTACAGCATGTATCGATACAATTACAGCATGCAAGTCCGTAGCCAAGTCCCATTAAAAATTTAGTTTCGGGGGGAACCCGTCCCTAAGATCCCCCTCTGGATACGGGCATGCCTCTCAGCGTAATCTTTGTCAAGTTCACGTGGACGTTAAAATACGGAGAACATTCCTGCTCCGGCCATCACTAAAAAACAGACAAAATTTCTTTAAAAAAAAATAGAAAATTTAATGTATTTGAAGTAATATGGTTGCTCAAGCATGTCACAAAATCAGTCACCAGCCCCCTCCTCTCGATGTAAATCGCTTTTGTTTCTTTAGTTTCATTTAAGCCTGTTTTTTCTCATCTCTTGCATCTTCAGATAATGTAGAAATCAATCCAGGAGAGCTTCGAAGAATTATCGCGGATTACTCTACAGACCTTTTCAACAACAACAACAACACGATTCTTTGAAAAGATGGGCTGATTTCCTTGTATGTCTACAAATTCAGCGACTCGTATTAGGTTCGACATCTTTTCCCTCTCATGAAGTCACTGTCACTTTCAATGGATGTTCACAGGCCCGAGAACACGGAACGTTCTTCAATAATCAGAATGAAAACTAAAATAGAGACTCGAAAACTAAAATAGAGACTCAAAAACTACTTAAGCTGAATTCACACAATGGCAACTCAGCCTTTTAAGTTTTTTATCCGCAAAGTATTTGCTTTGTTTTTCCTGAAGCATTTGAACATACTCCGAAAGGTGTGCCATAAAGAATCAATGACGTTGCGTTTTTTCCTAAAGAAAAATTGCGATGCCGGTTGGATAAAATCTTTTTTTTTCCATTCATTAATTTGTAAAAACGATGTTTAACCAGTTAAGGAAATACAATGATTCTATGTAACCCCATTAAAGAAATACAACAACTCAATTTTTTTAAAACAAGCAGAATTCACAACCATAGGAAAATCTACTCACTTACTTGTGTCAACATCACTGAACTTTGGAAGATAATTTCATAACAATCTACGGTTTTATATTCTCTTTTATTTCTAACACAAAGCTTGAATTAATATAATAAGCTGCATAAACATTATATTATACTTTTGTTTAAACATCATACTTTTATATAAACATTATACTTCTGGCTAAGCATCATGCCACATTATATTATACTTCTGTATAAACATTATATTATACTTCTGTATAAACATTATATTATACTTCTATATAAACATTTTATGACGTCACTCTATGTAACATCTGTATAAACATTGTATGGCGTCACTATATGTAACATCTGTATAAATGTTGCATGACGTCATTGTATGTAACATCTGTATAAACATTACATTATACGTCTCCCGTTATGCACTACAAAATATGTGTATCGAGTTAAAAAAATTATTATTTTTATTTTTCAGTAGATTCTTGCCTTTATGAAAAAAAATGTTTGTTTGGATTTTTATGGCGCAACAGCATCTGCGCTATACTGCGCCTGAAAAAGGTCATTCAATGTTTTAAAAAACAATATTCATGTTATTTGTAAATATATTTTGTGGAGGAAGATTAACTTGAGGTTTAAGATACCAGTTGGAAAATTATTTTACCAGATATTTATTTATTTCTCCCTCCCATTTATTATGTTTTTTACTTACCTTATGCTCTTTAAGAGATATTTTTGTTTTTGTGATATTTTTCATTATTATTACAAATAATTTTTAAGCACTGTAGAAATTATTTAAAGTTAATTTAACCTATTCGTATTTCAGACGTAAAGCACTTTTAATAGGGAATTTTCGATGCAGGATGTTGCATTTTTGTAGGAAATAATAAACGTTGTTAAACTTTGTTGAATTGTTACGGAAATGTACGGTTGTTCTGTAAGTATTTTATGAACCGTAGCAATGTATTATTAAAACCTATTTTTCCTTGTTAGATAACCTAAAATTTGGAAGTACAGGGTTTTAAATACCCATTTTTAAAGCATGTTTGTGGCATCGATTATCGTTCATTATTACTACATGACCAAAGCTTTCAGATTAGTTTCGCTAGACATAATGACTTAAATTGGGTAAACATTACTTTTAAAATATAAGATACAAGAATTGTCAAAAATATTATACTTCTTTAAAATTACTTACATAAAAATTACAAGAAGATTTAAAAGAGGCTTTTTTTTGCGTTTCTTGATTTGAAAACGAGTTTAGAGTTATTAATATATATTTTTAATATATTTTCAGTAATCCTGAAAATTACGCACTGCATATATTTAAAATCAATAATTTTATAATATTTTCACGTCTACCGATATCATTCCTATTTACAAGTAAAAATCGATATTTGATAATTAATATTTTGCAAGCAAAGAAAAATTCTGATGGATTTAGATAACTTTTTTCAAAAATATTTATTTTTCTATTCTTTCTATGCACGACTATCACTATTTAATCATTACAAATTTGGTATCATTTCAGTTTATTTACTTCATTGCACTTTAATGATGCTTGATCATTATTCCATTTGCTTATCGCTTAATATAGTATATTTTTAAACAATTTCCCTTAAGTTTTCTTACTATTTTCTTAAAAAAAATTTTGTTTCCTTTCACTTTCGTTAATTTTTATTTTAGTGCTTCGTAAATTATATTTTTGGGGTTTCCTTAGCCCTTATTTTTTTTATCTTTTCTCCCATACCAATAAAGCTCTAGTTGAACTCAAAGGTGGGTCTCAAAAAGGACTAAGCTTATCCCGTATACTTATAATTTCTTGCTTGATTTTGAGAGTTTCTCTCATTTTGTATTCATTTTTCTGACTAGTCTTTCTCATATTTTATATATTATATTCTTTTAGCACATTTCATTTTTAAAATTGTTGTATAATTTTGATTTATTCATTACTTCATTTTCATACTTTCTGACCTTGTTTTTATTCCTTATTGATTAGATATGTATTAATTTAAACAGTTTCTTTCAAGTTTTCTTGTCCTTTTATTTGAATTTTCTTTTCATTTACCTTCAGTTTCCTTAAGTTTTCATGTTCGTGCTTCCTATATTTTACTTTTGGTTTTATTATCCCCTTCGCTTAACATGTCTTGTTCAAGCTCCAGAGCTTCTATCATTTTGTTTTCAGTTTCCTTATCATTCTTTTTATCTACAGGAAAGCCTGCTAACAAAAGCGATTGCTTTCTTCTCTCTTCCACTCCTAACTTAATCATCAGTCAATATTTTCCTAATCCCAAATACACCGACGCAACATCCTAAATATTCTGCCTATGCAATATAGATACACATGCCATAACATGCAAAATAAATTGCACAGAGGTTGACTAAATTTGCTCTTACACACATAACATAGATTATAATGTTCTTTCTTTCTCTCTCTCTCTCTCTCTCTCTCTCTTTCTTTCTCTCTTTCTTTCTTCCTTCCTTTCTTTCTTTCCGTGTATATGTGTGTGAAATCCTTACCATTTCGTTATGAATTGTTTTTATCATTTTAGTTCATTTATTGCTTTATTTTAATAGTTACTGAAACTTCATTTTGGCTCTATACCATTTGGCTTAGTATTCTTTAAATAATTTCCTTTAAATTTTCTATTATCATTTTCTTTGAACTTTCAGATTTCTAAAATTTTCATTTCGGAGTTGCTTTTATTTTACATTTGGTTCTCTTACCTTAAAATTTCTCGCTTAACTTTGAGGGGGAATAATAGTTTTGACACCCATGTTTAAGCTCAATCTATAGTATATATCTTGTTTAGTATAGGAGAAAAAGAGACATCGTCTCTTTTTCTCCTATAAAAATATCGTCTTAAAATCGAACCAGGATCCCCGAGTCCTTGAGTCCGGAGTGCCTTAACTGCTAGGCCAACGAGGACAAGAACAGTTCGATTTTAGGGCGGGGCGATGTCTCTTTTTCTACTATATTAAAAAAAATCTAAAGTGAGCTTAAACGTGGGTGTTAAAATTATTATTCATATTAAAATTCCCCACAAAAAAACCCCACAGAACTAGCCCCGGAGTCGTTATGTGTTGAACATCATTTTGCATTTGTGTTAGCCCTGAGAATGGTAATAATATCTTACAACCTTAAATTTGAGCGTTCCAATCACTTTATTTTCAAATATGATTCAGTTATATTTCAAGCCCTCTCATCATTTTGCTTCAAGAGAAGTGTGCGAGACACAATATTAAAATAATAGCCAATCATTTTTCCTATACCCACGTTTTTATATTCTGCAAACGATGTAGAACATCGCATGGAATATTATAAATTGTCAAACTAATTATTAATGTTAAATTACATGCACACAAACAGGAAGTTATTCCGTAATATGTTTTTCCTTTTTTTTTTTCATCTTCACAGGACGTCGATGGACTCATTAGGGGTGGGTCCGTTCTTTTCGCCAAAGTTAAGCAAAGCATGACAATATAAAATATTCATCGCTGCCTCTCCCGAAAGTGACAATCTTCTGCTGCTACCTTCACAAATCGTCAATTATTCGCAGATTGCAAGTTGATAACCCCGACAGGTTAAACCTTTATTGGATTAAAGACCCGGTTATCATGCTTGTTTGAATGGGAAGGAAATATGGTAGCCATGCTCCTTTTTTCTTTTCTTTTTTCCCCTTGTAGGGAGGTAGCCTCACTTTCTTTGTTTTTGCCGCTATTATTTTTTTTAGAGGGTAATTGATTGTATTCGCCAGATTTTCATAAGTGAATTAGATTGCCTTTTTTATTTTCCCACTTTGATGGGCGGCAGACCTTACCTTTAAATTAATGCCTTATCATGATGAATGAAAAGGCCGGAAAGGAAGATAGAGAAAGCATAATATATTTTTTATAATAAATATTAATGCACACATTAATACGAGATATTCTCTTAAGCTGTTCACTGCAATGAAAAGTCCAGTTCAGTAACGTTTCCGAAAATACAGACTCCTTAAAGGGTAATTACCAAAAAATTAAATTATTATTTTAATTAATTTATTAATTTTATTTATTTTATTTAATATATTAATTTATTAATTTTATTTATTTAATTTAATATATTAATTTGTTAATTTTATTTATTTAATTTAATATATTAATTTGTTAATTTTATTAAATTTGGTAATTACCAAAGGGTAATTGCATTTAAAGCTATAGGCGATATGCCTGAATTTGCTTCTTTCGTTTTTTCCCCATAACTTCTCAGTTGATCTATATCAGTGGGTTTCAATAGATATCGAACCCGCTATTGCTTTTGGTTTTTCTGTCTGTCTGCATGTCTGTACGCAATAAAAAGGGTTAGGTAAAGATCTTCCATAAATTCAATAATGATATCCATTGTTAACGTTCGAAACCTACCGAATTACTTGAGAATTAGGAAGTTATGGATTAGAGAGTTGCGAATTAGAGAGTTGCGAATTAGAGAGTTGCGAATTAATGTTAATTGAAACCCGCTAAATTTAAATATCGACCTTAGGCAATTTTCTTTCACTTGCTTGTTTCTTTTACCTCGTGAACAGTGTGAGTGTGAAATCGCTGGAAATATTCCTTTTTGTATTCTTCTCGTAACCATTATTCTGAAATCAGGGATTTTAGCATTCAATACAGCAGTTTTATTTTAGATAAAGAAGAGCGGACGACGATCGTCGGGAAGATCCGAGCCCATAAAGGATTGTAGTCAAAAAAAGAAAGGGAACATTTAATGTTTTAAAAAATTAAGTTATGCCGTCGAATATTTGTTGAGCATTCCTCCCATAGACGAGGTTTCAAAATTATACACCAATGATGATAATGTGATCATTTTATGCAATCTTAGCTACGTATCTTTATATTTGTTCCGAGCTTCAAAGTAGGATTTACCGTCATAGAGATGAAGATAAAACCGGGCTTTTCCGCGTAACGGTAACTCAGTTGGCAAAAAAAATAGAACGGTTACCTGAAGGTGGCTGAATCGAAGTCAGCATGGAGAGTGTGTCTTATTATAGTTAAATAGAGTTCTGTTTTGAATTGGAAACGCCAAGTGTCGAAATTAATTCGTTCGATTAATGCTCTTTCAGTTCAATTAGAACTGAAAGAGAATCAATTAGAACTTCTGCTTTATAGCAGAAGTTCTGCGATTCTGAATAGTGATAGGTGCGCATATGCGAATGTGGTGTCAAAACCAATTGTACGTCCTTTGTTTCATATTTCTGTTTCGCCATTCTTTTTTCCATTTTATTTGTCCCCTTCAGTGTTTCCTTCTTTAATTTTCTTTCTCATCTTCCCTTTCCTTTCCTGTATGTGTCTCATAATATAAAGCACATGTCATGGTGGCTGACCATAGGTGTACGCAGAAAGTTCATAAGGGGGGTTATAGGCCCAACGGGGATTATAGAGCTACAAATCACCTGTTCCTATGTTAGACATACAAAATTTCATTTCAATGGGGGTTACAACCCCCTCAAACACCCCCCTGCGTACGCCAGTGTGACTGACAAAAGGAAGACTTCCTGTGAAAGAAGGAAGAGTGAGGGGGAATGGTGCAAATTCGATTTAAATTTTGACACACCGCTTTAAAATGGTTCACGTTAGAGCCTCTCTTTTAGATAGAGAGAACTTTTTCCTCTGTACCTAAATAATAGATTCTAGTCTGATCCATTTTAAAGTGGAGGATCAGAGAAACTTAATAGTGTAATATCATGCAGTGATCGGTCCAGGATGATTTTAGAAATTATCTGATCTTAGCATTGATCTTTGAAGCAGTTTTCCGACGAATCCGAACCCTCGTCGTCCAGGAAATCAAACCAGTAGAGTAGCAATTCAAAATTCGTGGGTGGGGGCCTTAAATGACTTTAAAGAAACTTATGTGATGCGATCTTAAAGAAAATAGTGTATTTTGATATCAATGAGGGGCTTGGACCCCCCAGAACCCCTCCTTTTCCTACGCTATTGTATCAAATCCAAAGAATCCCTCTTCTTAAACTAATTATTTTTTATTTTTTCGCCACTTTATTTCTTGCTGTTACTCTGTTTTAATTTTATTGTACTTATCACACACCCACACATAGCTTGTTTATCTTTTTATACCTACCGCGATTCGTCAATACGTCGTGGTCTATTTCATTAAAATTTTGCATGTCCCATGGCATTCTTAAGAGTGTTCAAATAAGAAAGAGGGGAAATTCCACACGTAATTGCTTTTGACTCATTTGGGATAGTTATTGGCATGGTATTGAATGCCCATCAACAAGTTGATGAGAGTAATTTCACGCCTTTTTCATGATTTAATGGTGTGATCAAAAACGAAGGATTGCAAAATAATTTTTAAAAAATTGAATCACATCTTACAGTTACCCTTGATATATTTCAAGAAGACTTTTTAACTTCAATAATTTAGAAATTTGTTTTGAAACTTTCATTTTTTTAAATTTAAATGTCTGAGTACGTTTTGGTATTTCAACTGAACCCAGATTTCGAACATTTTTCATTAGAAATAGTTCAGTTAATCTTCCATTTGTCTACTAAGGGACGATCAAAAATAAATGGTATGTGACCCAGGTCCAAACTTGGCAAGTGTTTTAAACTGAATTGTTGCTTCTTTTTTTTTAATGAAAATTACGAAAAACTGGGAAAAATTGAAATATTTACTATATTGTATATATACATAATGTATAACGAGCGTTTAATAATTAAGTTTCAGGGTTCAATAAGATGAAAAAAGCAGTAAAACCTCGCTAGTCCGAAGTAATTGCGATCAAGGATAGATCGAAATATCAGAGTTTTAGCATTTTTGCAGCATGTTTCATTAACTAACGTGCCTTATTTAAGTTGCATTACAGTGTCATACCCTTAATGACTGGCATCAAACCAAAAGGAAACGCTCCGCCAAAAGTCATTAATTCAGTTTGAAATACAAATACTAGATTTTAACAAAGAACTAGATTTTTCAGAATCGGAACAAACATGGACAAAATAATGACATAAATTAATTACTTTTTTCTTTTAACATAGGCTGGGCAATTTTTTTTTAATCTATTCTCTCTTCCACAGTCGGTATAAAACTCATTGAAAATCGTACACTCTACATGAAGCAATCGCTTACATATAGCACAACGTAACCATTCGCATCTTCAGTTGTGTGATAATAATTTTCTTCATATTCATTGCATGTATTCACATCCAAAGTTTGTGATGACCCAGCTTCACTTTTCTTTCTTTTACGCATCTCATTAGGATTACCTCTGGCTTTCTTTATTGCAATGGAATCAAACCCAGAGACATCAGCAACTTCGTAACTAGTACTATGACTATTTGATTCATAATCTAACCACCTTCTATCGTTATTTCTATTTCTTTCTTTTCCAACTTTCTTCTACTATCTTTCTTTTAACGGTCTTCTGTTTTCTGAAATAGTTAAGACAAGTGCCTATTTCTTCGTTGCTTTTCCTTTTTTCTTTATTTAATTTTGGAATTATAGATATTGCATGCAAGTGTTTCGATGGAGTTGCATTTTTTTCAGGTAAACTTTGACTGGTGGATGGCTCTGTATCTGCAAGGTCTTATGCTTTCGACTCAAGTGCATGTTTATGCGATGTTACCAGTGGCATTAATGGTGGGGGGAGAAAAACGAATTTGGAGAGCTTTTTTATGAATTTGGCGGATTTTTTGAAAACTTTGATGATATTTTTATGGATTTGTAAGGAAAGAAAATTTTAAATATATTGGCGACATTTGGCTAGGATTTGCGATTATATTTAACGGCATTTGGCGCAAAATAACAAAAAATTCTCAAAATTAAAATTAACATCCGAAAGAATACGCGCGGCGTATGTTTCTGATTCTAACTGCGGCATGTATACCAATTTGTAAGGTATAGATGCTGCACCCCACGCCTTCCTGATCTTAAATTCAAACATTGCGAAATAAAAATAAGAACTCTTTATACTAAGACTATTCTTAGCTCAAACAGGAAATCCACTGACATCGTTAAAGTCTTAGCTGTAATATACAAAATAGGATAGCACACGAAAATATTTCATAATAAACTCTCTAACTCACCTTACATATTTGTTAATTAAAAAAAAAAAAAAGGCACAGGATCACGATGTTTTTACCAAACACGCTTCAAATACTAAATGGCGCACATTTGGTATTTTTTGCAGTGTCATCCCACAGCCCGTTTCAGAATCTATACCGCATGCATAA
>QLNU02003225.1:62404213-62419345 GCA_006491805.2 Dysdera silvatica | reverse complement strand
TTACTTTATATGATATTATCCCTGTTAGGTTACTTTATATGGTATTATCCCTGTTAGGTTACTTTATATGATATTATCCCTGTTAGGTTACTTTATATGGTATTATCCCTGTTAGGTTACTTTGTATGATATTATCCCTGTTAGGTTACTTTATATGGTATTATCCCTGTTAGGTTACTTTATATAGTATTATCCCCATCAGGTTAATTTATATGGTATTATCCTTGTTAGGTTACTTTATATGGTATTATCCTTTTTAGGTTACTTTATATGGTATTATCCCTGTTAGGTTACGTTATATGGTATTATCCCTGTTACGTAACTTTATATGGTATTATCGCTGTTAGGTTACTTTATGTGGTATTATCCCTGTTAGGTTACTTTATATGGTATTATCCCTGTTACTTTACTTTATATTATCTTTGATCCAAAGGTTACGGGCGATATAATAGAAGGTCTGAAGCCCCGTGGGCTTGTTTGCCTGGGCGAGCGTGCATGTTTTGCACTCGCACCAGGAGCGGCCCTGATTAACAGTCGGAAATGTTTTTTGCTTAGATTAGCAGAAGTAGGAAAGTAAGAAATTTAAACAGATCTTTATTTACAAATCTCATTCTTTTCTCATGAAGATAGCAGACAGATTAATATTACATTTTTCTGATTGAAACGAAAGTATATAAGAATGTAAGATTTTGTTTATAATGAAATTTTGAAATATGTTCAGGAAAAAAACATCTTCTAATCGTTCATAAATAACTTGTTTTTACTTTCTCTATATTAATAGCTAGGATGTTTTTCTTTATCTAATCGATACAGCAGATTCTGGTTGACTTAATAAACAATTACATTTAAGTCCAAATTAAATGAAAATACATTTAATCTTACTTTAAAGTTTTATTGAAAGACTGCAGGATGACTCTATATCAAATGCTTTCATTTCAAAATAGCAATTCATTAAAAAAAAAAGAAGAAGCTTCTGGTATCGCTTCTATTTGCTTTCCTATTTGTTTCTTACCTTTACAGTTTGCTAAATCCCCGCATATCCCACTTGATCTTCTTTCCTTCATTTTTCAGCTCTCGATTTTTTCCATAAGATGACAAAAGGAAAAACTGGTGCTTTTTTTGAGCCACACCACGCATTTCTAAAATCCAACTTAAATAAACCTTGGACCATAATCCTAGTCCCGAACCCACTTTATCTCCGTATTGCCAAAATAGGAGACTTCTCTAAAACTATTCGGGATTAAGGAAATTAAAGGTCCCCATTGGCTTAGCCGCCAAGAAATTCTAAAAAAAAGTGTCTGGATCTTTAAGAAAAAAGTTTATTTACTGTCTGTTTTTTACAAACTTCCAGGGAGATCGAAAATAACTTTAACTTTTAAAAGAGCGTGATTATTTTTAAAATCGCTGCCTATATACGACGTGAACTGCGAGGGAATGACAGGACGTAAAATGGACTTGTCACCACTGGCGTACGCAGAGGGGTGTTGATGGGGGTTGTAACTCCCCATTGCAATGAAATTTTGTATATTTAACATAGGAATATGTGAGTTGTAGCCCCATAATACCCCACTTACGAACTTTCTGCGTACGCCTATGCTTGCCACGAGCCCCTAGAATTGTTATGCAAATTTTGTAACTTATTATGATGGTTAGTATGTCTGGTTATTTTGTGATTTTTAGAACGCCCTCTTCCCTTGAACACAATTAAAATCGTTTTTTGTGTTTAAAGAAAAGTATATTGCTTTAAAAAATATATTCGCAGATTTTCTTTTGTAAAATATGTTTTTACCACACATACAAATATCATAACGATACGTAAGTGCATGATTAGGTGAGATCATGATTACGTTCTGAATCTTCCACTCATCCTAAGAACTTGACATTAAGAGGAATTAAGAATAAACAGTCAATAAAGAATTTGATAAATAATAAATAATGCAAGTAATAAGAGAATGAACATTGTGAGCTGCAATCTGAACGTACAGTCAAGATGAGATTTATTGTCCTGTCAGTGTCCAAGTACAGGAGTTCTATGAAAGGGAAATAAATAATCTACCATCCACAGGGAAGCAACCAATACATTGCTACAGTTTCCGATCTCTTGCATGTGTAACCAAGTTCTTTCTTTCTTTCTTTCTTTCTTTCTTTCTTTCTTTCTTTATTTTTTATCAACGTTTTTTGGTGTAGTGACGCTGGCAAAATTGTTATTTAATTCAAGTTTTTTCTTGTTTAACACTGGAAGTAAAAATGCCAAAATTCGTCTCCTTTCAGTTGAAATCGAAATCTGGGTGTTGGGGTGTTTATCTAAAGTTCTATCCTAAATTAAATATCTGTGTACAAAAAAAAACAAAAAACAAAACGAACAAATGCTTCGCATTAGAAATTTGCTTCAAAAGGGGTATTTTTCATTGACACGTATATTCGGTCATACGAAATAGTACGGTTGATGACTTTGAATTATTATTATTTTTTTGTATTGTCAATAAGCTTATTACATTATTTAATAACATGAGATAATTTTTTGTTAAACTAGATATCAGAGAAAATATATGGTGTTTTCCTTATAGAATTGAAATTTATAAATAATAAAGGATGATATCAATAATGGTGTATAATAGTTTTTATGCGAGTGCCCCCTAAAATATAAATAGCATTTGAAGGGTTTCACGCAAGGGTAAAAAGGCTAAGAAATGCTGCTTTAAGTTGTTGAATAAGCCT
This sequence comes from Dysdera silvatica, assembly GCA_006491805.2. Lineage (NCBI taxonomy): Eukaryota > Metazoa > Arthropoda > Arachnida > Araneae > Dysderidae > Dysdera > Dysdera silvatica. The sequence goes on along the minus strand of QLNU02003225.1, from coordinate 62,416,627 downwards.
TGATTGTGGATCTTCACACGGATTGTAAATAGTTCGAACGTTTCAATGTCGCAATGGTATCTTTGCAATGATGAATTTGTAAATGGAGGCGCCTTTAAAATAAGTGCTGCTTTAATAAATTTTTTTAATTAAAGGCAGTTTTATTCAGTGCTACATCAAATTAACTTGCATAAAAGCAGTCTTCTACATATCTTCCTTTGCTTTCTTTAATATATTTGAAGTTATAAATTTTAGATTATTGTAGAGACATATAACTAGAGCCCTTATATGCAATTACATGTGTACATATGCAATTGCATGTTTTAGCCCTTTTTAGCATTTGTGTAGATACAATGATGAAAGCGATGGTTTTCCAGAATAAATGCATATTTTAAGGGTTTTAGTAATTTTAAGAATTTTATTATTCTCTCATCTGAAAAATTTCACCACAATACTAAAGTTAAACTTTCTTCTTACTTCTTATCTGAGTGGAAAGGCAATGGAATTCGTAAATGTACACGTTTAATGATGTCTTAAGGCGCTAAAACTGTTGTCATAGCTGAATTATAGCCACCATCCATGTTAGGAAAACCAAAGGTTAGATTTAGTATTCTAGGCTGGCAATTGATTGAAGGTCAGATTAAAACAAACACACTATTTTAAACCTCCAGGTCATTTTCTCTCAGCGATAGACGTGGGTTCATCATAGATAAACTATAGGTAATAGGCCACCCACCTAAATGTGTAAGTGCTATCCAATACCTTTCGTAGCTCTGAAAAGAACACTTTTGGCCATAAAAATGCTATTACATGATAGAAGATAAAGCTTAACTGTTTAGAACAACGAGAGACACATTTTGATACACGGTCGTAGAAATTGTGCTGTATAAAATATATGATTTAATGCATATTGAATACTCATTTTAGTGTATCATAATATGTTTATTCATTTTAAGTGCATATATATATGGATATTTTGAGCTTTCTAGTGCAAAATTTGGGGTTCTTCAGTGCATGTTTTGAGGTTTGTAGCGCATACTTTCAGGATTTAGTGCATATTTTGAAGTTTTTAGTGCATATTCGCATTCATATTTTGTTAGCTTCTTAGTGCATAAAATCCGGGGTCTACATACGTGTATAACGTTACGATAGCATTTTTAGATACAGAAAAAAAAGGCATAAAGGGCAAAAGAACTACGTATCTCTTAATTATTGCTGACCCAGCGTCTGCTTTTTTTTTTATAAAAATTAAGATTTATAAACTCTGTTTCTTAGAACAGGAAGTTATCATCCAAATTTACTGCTTTAGAAGAAATGGAGACTAAAAAACTATGGCGGTCTAGGAAAACTATTTCAAAAGTAAGTATTATAAATAAGAAAGATTGTGCAAGAGTTACCGCAGATTACGTATGTGACAGCTTTACGTTGATGTAATAAATATATCCACGTAGGCATGAGATATAGCACAAATATTTGCGGGAAAGGAATAATACAAATCGTATTTATGTGGAGAGCTATGAATAACCGTATTCGTATGTTTAATGACTAAAGCAGTGTTTCTCAAAGTATGGTCCGCAGGATTATCACCAAATTTCAGAGAAAAAAAAAGGAGCTAGAAATTGCGGAATTTCTAAAATTGAGTGTTTGTTGAGATTTAAAGAATTTCTCATAAATATCACTCGTTATAAAACTTACCCCTCGGCGTTTCGTGAAAGCTTTGAATCCTCTGAATACACCCATGTTTTCTACATTGCTTATTATTATTTAATCAATTTGATGACGTCATTTACATTGTAAATTTCACCAAATAAAATCGTAACTCAAACTCTCTTTATCGAATAGGGTTACTTTAAAAATTATTTTGTTTTAAGTGGGTCTGGCAACTAACGCATATTTTATGAACATGGTCTGAGATTTTGGATATTTTTTAAAGTAAAAACAAATGTAAATAAATAAATAAAAAGCTTAAAATTTACAATAAAAGGAGTTAAAATAATTACAAATTATATTTCAAGGGATGAACAAATCTCTCCTGCCCGAGCTCTTATATATCTATATAAACCTGCCAATAAATCACATATATCGAGAGTTACTTTGGTTATGTTTTTCTTGGGAGAGTTGGGAGAATCAGTATGACGATGGCTCCGGATGGCTTAATATTATTAACTATAATTAACAACAATTTCAAAATGTATCTTTTCATGGGGGAAGGCCCCCAGATTGATCCGATAAATAAAAGCAAATAAGGAAGTAGCGAACGACTAAAGTTTGAGAAACATTGGAGTAAGGGATATCTCCAGGCAAGGCCGGATTTAGGGTATGAGGCGCCTGGGCACAAAATTTTTGGCACCCCTCTCCATTGGCGTAACTACCCCCACCCCCTCCTTGAAAATTTCTTCTAAGCATTGAAGTACACGGTTCAGCCTCACTAGAAAAAGGTTAGCTAGCCCCCTAGACTTATGGGAGGGGGTAAGGGCGGATGCAAAACAAAATTCCAGGGAGAGAGCAAAGCTAAAAAATTTCACACAAGTACAGTTTTAAGTATTTTTTGCTTGAAAATAATTATTTTTAATGTAAATTTATTATTCTCAGGGGGAAGTACGTCCCCTGTTTGGATCCGGTCTCGGTGGGGGCAGGGGTTGTTTCACGTAATTTTTGAGAATTTCAGATTTAGAAGAAAAAAACGAAAGGTGGGGGCCGGCTTCTCGGGGTGAGCTGATCGACAGAATTCTACGGTAAATAAATTATAATTTAAAAATCCGCAGCCTCTTACGCCCTGGGCAAGTGCCCAGCATGTTCTTTTACAAATACGGCACTGCCTTCAGACCCTCTGTGTCGGGTTCGACGCCCAGTAAGCTTGTCTGTGTGAAATATAGTACTCATGAAAGTAATAAGAATTTAGATTTACAGTACCGCGTAGTTTCATACACATATATGTATATGAAAAACATTTTCTTTTACCTAGTTTAACAGAAAATATACTCGTTTAATACTGTGGCGCCATCTGTTGTTCTCCATTCGTTTTAAAAATTTTTGTAAAACAACTCGTATATAATATATATATTATATAAAAATTTAATGGGGCTATCTGACTCCCATTACCTGGCCCTGTGTATGCTACCCACTATGTGGAAGTGCATTGTGATTCAGCGGTCACATTAAACCATTAATACTATCCTATAATTTAGTTCTAAGGCGTAAAACATAGGAACAAGCATAGGCGTAGAGATATGGGCCCCGTGCTTCACCCCCAATAATCTGAAATAAATTGCGATTTTACATATACTGTAATGTATAAACGTACATAAAATGTGCTTGGCCCCCCCCCCAATAATTTTGAGAACTTTACATTGATGGGAACAAACAAACAACGCAGGAAGTAATGCCATGGTGAGTGAATGAAATTTAAAAATTATTCCACATTTTTGTAGAAAAGTATTACATTTTAACACAGCACGATGGATCACCCAGAAAACGCGATTCCTAAAGCACGATACGAGTACGCAGTAGTGAATCTGCATTTTAGGAATCTCTTGTTGGACATGTGACAGGAATGTAGCAGTTAATAAGCATAAGTTCGACATACGAGTAAAACTATACGCAAACTATATTAAGTGTTAATATCAACGTTGTAGAAAGTAGAGATGCGTTTCAGGCAGAACTCAAAGTTTTTCGTTAAGAATTGACTGAAGCGAATTCGTTCCAAGTCTCGAGCTTTTACCTCGTCCATTTTCCTTCCTTTCACTCTGAATAAGCTAATTTTATGAACGGAAACTGGGGTATATCGGGGGAAGGGACTTACAGTTTTATGACGGGATACTAACCACGTTCAACCTTCCGTATCACGGGAATCAAACCCGACGGCCAACCAACGCTACCGTGGCAACTGATACCATTCTCACTGCCATAAAAATGGGCAAAAGTTAGTTTGTTGTTCCCTTTCCAAGCAATTCACGGCGCAATCTATTGCCATTTGTTTCCTCGGGATGTTAATAGCTGACAGAGATACGTGTGACCATGACTTGAAACGACCCCACAAGAACGATCAAATTGTAGGAATGTAGTAAATTGTAGGACCTTTACTGTAGGACCTAATTACTTTGAATCGAGGTGCAAAATAACAATGAATTCTCAGAGGGAAGCCGTTGCGACAACTGGAAGAGTGTGATGGCCGACAAATGAAATTGTTAATGAAAGGAGAAATAAAATTTCAAGTAGAATTTCCCACTAAATGGGAGTTATTCCAATGAATGGATGAAAGGCCGATTAATTGGTTGAATTTTTAGGGCGCAAGTGTAGAAAGACGCCAAACAAGGTGAGGTTGTGCCTGCGGTTTTATAAAAAACGAAGTGTACTTTATACAAAGTTAAAAAGTACAGGGTGCTCATAAAAGAAGTGGCTAACAGTCAACGTTTTAGTTAGAATGTCTCCACGTGACAAACGGTGCACGTGTGTTCACAAAACGTAACGAACACCGAAAACAGAAAATAACACTAATGGCAACGACACAGGGGGAAGCTGCTTGTACAATATGGTTTATGGAGACGAAATCACTAACACAGATGCAACGAAATTTCAGTAACGTGAACAAAGAACACCCCCTTATTTACAAAACAAATGCAACTCGTCTTGGTATGCTTAAAGAATACATATTAAAGAAACCCTTTTCACTCTAATACCCGGCAACGAATATGAATGGATGTAGACCTGCGTTTACATCAACGGTAGTCAACCTTCCTATACCTACCACCTACTTTTATATCATATATCATGTGCATTATATTATTATATAATTAGTACAGTATGCATATTATATTATTATATAATTAGTAGTATCCATTTGGTAGATCAGTTTACGTCAACAAACTGTCAACAAACACAGGAGCTAATGCTTCATGCTAGTTTTTGTTTGTTTTGTGGTTTTACGGCTCAAAGACTACAATGGTCATGCTGCGCCGGGACCTACTGTTTTCCGAGGAATCCGAACCTCTTATGGCCTAGGGAACCAAACCCCGGACTACAGTGAGCAGTGCGATCTTTTTATGAGATCTCTGAGTAAGCGTTCTTTGTACACTGTTGGGAGTCGAACCCGGATTAACGGTGGCCTGGGCAAACGTTACCACACTGCTGCGCCACCTAGAGCTCATGCTAGTAGGCAAAGTCAGAAAAGTGAAAAAATGAACCTGACACTATTTTCTTTCTGTTTTACAATTTTTTTGGGAAAATTACCATAAAAGTGTTTATATTTCATGTTACAACGACAAAATGTAACCTCACTTCTAAATTTTATTCTCAATTTAAGAGCTAAACATAAAAGTTCGAACTGAAAATGTCTTTCATCAATAGTCAATGCTGACATAAAAATTTAATCATGTAAATATTTCTTTGTAAAATTACTATTTTATTTTTAAAAAGCACTAATAGTGAATTAAATAAATAGAATATAAGTAAAATCAAATATAATTGAAATCTTTAAAAAGTATGAAGTAATAAAAAGTAAACTTACTACACCGTCGTGGACAAACAGGAGATACATGACATAAAAAGGTTTTTGTTCAGGATACTAAAATAATTTTGCAATTTTTATTTTTTTGTAAGCAAAGCTAGTAAATATCTTGCTAATATAACATCACTATCCAGTTTTATTTTTCTTGGAAAATTTAATATTGCACTGACCTATCACCTATGTGACCTCACTCTATTTGACCCACCTTTATCACCTGAAATATAACAACAAACAATTGAAGTTGTTATTCATAAGTCCTTCCTTAATCTATGGTATAAAAGAGTTTTATTTTTGTTTTGAATTCAAAAATGGCGGATGAAGAAAAACGTAAAAAGCACAATTTATGAGAGCAAAAGTATACACGCAAACAAAAAGCAGTCCTGGTGGGTTTAGCGAGAAGAATAGGTTTGGAACTACTCATGAAAATGATATTAGTCTTTCTAGGTCAAAGAATAGACAATTAAAACAGGAAACTGAGAAAAACTTTTACTTCAGACCTGACATATCATATCAATGTGCTGGAATGAAAGAAGACGTGTTTATAGAGCAATGGAAAGAAACTAATTTTGAGGAAATTTTACTTGACAATGTATCCACGAGAAGCTTACGTAGTTTTCAAGGATTCGTATCCTGACATGAAAGTAAGTTTCAGGGCTTAAAGATCTGCGTCCACCAAATGTGCTTATGACAGGCACTCCTTCTGATCAATGCAGGTGTAAAATGCATGAAATAAAAAAGCTTAAAGTTCTAAATATATATTACGATTCTACTTCATTTTGGGATATAGTTTTATGTGATGTAAAAAGTAGGAACTGCTGGAGCGGAACATGCCACATTTGTAAAGATGGTAGTAACATCAAAGCGAATGTTGATCCAATGAAAAAGATTCAATGGCCGCAATGGCAGAAAGATGATAACAAAATATTAATTACAGCATTTCCTGAAGATGGATGCAGATTAAATGAAAAAAAAAATCAAAACTGACTACCCATACTTCCTCAAGCACGTCAATATCAAGAGAATTCAAGAAAGTGAGTTTGTTCAGGATCAAATTACTACAGGAACAAAAATTGTTCAATGTGACTTGGACATGGGTTATACATGCGAATATCAAAATGCGATACAGTCAGCTTTGTGGAGCAGAAAAACTGTTACACAGTTTACTGTAGCTGCATTTGTAAATGGTTTATGTACTACATACGCTCCGATGCTCAAAATGAGAACAAAAATGCTGTTGCTGCCTTTTTGATTAAAATGTACGACATCTTGATAAATGATGAAAGTATTTTTGCAGAAAATATATGGAGTGATGGATCTTTATCAGAAGTCAAGAACAAATTTATGTGCAGATTTCTAGTACATTTGACTGAGAAATATAAAAGAGTATTCAACTGGAAATATACTGCTACATCAAACGGAAAAGGTATAATCGATGGATAGGAGGCTTGGGAAAAATCAATGATTCGTAAAGTGATGGTGGCTAAACATAAAGTCGTTGTACAATCAGCAAAGTTTTTATTTTTGTTGTTGTTGTTGCTGGACGACTTTTTAAAAAACAAATAAATGTTTCATTCATTTCTGATGAAGAAATTAAAAAGACCAATGCAAATCTTGATCTGTGGTCTTCTGCTCTAGTTGTTCCAGGAATTAGAGACATTTATCAGTTTACAGTCCATAAAAATGGATCTGAATTAGTACGATAACTTAACTCTAAAGATTTCGAACCCTGCATCAAAACTTATTATACAATTAAAAGCCACGGGGATCTTGATATTCCATCATTAACATTAACGTTATAAGTGTGAGATTGGTGTTTAGTAGAGTATGATAAAGTCATCCCATTATAACTTTTAAATCATCAAATAGTGGACTTCTCTGGAAGTGGCATCAAAAACCTGACAAAATGATTTATGATTCAAATTGTATTCCTAGAAAATTGAACCCACCAGAAGTTGTAAACGAACGTGGAGCTTTTAAACTTATTGATTTGCAACTGCAATTATTTCAGTTAGTAGTTTCCTTGCAGCTGTTTATCACAATAATTAAAAACATAACCCATTTTGCCTAAAATTTTTCAGTTTAAACAAAACTCCACTTTAAATTTTTATTCACTGTCACACAGGTGATAGCGGTGGTCTCACAGATGACATCAGTGGTCACACAAATTATTGCAGTAAATCAATTTTTTATTTATGTTGAAATTATATTTTAATAATTTTGTTCATCTGGGCGTTTATTTTAATCCTTTTGCTATATGGATTTCAAAAAATTAATCACAGTTTCAGAAAGAATTCACAGAAATTTGTTTTTTAATTTATAAAAATGGCATACAGATTATACATTTGTAAAAGGTTCCAGAAAAAAATAAAGACCATTTTTTTAATAAAAAAATTTAGCAAAAAATATTAATATACTGTTCCTCATGACCTCTACGATAGTGTTAAATAAATGTTTTTCTCCTAATAATTATACAAATTTTATAAAGCAATGCAATATTGATAAGTTTGAGTCCAATTGTCAAACAGGTGATTCAGGCTTCGCCCTAGTATATTTCCGATCTGTAGTCAGAAACGTCTCCAACCAGGCTGCCGCGGCATTTAAATTTCCGATTTAAATGCACAGTACTGATGAAAATGAAGTGGAAACGATAACAAAGGAATTAACTTTTAAAGAATTAGAAGATATGTTCCTTATTGGGGAACTTCTTAAGCAGAAGATTATGGATGCAGATACTAACCTTGAACGTTCTTCGAAGTTGCGTGAAAAAATGGACAATTCAATTCGTTGTTATAAAATGATGTACGAAGAAGGAAAATATAAAGCAAACAAGTCTCTTGAAGTATATTTTAAACAAAAAGCATTAATATATACAGTACAATATACAGTAACAGACTAGTTTGTACATGCCTAGTTTGTTTGGTTTATACGTAACATCGTGTAACATTACTTACAAGTTAGCAAATGTTTAGTCATAATCTTTAAGCAATAGCATCATTACCTTTATTTTTTTGTCATTTAAAAACTTCATGTTTCTGAAATTCAGACAAAAATAACCTATTTATTTTCCATACATTGTAATATGTCCCTATTATTGTGGTTTCGATTATTGTGGTGTTTTAGTCGGAACAATTAACCACAATAATCGGCGTTTTCCAGTATATTAAATGCACCAAAAACGAATGATGCGAAACAATCAGACCAAACTTTAAAAATCGATATTAGATAACAAATTTAAAAATGGATTTAGGATTAAAAGACTTGCATAAAATGTCACTAAGATTAAGAGCTAATGATCACTGTTATTTGTTTCGTTACTCAGAAAAAGGTGGTCTCTTAATGGAAGTCTACGGTAAGGGGGAGATAAACACATGAAATGAAGCAGAAAACAATTGAATTCATATACAAATGGCAAAATTTTGAAATACAATTAGGTCAAATATAAAATACATGATTTGGTAATTTGAAATTTGAATTGCAATATATAAAATTTTCAGCATTATTTTTTATTATTAAAAAAATAGAGGAACAAATCATATTTCGTTCTGATGTTACAATTTTGTTTTTCTAATCAATTTCGAGGTTTAGAAAATAAATGAAATACTATCTCTTATCGTTTACACTGAAAAGTTTCCATTAATCCATTGTGCTTCGCGGAAACTTAGGGTTTCGCGACAACTTCCCACAGGTTCCCTAAGAAATTTAGAAAACATCAATATTTTCAAGAAAATTGCCAAATTTTAAAGAATTTCCTATGATTACCCCCACCCCAGGTAAGTTAGCCAACCTTAACCAATTTAGGATGTACTATATAACTAAACATGATCTAAGAATGAACATAATCATGAAACGAGTTAAGAATGAAAAGCAATTTCCAAAAAGTGATCAAATAGATGACATTCAACAAGGTGAAAACTTGCAGAGCAAAGCCGACGAGAGTGAGGAGGAGCAGGGGCCCGCGCTGGCAAGGACCTGTGCTGGGGGTGGGGGGCCCGGCCCAGTGACGAAGTCATGGGGCCAGTTAAAGTGAGCCTGCGGGCCCGCGTTTGTTCTCGGTGCCCCTGCTTATGAGCAATTGAATTAGAAATATTTGCCTAGCAGCGTGTAAACTCCTTTTCGCCCTGAGGCTGCAAGGAAATGGTGCTGGATGGTATGGCTGACAGATCATTGTGGTTCATCATTGAATTGGTAAGTGATCTGTCATCATAGCCTGTCTGTCCGCTCTTACCATCTGAACAGGTGCCTCTAATTCAACTGCTGATGTGTGAAAATCGAATAAAGTCGATAATTAAAAAGTAAATTTAAGATTTAGAATAAAATTTAATTATAATTTAATATAATATTTATAATTAAACCCCCTCCCCTCGATCGATGGAGTCAAACGTCGCAGACAGCCCAATCTCAACTCTTAAATTTGGTGTGGACCGGTTTTTAAAAAAAAAGTCCGACAAAAGAGGGGCTCCGAACTTTCCTTGTTCCTTCTGTTTGAGATATGATGGTCAGTCAAAAAATATTGCATATTTGTCACGAAACCAAGTAAAAACCAAATTCCAAAAAATGCCGTTAGGGCAGCAGCGTCATCGAATGGACTCTTTTTTGATTACTGCTGCAAACCGTGATCCTAGTTTCAGAGATAATCTAATTTTTAAAAAATTTAAAGAAATGCCGTCAGGTGATGCTCTCGGCTCTTTTTTCGCCCGCTTTAGAATTCTTTGTTCTCCAGCAGACCGCCATGTCAATTGTCTGTTCAAATCGGAAAAGATGAAACCGACACAGAGAACTGGACATCTCTACCATCAGCGTTAGGACAGGGAGAAAGAAGACCCAGATTTCTACATGCGCATGATGGGCAAGTGGCCCACAGCACCGAATTTTTAGGAGCATACAATTGTAAAAGGTGGAGACTTTTTTTTATTAATTATAACTAACTACAAACAACATTTACAGTAGAATTCCGTCGATTTTCACTCCTCAACATACTTTGTTTTAATTTAAAATCCTGAAAATTTTCGCGAAATCTACCTTCCACAACAGTATTACTATGAGTGTATTGAACAACATTACTATCAGCATAGTGAACAATATTACTATTAGTATATTGGACATTATTATAGCACGTGTTGCAGGGCCATTCCACCGTCACGTGCGGGACATTCAGACTACTTTTTAAACTATATTTGCTTATAGATATTTTTGGAAGAATGACGTTCTAAAATTTGTTATATTCTGACGAAAGTACTTGAGTAGGGTGATTTTGTAAGCACAGGAATTTTTTTTATAAACTTTTTAAATTGTTTAAAAACTTCTTAAAAGTTTTTGAATTAAACCTAACTGTCACATGCAGGACACACCATTTGACAGGACTTTTTATTATACCGCCTTCCAACAAAAATCTCTCCGATACTGCTGTAGTCATGTGACTTCAGCACTTTTTTATATATCTCCTAGGTTCATATTAATTATCTATAAATGTTTTTAGGAGAAAAGGTAAGCATATACCCAGGTAATTTTTTTATAAATAAATGTTACGTGCGGGACATTGTGTGATTTAATTTGAAACTTAATAAAAATACAAGTGCTTTATTAATTCCAAGAAGTTTATTTTAACGTGAAAGTACTGAACTAGTATTATAATATATATATGAATAAACAGTAACAGCAAATAACTAATATTATTGGATTTTTTCTTCTTTTAGTAATAATAAAAATATATATTAAAAGAGAAATGCATGAAATACGTCAACACAAACAGAAATATCAAGTATTTAAATCATAGCATTTTCTTCGTAATGTTTGATTTCAGTTTTATAGGTCAACACATTTGTAAGAGCCTCTATTATTAGCAACAATTGGTGCTGAAATAACCTTCACTATATCTTCACATTTGTAAGGAATTTCGTCACGATGTTTTGGCCACTTGAAGTAGTCCCTGATTTTCGACTCTTCCATTACGTTTACTACAAATATACCATTTTCTTCTCTCTTGGTAATTTTCCTTGGATAGAGTTTGTCCTCATAATTTACAATGACACATTTTCCGAATGCAAGGTCTTCATCCATAATCAAATATGGTGAATTGCTGTTTCCAAAGGTGATATTTTCAGTTGAAAGAGAATGGGTTCGACAGTTGATAACGCTCTTTCCTTTTGATTGAATTACATGGAAACCTGATATACCAGTAATTGGAATTACACTGTTCCGTGAGTTCTTCTCTAATGTGATAATTTCCAATGTAGAAGATCCTTGTACCGTATGTAAGTTGGCTTGCTAAGTTAGCAAAATCTTTGGCAGACTGGGCAGTGTGTATCTCACCTTGGCTCATCACTTTTTGGCGTACAAATCTCTTTATATTACCTCCCACTCCATCCCCCATTCCTTTACTGTGAGAAGTAGCAAAGTACATCCATGTGAAATTTGTTCCCGTGTACTTTTCCAACAACATGCATAGAAGTTTGGTCATGTATTTGTTTTTAAATTCGGATGAAGGCCCATCACTCCAAATGACCTCCACATTTGGTTGTATATTATCCGATTTAAAAATTTCTTCATAAAGAAATTCTTTGAAAACAGAAATAGTGTCTTTATATCTCTGATGCATCGGAACATATGAGGTAGATCTAACACTTGCCTTTATAAAAAATTGCAGCTGTGGATAGAAATACACTTGCTTGTGACCATAGTGCACTTTGTATTTCGTTCTGATACTCACATGCAAATGACATTGCAAAGTCAACTGGCAAAATTCGTGTTGATTTCTTCTTTCTTATCTTTCTCAAATTCAGAATGCTGGATTCTTTTAGATTGACATGACTCATCATTTTAGGTAGATCTTCAATTAAGATCTCATATATATCTCCAACTTGAGATTCTTTAGTATGTAGTTGAATTTTACCTTCACTTTTCCCCTATATTTTCCAAATAACAAGGTTTTC
>QLNU02003225.1:62356365-62396423 GCA_006491805.2 Dysdera silvatica | reverse complement strand
ATTGACTGCTTGTGAAGTTTAAACATAAATATTTTTTCAACCTTTTGTATTTTAAAGCTGCAAATTCTTGACTTTTCCTAGAATATGTTCCTAATGGCATATATAAAGTTTTAAAAAAATATATTGCAGAGAACCGTAGTTATAATCATATATACCTAGAACCGCGGAAGCGGTCAATTTAACCATGTTGTCGATTTTGTGTAAGTAATAATTATAATAATTAATTAACAAGATTAATATGATGTATAAAGTAATAATAAGAAATATGATATATATCTATATGACTAATTAACAATGTATAAGAATTATGCAATTGTGAAATTATTCAGATTATTTTTTCTGATTGAATTGCAATGTGTGAAATGAGATAATTTGGCTTGATTATCAATCAATCAGTTTATTTACATGCATGAATGAATTAGATACATTAGAAAAGTTATTAATCAATCATTAATGTTAATTATTAACATCATTAATCAAAGAATAACGTTATTCTATAAATTCGTGAAATCGAGAGAAACATAATATAAAACAGATGGCCTCGAAAAACACTTGCCTTCCGTGCGACCAAATATAAAGCACATGCAAAATAATTGCAATCGATGAGAAACATTAGTTGTTAATCGATGTCAAATAACAACCTTGAAAAGTTGAACATAGCTTTCGTTTGCTTATCATTTAGGCATTCATTTTAATTTCTAAATTTATAGTTATCGAACTTCATTCTACAACTAAAATGGGTGAGTTCTTTTTAATAAATTTCAAAAAAAAAGAAAAAGAAAGAAAGAGCCCATCCTAACAGCCATAAAGACTATCTACCCTCCTCAAACCTCTGACGCTGAAACATAAATACATTAAAAAAGAATGAACGTATTACAGGGGAAGCCCACCAACCCACCCTAAAGGAATAGCATCACTCTGAATGTTATTCCATTATGGCGAAACCCCAGAAGGAAGTTGACGCGATTGTCAACAGAAGCAAGGCTTTAACATGCAGTCACGCCCAAACTTGAATCAAAAACTGTGGAGAATGTCACAAATTGATTTCTCTACAAATTTTATTTCTTAATTTGGAACTTTCCCCTCTAGAAATCATAAGCGACATCCCACAAACCTTCACTACTAGCCATGCCCTAATATAATGGTTTGCAACCACCACCTCTCTTTATGAAGGGAAGGATTGACTGTCAATGTGTTAAGTTGTTAAACAAAAGCTCATAATAATATAAACTTAATAATTTTGATGTCCACGTTTGAGCTCAGCTAGCCCATGTTTGAGCAGTTTTTGAAATTTAAAAAAGATGGGGCGTTTGATGCACCCTACTGTATAGTACAATGTGTATTACCCTGTATAGTACAATATGTATTACCCTGTAAACTATGAATTGTTAGAAAAACACAGTAAACACTTGCTACCAGAAGAACGCAAAACCACATTTTTTTACATGGCAGACAAATGCATTACAACTATATACAGCAGGGTTGTCCAACATACGGCTCACGGGCCACAATTCGGCCTGCCGACAACTGTTTAGAATAAAAAAAATTCCAAAATAAATATTTTAGATTTTTTCTTCAGAAATAAAGAAAAAAAAACGGGGACAGCACAAGTGACCCCTTTCCATATTGCAAGTAAACATACAAATAACTGAAAGAAACTCTAAAGGGAATGATATTTTTCTTTTTTTAAAATAAAACAGATGGCCTGCGAGATCTATGAAATTTTTTTTTAAGTGGCCTGCTGTCCAAAAAGGTTGGACAACCCTAATATATAAGGTTAATTTTAGATATTGGTTGATTGGAATCATATCGTTATGTGAAAGTATAAGTGTATGTGGGGGAGGGGGGGGGACTGACATTAGGTCCCCACAGCTACCATATTAGATAATGAAATTTAGTGCAGGCAAGGCCCAATTTAGTCATATCTTCCCATTCCACCCCCCCCAAAAAATTTTTGGACATGCTGATTTAGGAAGGCAAGGCTATCTTCAGGCACTCATATTATTACCTGGAGCTAACAGGTCTGCAAATTTTAATTTGTTAGTGCATGTTAAATTAATAATATATAATAATTTCTTTAATTACATATTTATCCACATATTAAAAAAAGATTCAACATTTAGTTCTGGTTGTATATACAGGCCTACTGCATTTTAATGCTTTGGCCTTTCCTCGCACCAAACCTAGGGACTGTCCATAAATGGTGTCACACTTTTTTTGAATATTTTTGACCCCCTTCCTTCCCCTCTGTCACACTTTACCAATCACCACCCCTCCCTTCTGCCACACATCACATAATGCATTACCTAAAGGAAGCCCTGTTATCCCAGAGAAATATAAGTGATTATTCGGCACGTTAGCATGACGTCATAATCTTGCGAACCTTCTACTTTCAGCTCTCATAGATGCAAACAACACGCACTGAGCTATATTACTCATAATATAGCTATTATAAAATTGTGAGTTGTGATATAGCTCAATGGCAGCACGAGGAATTGCTTCCCTCAAGCCGATTCCAACGAGTGGTGTACCTCGTACACAGTCCCATAAAACCAAAGTAATATGAGTTAGTGCATTTTATTCTTTTTTTTTTTTTAAAGCCAACACTTATCAAGTCAATAAAAAAAATAGTTTAAAAAATCTAAAAATATGTTTTAAAATTTGCAGTGTTTGTGATATCACACTTTTATCAACTCCCCCTCCTCACAAAGTGTCACAACTTTTTGAACACCCTCCCCACTTTTAGGCGTGATATCATTTATGGACAGCCCCCTATGAAAAAAATAGTACATTGATAGCGGGCATGAAGAGAATAACTTTCTTGAAAGAAAGTTGTTGATAAGTCAGGGACTTTTAAAGAGGGAGGGCTTTGTCAACTAAAAATTTACTTAAAGAAGTTCATCATGTTAAAAGTTTTGGAAATTACTAATCTAGAGCATTTTATCACTTGGATTTTAAATCCACACATATTTAAGCGTTTAAATATATAATTACATTGATTTAGAGCAGGGGTGTAGTCGAGGTCTAATGCTGGGGCAAAGTTTTAGGAAATCATACATTCTACAAACGAAATCCTGTTCAAGTTGTAAATAAAAAATATGCGGCTCTACAATTTTATTAAGAAAATTGCTTTAGAGCAATGACCCTAAAATTTTGAATAAATCAACTAAGAATCGTGGGAATTTAAACGAAACTACAGCTTGGAACACGTATCACAAACTGTGTTCCGAAAATAAAAGCCACAAGTTATTTAACACAACTAAGGCGACAAGGGCGAAAAGGTGGACTTTTGGCTATCTTTTTCAATTGTTTTCTTTATTTTATTACTCACCTAAGAGGCCATTCCCAGTTTAGTTTGGATTGAGTGTGCATTTGTTATCACATTATTATTATTTTACGCTTATATGCACAGAAGCTATATGCTGTAGGCAGTGTGGGATCCAGAGGGGCATGGGGGGTCTTGCAATGTCATCTCAACATCATATACATAATAATAATTTCTGCCCCTATTAGATTAATGGGCTGTTGACTGGTTGTGGGGGGTTCACTGATTCCCTGCCCATGATTTAGAAGACTGCTAGGCTACTTTTTTTTAGGACTACACCACTGATTTAGAGCTTTCTATGTATAGTAGAGACAGGAGTTATTTAAGGTAACTGTTAAAAATTATCTGTTACCGAGTGATTACTGTTCTAAGAAGAGTATGCTACTCTGAAAACCCTGTTCTCAAATAACAGCTGTTACTTCAGATCACCAGTGATTAGGAATAGGAGTTATTTGATGTAACAGTTAAAAATTACCGGTGACCGAGAAATCACTGTTCCAGGAACATATTCCTCCGTTTCCATCACACAGGAAACGCGCTGAGATAACGGGCTATCACAATAACTTCCAGCATAGTTTGTCTAGCTGACGCCAGGGCTGATATTACAAGAGGTCGCCAACAATTATTTATTAATAGATATTGATATTTAAATTAAAGTTTAAATTCCATTAATTTATTTTTTTATTATTTATATTGTGTACAGTAGAATTCAGTCATAATGAGACCTGATATAACGAGTTCACAACTATAATGAGGAAATGATTGATCAGTAAATAGTCTTTATATACATTCGTAAGAGATTAGATGTCGTTCGTAGCTCAGATGGTAGAGACTCCGCCCCGCAAGTGGAAGGCCGTGGGTTCAGGTCCCACCGAATGCAGAAACATTTCTTTTCTTTCGAACGTTTCACCATCTAATCACGCCATAACATCGGCGCTGGTATCACTACGCCAATAAACCTTGATCAATATTGTTGTTTAATTTAATCTGTATAGTGTTTGATTTATATAAATAAAATGATTTCGGTTAGTTTAGTTGCAGTTACATGTGGAATATTATGGATATAACGAATGAATTTTCTTAACTCTAATTTCATTTTACCCATATATTCACATTTTCAAAATATGCTTTTTCAGTAGCATTCAGATTGTTTAACATCATTTTACTTAATTATTGTTTTAATTGATTTATTTTTATTTAATTTACTTAAAGTTTAAATTCAGTTAATATTAAATTATTCAGGTATCCCTACATCAATCATCAACTAGTGAAATTAATCGCTATCTAGACGATAATTACTTGCAATGGAATCAAGACCCTTTGTCATGGTGGAGAACCCATTCTCTAATATATCCAAATCTTTACGAGTTAGCGAAAAGGAAATTCAACTTTATGGCAACATGAGTGCCTTGCGAAAGAATTTTCTTAAAGGCTGGTAACATTTTAACCGATGGGAGAAATCGGTTGGGGCCTATTATTTTTCCTAAATGCCAATTCATATTTAATGGAATAGATTTTTTATCCATGTATATTAATTAGTACAAGTATTAATATTTTTACATTACTGAGCTTTACACATGAAAAATTCTGAATACATACATGTGTATAACTACATCAGCTGAGAATACGATTTTTTTTATCATTATCTTGTTTAATTAGTTCCACATTGTAACCTTCCAGTATGTTTTACCAATTAATTTACAGCAGTGTCAATATTTTTTGCTGTATTTCATTACTTTGAATTAGTTTTTTAAACTTTCTTTGATTTTTAATATCGTGTAATGTTTCAAATATCTAAAATTCAATATTTTAAAGCCTTACTTTTTCTCATTATTTTTGTACTTCATATGTGTGTATTTTTTTCCAAAGGATTTATTATTTTTATAGGGTTGACGTGACATACTGTTACGGATTGAGCATTGAAATGTGTTATCGTTAAGTTCCTCAATTCCCATAACGTGTGAAGCAACGCATACGTTCCAGTCATCGGTGATTAGAACCTATTATCTGTTTGGAACAGGAACGTTGGAACAGGTTATTCAAAAGTAACAGTTTAGTCCATCACTAATGTAGAGGAGAAAAACAGACTAATTTGAACTTAAGCAAAATCATTAGAAATTATCTATAAAATTTTCCATGAAAATTACAAAACACATGCCTTGATGGGCTTTTTGTGTTGACCAGTTGGCAATTGTGTCAACCCTGAGAAAGATAATACAGTAAAAGCTCCCTATAATGACATCCGACATATCCCTCTACAACGATAATTTTTCTCGGTCCGTATAATAGTGTTGTAGAGAGGTTTTACTGTATAATGAACCCTCCCTATAACAATGACTCCCTCTACAAAGATAATTTTTCTCGGTCCGTATAATATTGTTGTAGAGAGGTTTTACTGTATCTTACGAAACCTTATACACACAGAGAAAGGAAGAATCATTCCTGTGCTTCGATTGCCAAGCAGATGAAGGCACACCAGTTCAAAACTCCAAGCCAAGGAAGTATCGCACCCCCAGCCCAATGGAAAGCTTTAGTTTGGGCTTAAGCGTCAGAAATTATTATCTAAAAATATATCTTTACCTCAATTTTATGAATGAGGTGAACTTCCAGTTGTTAGATAAAATAATTTACTGACGATATGTCTCTTTTATGATCATTTTAAGCATTTATAATACTTTTAATGTGTGGATTAAGTTTATATAGATGGACTTTTCCCCAACTTAACTAGATAGATATTTGAAATCTCATCTGCAGTTTCATCACTTAAATTTATTTTTTGTATTTATCCATTAAATATAGGAAAATGTTATAGGTGGGTAATCTTATCACTATATCTGTACATACATGACAATTTGACAACTAAATTGAAAGAAATAGTAATATTCTACTTACTTTCTGCTGTTTTTCAGTAATTTCTTTTCGTTTCACACCTGCTGCAGATGGTTTTTTCTTTTTATCGGGTTCTTCTGTGGCTTGAATAACAACTCCACTGTCATCAACCATCTCAATGTCAGGCTTTTCCTTTTTGGGTAAAACAGCGACATCTTTCTTGGCTTTGGACAAAATGAAATGCTTATTTTTGGATACATTTGTCCTCAACACTTTGGACAGAGCATCAGCCCATCCAGGATTCTGTTGCGATTTGGGCTCTTCTTCATCAGCAGACTCTTCGCCACTGGCATCATGTTCTTCATTTTCTAATGTTCCATCGTCTTCATCATCTGAAATTTGATTAATATCATTATTGTCTGATACTTCATCAATCTCATTTTCCTCATTGTCTGATACTTCATCGATCTCATTTTCATCATTGTCTGATATTTCATCCATCTCATTATCGTCACTTGATATCTGATTCATTTCATCAACGTTGTCCAAGATTTCAGAATCCATATTCTACAAAGGAAAAAAAAAAAAATAGGATGATAATGAAATTTTAAAATTATAGCCTGCATATGAAACACAATGTGCTCAATAACTATGCGTTTCCCCAGAACATAAATTTTGAGTTTTATGAAAACATGCCATAAGACTATAAATTCTGGACAGAACGCGACAGGGTTTCCACCCACAGTGGAGAAAAAATTTCCTAAATTTTCCAGGTTTTCCCACCTAACTTTGCCTTCAAAATTCCTTGAACGATCATAAGTAATTTTCAACTGAACTTCGGTTGCAGGGAAAATGGCTTCATGTTCGTGGAAGATTTAGTTATTCAAAGCAAAAGTTAAGGTTCTCCCTGACAGTTCCAATTTGTGTGGGAACCCTGCTACAATGTATTCCAGAATAACAAAACCCTCACAGAACGTGCTAAAAAGTGCGATGCATGTTGCAGAACGAACAGCTTCGCTGCAGAACAATCACGGAATGAATAATTTTTTCGTTTTCAGTCTTAAAATAAATAAAGAAGTTTAACAAATGTTTTCCGTATTTCTGTTCAGAGGAATTTGCGCTTCACAGAATTTATAAATGCATATAATACATATACACATTTCACTAATATGTCATTATTTTCATATATACATTTCATTTGTTTTTCATGCATATATGAAAATCAATGAATCATGTACAATGCATCCCTTGCAGAAATTTTTGATCAGCTGAAGGCTTGTTGCAGAACATTGCAAAATATTCTGCTTTAGGGAACAAAACCCTGCATTTACACACCAGCATAATATGTTCATTTACCTTCGAACGACTCCTGTCTAAAGTTTCAAATACAAAACAAATTATTAAAATGACATTTCCACTTCATGCATTTTCCATAAATTGACAGAAATATGTTGAATTTCACTGATAAGTACAAATATAGGCATAAAAAATTTTTTCAGTCCATGGGGGAAAAAAAAAAAAAATCGATAAAAAATTCAAATTACTCTAAAATTAAAAAGTACTCTCTATTAACGTACTTTTTATTTGTTTATTTTATGATGTAAGGCCAGTTATACTGTGTCGGGACCTACTGTTTACTGAGAAATCTGAACCGCTGTTGTTTCAGAAACTAACTCTAGACTACAAAGGGCAGAAAAATGGCATGCATTCTACGGCACCATCAGAATTGAAGCCCTAGGTTGATGGCACAACCGGGAAACATGTTACCACTATGGCACCACAGTGCAGATTTGTAAACTCACTACTTAATCAAATCACCTCTGTTCCAATAGATTTTATTCTATTAAGCGGCTGACTTTTATAACGGGAGATTCGAAACTGAAACTTCTTAAAACCAAATATATGTTGGAACCACCACAAGTAATAACTTAATTATTAATTAAATAATAAATGAACTAACAACTAAAATTTTAATAATTGTCAATATATTAAGAATAAAGTTGATATACCATAAAATCAAAATGATTATACCGGTGCAAAATTTTCAAATGTGCTGCATAATCCTTCTTAGACAATTATGAAATTCATTAGGTTGTAGATCGAATCTACAAATTCATCAATTACAGCAGTAAAAAATACATACCGGACTCAGACTTTCATAAATTATATTATGGAATCGTCGATATATATTATCGATATATCGTTTCGTTAGCGTTTTGGCAAGGTGCTGAATGTTGAATGGAGTATTGTTGCGTTACCAGGTTCATTTTAACGCATTCAGGGGCCCAGAGCTCGGTAATTTTTTAAGGCCTTTTATACATTAACGTTGAAATTTCTTGGTTTTTACAATAGCACAAACATAACATATAATATTTTGTTAATTTAGCGCCCCTGATCCCAGGGTGAGGGTTAAAACAGCACATCGAATACATACATACTTTACGACTCCTGGGCATTCGTTCTCTCAAAGATTTGTTACAAAATCGCAACCACGTTGAAATGTTTTGATTTTACGTCCGGGATTCTTCTTCAACTCAAATACACTTTGTAATGCTTTGTCCTCGAGGGCTTCCATGATCATAGATTGTTAACACGGCACTTTAACTTGCAAACGAAACTTAATACATATTTAAGTATCGTGTTAATCAAAATTATAGAGTACATGTATAATTCGATTTTAATCTCTTTATACAGAGTTGACTTTCATTAGGAAAAATAATAACATGGGAAAAAAATGAAGAAAAAAATGTATTAAACGGGCTCGCTTAACTTCCTACGCTAACACCTGTAGCAGTAGTTTTTCTAAAGTTGCCGGTTTTCATTAATAATATCGTTTACGTGTTCTGAAGAAATCGACACGACTGCGAAGATGTCTTCCATTAATCAAGGTAAATTTCGAAAGCTGAAAAAGACGAAGAATTCATAGCTATCCATAAAATTATCTTTTTTTTTCGTTTATATTAAATTTTCTTCGTCAAAATCAAAACTCGTTATTGATAATTCTCACTTTGTTTACTTATATTTGTAAACACACTTTAAAGTTTACATTTTATTTTATAAGGTTCATTTATAAAAGTTTAACTTGCAAAGGTTTAATTATCGCCTATATGAAGTTATCCTTGCAATCAATTTCCTTTTGCATGATGCAGTGAGATCGAAACGTATCATAAATTATTTCCCCAGATTTTGGTGGTTAATAAAAAATGTACTTTGCTTAATCCTTCAAAATTTCACATTTCTATTTAAATGTATTACCATTAGTTTGTAGATATATCGGAGGACTGAGAATTTTGCAGGTTTCGCAATTAACAGGGCTGAAATGAAGACAGAAAAACAGCTAATATGTAATTGGGTAGTAATTTGTTTTAATTTGGGAATGTTTTCCTAATAAGATGAGGGTATTACAAACTTAGTAGTGGCTTAAGAAATGAGAAGGGGTTTGAAGCCCCT
This sequence comes from Dysdera silvatica, assembly GCA_006491805.2. Classification (NCBI taxonomy): domain Eukaryota; kingdom Metazoa; phylum Arthropoda; class Arachnida; order Araneae; family Dysderidae; genus Dysdera; species Dysdera silvatica. The sequence continues at coordinate 62,386,819 of QLNU02003225.1, read as the reverse complement.
CATATATATATCAAAGCAGATTTTCTCATTAGCACTAAAACTTATAATTTTTTATTAAATTACTTGAGCATCACCCCACACACACACAAACCATAATTATTGAGTTGCTATGTCCCTGAAGCCTAAGTATACATTTTACAGAGAACTCCTGAAACGTATCACCACTTACTACTGTCTGTTGAAATCCTGCCAGTAGCATATCAATTTAAAACTCATGGGGTTGGGGGAGCAGGCTCAAGCGCCTTTAAAGAAGATTTTGTGATGCGGACTATGAGAAAATGATGTGTTTTGATATTCAGGTGGGGGGGGGGGAGCTCCTCCCGTTTCTATGCCACTGAATCCTGCAGTAGTATAGTAGTGATATGTTTACTTACCATGCACAAATGTGGGATTTGACTTCCAATGGGAAACCATCGTTGTCTGTTTTTTGGTGTTAATGTAGAACACATACCAGTCACCAACCAGGAATGTAGCCATATGATCTTGTGCCCTGGTGGAACTTTCTATATTGTGTCCTTAGTCATGGACATGTTTTCCCTTTTGAGTTATTTAAGGCGAATTTACGTTCCTCCTTGCATGCCCAACATGACTCTTTCTCACCACCTCCCAGTAATGGCTCATTACCAACAACCGTAGCAAATACCTGTCATGATGGAGTGTTGTTTTCGAGACTCTTTTTTTACCCAATGCTCATACTGAACCACTACATGCCTTGTGGGGGACCTCCCCCTACAGAATATATATATGCTGATAGTCCTGACACCTTATCCAATTGAATCCATAAATCTTGCAACAGTAAAAATTAATAAAAGCTGAACAATATGATGAGTGGTCAGATGATGTGATGTCTGAAGAGAAACAAAAACTTGAGAATCTACTTTTGAAGCAGCTTATTTAGAGAAATCATCATTGGCCAATTTCATTTGTGACAGGCATGACAGCAGACAGTTACTTAGTCCATTATTTAGTATTAAATATTTTTGTATTGTTCCAAAATTTTATCTGCTGATGAATATTGGCCTTAGTTATAAATGCAGTAAAAATTGGGATAAAAAATATTTTCATTATTATGAATTTAAGGGCAAAAACTAGTGACAGACATGACAAGAGACGAACGCCGTTTAACAGTGTGTTTATGTTAACACTAAAAAGCTCTGAATTTATTCATGTTACAAATTAATTTTTTTTCTCTATCACGGAGATAACAGTTAAGTAAATAAAAAAATTGAATTTTTGAAAGAATTTAATTTAAAAGAAATATTTTACGGTGTGACAGACATTACACGTCCGATTTTTTTTTAACAAAACTTAGCATATTGTTAAATTTTTTTCCATAGTTTCTATAATTTTGATTGCAGTTTATAATCAGGAATTTTAATGCATAAGTAGTGGCGGTTTTAACACTTAAGGCACCTCCCACCACTGCTTCTAAATAGTCAATTTCATTGTGACAGACATGACATCAGACAACTTTTTTTAGTATATTTTTCGTACTTCATTTGTATATATTAAATAGAAATAGGTGTTCATATATTTACTTATAGCCTTTTTATCATTCTGGAAAACTATCTGTAATAACTGCATATTTTAAATATTAATAAATTAAAAATTTCGTATGACAGACATGACAAAAAGTGGACAAAACTTTTCAGGTTAAATCCTAAATATCTGATTTATTTCAATATAAACATTAACGGTAAATTTTTATAGGAAAATAACATCATTCTGCAAAAGTTTTAAAGTGTAATATAGATTCAACTTATTTTTATTTAACGTAAAATAACTTGACAGACAGACAGACAGGGAGTTTGCGACAGACATGACATTTGATGATTTTAAACACAAACTTGTAAGTCCACCTGAATATCTGTAATTTTTTATAGGATTAATAAAAAAGTATGAAATTGTTATTCTGCTGCAAATGTGTTATAGTCTGATTAAAAACTACAATTAATTTTGGAATTTATAATATCCACAAGTATTAATTAAGACTGGTTTGTCTATGATTTTTAAAATGTTAGTTCTCATATATCACACAGTATGAGCACCTTGCTCGAATTTAAAAGTATTTTTAATTTTTGTTGGTCCTAAGCATTTCATGCGATATTATTGTTGCTTTTCAGTTTCTGTTATTACACTTCTGTATTTAGCATCATATTGACTAGTTTTTGGATAACTGCTGCACACTTTCGAGGGCTATTGGGAAGACAACGCTTTACTCTTGAAATAGCTTTTCCTAATTCTTGTTTGCTTCCTAATGCTTTTTCAGGACTAAGCATTTGCCTATGCAGTTTCTTCTACTTTAATCTATGTGGTCTATGGTTAACTTTTCCTTATCATATTACTCGTTGCATCTCAGTTTCACTATTACATCGTTTTTTCTTCTGCACTTTTTTCTGTTCAGTAGCTTTTTGTTTATGTACTTCATATTTACCAGCAATACTGAGCCTTCCAGGTCTGTCTCTCTCCTTCTGTCTTTTAACAGCTGTTTCAGCCATACGTAAAATTAAGAAAGGAACTTTTATAAATTTTGAGGCTTATGGAAGACTAAGAATCTATGACACTTCCAGCAAAGTTATACAACGTGGCATACACAAAATCACATGTTTTGAAGACAAAGAAAACTTGCTGAAAGTAGTTTACTTTCTCGGAAAATTAATTTGCATTGCCAATAACAATTTTGATGAAATTTGTATTAAATACTTTATCTTTCCACAATGAGAAACTTCTGACAGATAGGGCAAAGCGTGACAGAGACATGACAATATTTTGAAATTTGGCAAGCTGTGGTTTACTTCCTAATTCTAAATCGCCAATTTCCATCTCCTAAAACTTCTAAATTCCAACTTGCTAAAATTTTAGCAAGTTTGAATTTGACGAGTTGCAGTTTATTTCCCAATCCCATATAGCCAATTTCCAACACTGTAATTCAATAAATATTGAAACGGTTTCAAAATTTTGAAATGATTTCAATACAAAGTTTCAAATTTTTTCTGCTAGGGGGTTTATCTGTCTTCTATCCCCCTATTTATGTAGTGAAGGAATGGTCTGATTAATTTAAATTTTCACATCTATATGTAATGCATCGAGACGAATCAATTAAAATCGAAGCTCTATCTCCCATAGGAGCGAAACTCAAACGCGCATTCGCTTATTGGCTCCAAATTAAGAATCCGTGATGAAAATGGCTGTTTGGTCATCCTGTCCAAATTTAATTTAACTGGATATGTATCATTAGTTCCCAATTTGGCCGCTAGGGGCTAAATTTTATGAAATTCAATTCAAAACTTTGAACTGAATTCAAAAGATTCAACCGAGTTCAAAAAATTGGTTTATATAAACTGGGTTAGAATGTGCAATTTAATTTGTTTAACAATTTAAATGGCTCAATATAACGAAGTTTATATCCATGCTCGTTACAACTAAGCTCATATTCATGCTCGTTTTAACAGAATTCATATCCATGCTTGTTATAACTGATAAGGGAACCTTATGAGAATTCAACGTCCAATTTTTTTAAACATTATGCACATGAAAGAGGTCATCAAATGAAGAATAATGGCACAAAAAAAATTCCGACTCATGTCTGAAAGCGGAGATATAGTTCTTTGAAATTCTTAAAATTTTAGAAAAATTCAGTAGATTGCACTGAAATTTTGCGTATTGTTGCCATATGAACAGTAAATATGTGTGTCGGTATATAGATGGAAAAGCACTAGCATATGAAAAAATAGAATTTCTGAGGGGGGGGGGTTGAACTTTGATTTTTTTGGGGGGAGGGGGCAGGTTCCGAATGCCTTAAATGACCTTTACTTTTTCAAGGTTAGCTTTTTCATTTTGGAAGCAGCAGTAGCCCCATCAGCCCTGCTCGGTACGACCTCATTGACAAGGGAATTGTTGGTCATTTTAATATCCAATTTTTTAATTATGCAGCAATGATGCAAAAGGGTTTTCCTATAGTCAAGAAAAGTGAGTTTTTAAAAATGTCAGGAGAATGGCGCTTTTAGTGTGTCAGCATGCCAAAGACACATGCCCCAATGGCCAGCTAACAGGAGAGTTCAACATTCTAACAACCATTACTTAATCATTGTCTAATTTTCATTAACTTTGTTGTATACCAAAGTGCAAACTGCTAATGTTTTCACTTATTAATATAAAATTTTTTTCTATTCACACAACAATATATGCATAAGTGGTTATCAGAAATGGGGACTTCTGACAACTTCTATGTGGCATTTCATGCCCAACTCTAAGTAAATGCAAATGTTAGAAGTCAATATTATTTAACATTTTATTCATGAAGTCGTGTCATGGGGCACGTATATTTGTGTTTTTGGCATATTGGCACACGGGAAGCACCAGTCTTCTGACATTTTCAAAAATCCATGCTTCCCGATTATAGGAAAACCCTTTTACACCATTGCTATTATAATTAAAAAATTGGCTATTGAAATGCCCAACAGTTCCCTTGTCAACCAGGTCGTACCGACCAGGAGTTGATGGAGCTATTGCCGCCTCCAAAATGAAAAAGCTAACGTTGAAAAAGTAAAGGTCATTAAAGGCATTCAGGTCATAAGGGTATCCCCCCCCCCCAAAAAAAAATAAAGTTCAGCCCCTTTGAAATCCAATCCTGCATTTGCTAGTGCTTTTCCATCTAATAATTATACGTAAACATGTGTTTACTGCTCATATGGCAACGATATACAATCTACTGAATTTTTCTAAAATTTTTGGAATTTCAAAGGGCTATATCTTTGCTCTCAGATACGAACCGGAGAAATGTTTTTGTGCCATTATTCTTCATTTAATGACCTCTTTCATGTGTATAATTTAAAAAAAAAAAAAAAAAAAATGGATGTTGGATTCTCATAAGATTCCCTCATGAGTTCATATCCATGCTTGTTGTAACTGAGTTCATATCCATGCTCATTATAACAGAATTTATATCCATGCTATCATTATTGTACTTACGGAAGACCTTTACCTTACCCTTTTTATTGCAGACAGAAAAAGCAATCAATTGGTTCAATATCTATAAAAGGTTCAATATCTATTTGAAATCCACTAATTAGAAATAGAAATGTGTAATTTAATAACATAAAGTACTGTAAAAATTTAGTGGAAAAATGTTACATATAGCTTTTTAAAGAAGCCTCCTTAATTGCATGTAATTTCATTACTGTATCCATGCACACTTATATGGTTTTGACTCTATATCCTTTTATTAAACAATGCTGAATTTTTCATGTTATCCTTAATCACTTCACTAGCAGGCATATATAAAGCTTTTCTTTTAGTCTTCCAAAAGCTGTTACGTCGTCCGCAATGCCATTTCTCTTATGGAAGACCCTCCAGTGCTTGGGCTGCTACTCATGAAATTTTGAGTAACGAACTTGAAGCAATTAAAGAAGCAAAGACGTACAAAAGCGAACGAATCATCACTAGCAAGCAAGGACCCCATATAAAAGTACAAGGCAGCTCAAAGCCTGTCCTTAACTTCTGTGCAAATAATTACTTAGGATTATCGGTAATAATTTATTATGTTTGGTTCTATTTGTTTTCCAGATGCATACCCCCAATGGTTATGTCAACTGCTCGCACCCATTGGGTTTGGGTTCGACTCCCATGTAAGCAAGGTTAGGTGTAAATGTACTGTGGAGTGATGTTAGTCACCTAACACGATGCCCCTATGATGGATTATTGATAAATATTTTCCTTTACCTGGCTGTCTAAACTCTCGGATATTGAATGGTTAGGTAATCAAAAATGATAGGCATTTGGGGAATGCTCTCCAGGTAAAATTTTGGTATCCTTGGCCTTGATCATCAGGATCAGGGGTCACCAAACTTTTTTGACTGTAAACCCCTTCAAGACTTTCTTGACCTTTATCGACCCCTCTATTTTACTAAATTATGTAATTATAACAGGACAAGCAAAAAAAGATGCTTGTGGGAGTTTTTTTTAATATAGTTACAGTGTTCATTGTATATAGGCCTATAATATATACAATAGTAAGTATATATTAGCCGACCATTATGCCAATATAATGATATATATATTATATTGAATATAATTATATTTATATATATATAGTAATAAACTTGGAATTTTTTATATATAGTCATATATTTGAATTTGTGTTGTAATCATGGACACACAATAATTGTGTACAGTAGAACCTCCATATAACGAAATGGATGGTTCCACGAAATAAATTGGTTATATAGAAAATTCGCTAGGTGGAAACGATGTATTCATGAACCAGGGCAATATGATACCACAGTTAAAATCCCGCTTTACAGTAAAGGACTGTTTCTCATAAATGACATTCAACCATTTAAAAATAGATGTTTTTGTATGAAATGTACAATCATTATAAAAAGATGAATTGAACAATTCTTACCTTAAAATGAAAACATATTTAATGCTTCTTTCATACACATTCATGCTTTTGTAGAAAAATTTCTAACATCCTGCTGCACAACAAATGGCGGTGTTGATTCATCATAAAAGTGTTAGCACCCCTGTGGGAAATTTGCAAGGTCTGGATTTCTGGTAATCAAACAAGCAAAAAAGGGCAACAAGTACTACTATTCAAACAATACAGTGTATTCAAGGACAATTAGGGCCTGTTTCTAGCCTAACAGCTTTGCACTGTATGGGGCAACCAGGTAAAGATATATATGCCTAGGAAAACTCTTTATTAGGGAGTTTAGAGTTCCTTAGATGTGCCTCATTCTGTTCGTTTGCCACTTAAAATCATATTGTATACCCATGGCATTAAAATACCCAATGTCGCTGACGTGACTACTCGATTTTCTGTTTTGGTCGTTAAAAATTTCGTTATATAGAAATTTATTTCGTTATATAGAAACACTTTCATATGTAATGACCATGGGGATTTGCCAAAACTTCACTATATGGAGAATTTCGCTATACGGAAGTTCGTTATATGGAGGTTTTGCTGTATATATATAGTAATATGTATAACTATATATATATCCCTTTGACATTAACCCTTAACGTAAAAGGAATGCATTTTTGTTTTTGACATCATTAGCATTACTTATTTAATAGGAGGGATAATACATAAAATTTAATTCACATAATAATAATACAATCTTCTGTATATATATAGAAAAAAAAAGGCTTTTATTACCTCAATAAACAAAGAAACTTAGTTAAAATGGAGGTAATCCAAGTTCACTGAATTAAATAAATATTACTCGTACAATGATGTCTTACATTTTTCAGTCAACTTCTGAGTCCAAATCAGCCCCTGGCAATGTTATATCAACCCCTTTGGTGACCCCTGATCTAGATAATTAAATTAACTGGATTACACGTTTCCAAAGAAAAAAAGTTTTGTTTTTAGTGAAATATATATCCCCCCCCCCATTTTGAAGTCATGTGCACAGGCCTAATACTTCCATTTTCCGTTATTGGAAATAATATTGGAATTATGTATTGTATGCTGGTTGTTGTTAGTTATGGCTAAGGAACATATTTGTTACCATTCTCCGTCCGTTATTATAGAATAAATATTTATACTAATAAAATTTTAACGTACATATGTTATCAATTAACATATTTATTTTAAATCGTTAAATCAAAATTTTCCAGCTAGCTACTAGAACAGTAGAAACTTGTCTATCCTGAATCTCACGGAAGTAATAATAAAAAAATAAATAAAATTATTAAATAAGATTTAATGCAGAGAAGTTTCGAAACAGGTTTGTAAGATATTATTACCCTTCCTTTGAATCTTGGTTCGTTAGGGCCCTAATTTGAATCCCGGATGAGGACAGCATCTCTTTTTCTCCTAAACAAAAAACGGTTCTAGTTTAAGCTTATTTCTACATGGGTGTCGAAAACTATTAAGTAAAAATTAATAAAAATATAGAGGTTTCTATGTGTATTGTACACTAAGCATGTGAAACTTGAAGTATAATACGGGCCAAATGAACAAGGTTTAAGTTTATATGGGCTGCAAAGAAAAACAAAAACTTCAAATTTATTTTGAAAAGTATATTAAAAAAAAAAATAATAATAATAATATTTTCTTCCCGACACTCGTCATCCCTTTTCTTGTGCTAGCTTTCCTATTTTGGGGGAAATATTGTTTGCAGTGATTACTTTCAAAACTGTCTTAAGGTGAATGTCGGCAATTATGGATCTGACAGCAGACTTATTTTCTTTCATAATTATGAATAACTGCCCACACCGATGAGTACCAAACATGGAAATAATTTCATATGTATATTTTTGAGTATTTTCAAACCTGGCAGTTAAATATTTGTGAAATTCAGGCATGCCAACTTCACTGAATTTTGCTTCCAAATCTGAATCGCACTTTATCTCAATTACCTTCATTTCTATTTAGGGATGTGGACAAGGGGATGGGCAAATGCCTAGGGGCTCAGGATTGTCAAGAGCCCTTTTTCACCAACGGTCTGTAAAGCACCCATAACGAATGACAGAGAGGACCAAAATAATGTTTAGCACCTACGTTTACAAAACTCAAACTAGAGTTGTTTTGTAAGCACACACACACAAAAAAAACCTATTATGGTCTGTAGTAAAAAAAAAAAAAAAAACTTATTCTGATGCTTTTATGTGTTGGCTAATATTTACCAATTGCATTATCTTTGTGAAGGGTAATGTAATATCTTATAAACTTTAAACATGAAGAGAAAAGGTATCGCTCGCATGTCCCGATAGTCTAGTCTATATGTTACTCCAGTTCTTATAAAGGGGTCCCTGGTTTGTTTCTGGGCTGGGATGGTATCTCTTTCTTTTCTTTGCAAAATAGCTCTAGTTTGAGCTTTGTAAATCAATGGTGGCTTGTGAAAATTTAGTGAGGCAGGAGTTAAGCCAATTCACCAAACTACATTAACCTGCTTATTTACTCAGTCAGTGAAACTGGTTTCTTGGCGAGTGTAGACTGTGATTTAACTTATTTTGGTGAATTAGTCTACTTCTGCTTCACGAAAACACCACAACAAGCTGTCACTGTTGTAAATGTGTGTTCCAAATGTTATTTATCATTAATTTCCACACAAAAATTATCAAAAAACCCTTGCCCCATGGTTTTATATGTCGACTAATTACATTATTCCTGCAAGGAGTAATATTATTCTATAGAGAGAAATAACATTGGGGTGGAAAAGTGTTAAGGAAGCAAGAAAAAGTTACAATAATATGCCTACTTCATATGCACACCGGAAAAGATTTTAATTGTCAAACTAATAACTTCTATAGATGAAATCACTGATACTTTGAGCGGGCCCTGCGGTGGCGCAGTGTGGTAACGCGTTCTCCTATTGCGCGGCTAATCCGGGTTCGACTCCCAGCAGTGCAAAAAGAACGCTTACTCAGAGATCTCATAAAGATCGCACTGCTCACTGTAGTCCGGGGTTTGGTTCCCCAGGCCTTAAGAGGTTCGGATTCCTCGGAAAACAGTAGGTCCCGGCGCAGCATGACCACTGTAGTCTTTGAGCCGTAAAACCAAAAAACAAACAAACAATGATACTTTGAGCAGGGGAGAGGGCATTCTCACCACATCTTAATAAAAACGTACAAGTGCTTGTGAATTCATAAAAATTCTCAGCTTCTTTGTTAAACCATCTTTAGTCCTTTTCCAAATGTCCCACTGTATGGTCCATGGATGTAAAGATGCAAACAGTTTTGTAATTATATTTGATGCTGTTTCTATACTTTCAATTTGCTGAATCTCTTTTTTTTTTTTTTTCAGAGCCACCAAAGCATTATCAATGCTGGTAAAGATGCTCTTGATAAGTATGGGGCTGGCTTAAGTTCCGTACGTTTTATTTGTGGAACACAGGTAAAATGACTTCTACACTGTATTTCCTTCCAAAACTCTTTCAGAATATGAAACTGTTACTTTCCTTAATTTTCATTACTGTTTCCAATTCTTGCTTATTTGTTACTTTTCTGTATTTACAATGTGAAATGTATTTACACAAACGGTTTTTAATAATACACTTAATATCTTACAGTATCATAGAGGTAATGAGCTTATCTGTCATGCCGCTAATCTGGTTTGATTTAGTGGCACCCAGTGGCATAGAAAATGGGGGGAACTCCGGGGGCTCAACCTCCCCATTAGACATTAAAACACATTATTTTCTCTAACTAGGGAAGTGCACGAGATGTAAGGCGTCCATTTTGACAAAAGTTGTCTCGTTTGAAAGGTCTCGTTGTGGGTAGTAAAAAGTGAATGGAACTACTTGTCTCAATCCAATAGTTGAGAAGATATCGCTAAAATAAAACAAGGGAGTTAGCACTGCTAGGAAAGCAAAGTGCAGGGGCATATCGTGAATACAAAGCACACATTTGTTAGGACAATATTTTAAATGCTTAATATTCATGTCAAGCATACTCCTTGACATCACCTGTTTTTCCCCGTGATAGTGTTGTGCAGTATAGAAATGTAGAAATGTGAAAAGCACAGACGTTGTGTGTACCAGACATACTTCAAGAACAGCAAACTCTCGCATTCACTCCATGTTTTTCCTGTTAGCTTAAAGCACACCTGCTTTACAGATGGAAAGCTTGGTATGTGCGATTACAATAGTGCTTTTTCAAATGCATATCATCGCACGTCATCAAAGTTTGGCTTAACAATTGATTGTGAAGTAAGTGATACATGTTAATAATATCCTCTCTTGTTGTTAAATCAATTTCTCCGCAGATTGTCCGATGAATATGAAAATATTCCATCATTCTCTTTATCAGGTATTTATAATTGTAAAAAGTTTGAACATCTAATGGCTGTAGATATTTTGTTGTATTAGGAGTCAAGGGATATGTTTTCTACATTATCTCCCAATTTTTTTAATACTTTACTGTATTTTTAGCCACTTCACTGATCCAGGATTAAAAGGATATGCTGTTCGGTGATGTTCACTTTTAATATTTCAGAGTATTTTGCATTTAATTGCTTGCTTCTCTTACCAGACTTGGAACACATAATGAGAACATTGGAGTATTTCATGCTTTCTAACCTTTTAGCTACAAAAGGTCCAAATTTGCCTTGAGGTTCCTGCATGATTATTAACACCAGGCCAGCTAATTTGCCAGTGACACTGATGGTCAACTGAATTGTGTACTAGTGCTTTGTTTTTTGCTGACTTTCAGTGATAGCTGCCACATCCGTTGATCCTCTGATGTCGAGAGTTCTTTTTGATACAAACTTATATACATCACTGCTCTGGCCAGTATTAAGGATAGAGAGTAGACTATTTTTTTAAATTTTATTTTGTTTCGCAGCTGGCTCCGGAATTGGTCATAATTTGTTGGATAGATATTTCGTGGAACACATCTCTTGTGCTTAGGACCGTGCTTTAGGCATTGGCAGCCCTGGCCGAAACAGATCTTAGTAGCACTCAGAAATGTTTTAACATAACACATAAAAAGACTGACTGGGTTTATCATTACAAAATAAAGTTTATCACTAGTCCAAGCGCAAAAGTTAAAGATAATAGAGTTAAAAGCAGGCATTTCAAAACGAAGTTAGCTTGAAACAGGCCTGTAGGCAAGCTGGGGTGTGGCCCAGTTACCTCATCAATATATACGCATGTCAACGTTAACAGTTTCCCCCATGGGTAGTTATGAATTTTCCAATAGGGCCACTAGGCTTGAGGATAAGAGTGCAGTGAGCAAAATTCATACTCCATAAAATTTAAAATACAAACCTTGATATATGCTAATATTACAGTATTTGTAGTTGCAATAAACTTAAAAAAAAAAATAAAAGCCATCAGAGGAGCGTCAAATTTATTTGGGATTATAGTGACATAATGTCTAAATTTTCTTTGCACTCCCTTTTTAACACTGGAACCGCGGCACTTTCATTATACTTAGAACCACGTCTGCGGTCATTTTGACCGCCCTTGAATATTTAAAAAACTATAAATAAATAAATACAATTTTGTTTTTGTTTGAATAATGTTAACATATTTAGGTTAAATCTCAATAATATTCATTTAATATTTTCAATAATTAGGTTAATTTTTACAATTAAATAAAAATTTTAGCACATGTTTTCTTTCTGGAAAACTATAATTTCTGAGAAAAAAAATTGTTCTTTAAAATCATAACATAAATTAAAAATAATCTTAGGTCGTCGGATCATAGGGGGACGGTTTGGCGATCCCCCTCCCCACTTGAACCAGGCTTATATCATGAAAAATGAAAGGACTTTTAAATTTATAGCTATAAAATTGCAAAAAAAAAGAAAGTAAAATTTCAACTGTTATCAGTTTTCAGTTAAATAAACTGGGACAGAAATTAAAATGAATGCCAAAATGATAAGCAAACAAAAGCTATGTGCAATTTTTCAAGGTTGTTATTTGACATCGATTACAATTAACATTTCTCATCTGTTATTATAATTAATATAATTATTACAATTGTTTCGCACATGGTTTATATTTGGTTGCGCGTAAGCAAGTGTTTTTCAAGGCCACCTATTCTATATTACGTTCTTCTTGATTTCAGGAATTCATAGAATAACGTTATTATTTTATTAATAATGTTAATAATTAATTAATTAACATTAATAATTGATTAATAATGTTTTTGTGTATCTAATTCATTCATACATGTAAATAAACTGATTGAGTGATAATCAAGCCAAATTATCTCGTTTCACATATTGAAATTCAATCAGGAAAAAAAACCAACCCCTAAATAATTCTACGATGTTCGCATAATTATGATACATTATTAATTAGTCATATGTAGATTATATTTATTATTATTATTACTTTATACATCATATTATTCTTGTTAATTGATTATTATAATAATTATTTACACAAAAAACGACAACGCGATGAAATTGATCGCTTCCGCGGTTCTAGGTCCATATGCTTATAACTACGGTTCTCTGTAATGTATTTTTTTAAAACTTTATATATGCTATTAGGAACATATTTTAGGAAAAGTCAAGAATTTCTAGCTTTCAAACACGAAAGGTTTAAAAGATATTTGAGTTTAAACTTCACAAGCGGTCAATTTGACCTCAGCCGCGATTCTGGTGTTAAACAAATTTCCTTGGAGTAACTCTTTAGGCAAATTTAAAATGGGGATACACATATTCAAAGAGTATGTGCAAAATTGAGTGGAAACATTGGAGTATATAGAAACATTAGCTTTTATTTACCTATTTCAATCCTTTTCAGTCTTTATTATTCTCTGATTTTCTCTAACTTATATTATTGTATACTAATTTGGGGTCATACGTCATAATCAAATCTGCGAGATTTAACTTCACCCCATAAAAAATACCTCCGTCTTATCTCCAACCATATTTCTTCCTCCCAATATTTAGAAATTGCTAGACGTTTGCGAATTCTGCTGATCGATAAACTTCTCATTTTTAAAATCTTAACGCTTGTGTTCAATATTATAAAATCTTCGGCACATCTATACCCCATTCCTCTTCATCTGCCCAGCCATACATATCTAATGAGAAACTCTACTAACTTTAAACTAGATTTTCCAAGAATTAATCAAGGGTTGGTGCAAATTTGCTGCTATGGCCCCAGGGCATGGAACTTTCTTCCCTCAAACTTGCAATCATTAAACTCGCTCTCACTATTTAAAAATTATCTTTCTCAATACTTACTAAATTAACATCTACTCATTTTAAAAACAATAAAAATTTCTATCTCAGGCAACATGTGCTTTGTCAAATCCTACAGTCTTTACCCATTGCTACCTAGACGAGTCAATTTAATATTTCTGTAATATATAAATATATAATATGTGTGCAATTGTTATTGATTCTCCCGAATAAAGTTTGCATTGTAATTATTTGATACTTGTGATTCCCGGATTTCCTGTGCCCCATGTGCCTTTTAATTTGCCCCTTGGTTAAGTGCCTTTTAAGACACTTAGAGCCAAATCACTAGAACCAAAGAGCGCTTAGAGGAAGCACTTAGAACCAAAGCATTTAGAAGGAAACTGCCCCCTTAAGCCCATCTCTCATGTTCTCCTTCTGTCCCATAGGTCTAGGCAAAGAGTTAGTTCCTAACATTAAATTATGGCTTATTACATTCTAGTCCTGTACTGATTTCCTTTAGTTATTAGATGCGCACTACACTACCATGGGGGGGGGAGGGGTATATCATAAAGCATCCTTGGCATGAATATTAAGCATTTAAAATACCATATTAATGCATGTATGTTTCTATTCATGATATCCCCCTGCACTTTGCTTTCCCAACAGTACTAACTCCCTTGTTTTCTTTTAGCAATATCTTCTCAATTGTTGGATTGAGATGAGTAGTTCCATTGACTTTTTTACTACCTATAACGAGACCTTTCCAACGATACCACTTTTATTTATATAAATCGAACACTACGCAGATTAAATCAAACAACAATATCAATCAACGTTTATTGGCGTAGTGATACCAACGCCGATGGTATGGCGTGATTAGATGGTGAAACGTTCGAAAGAAAATAAATATTTCTGCCTTCGGTGGGACCTGAACCCACGACCTTCCACTTGCCGGGCGGAGGCTCTACCCACTGAGCTACGAAGGACAATATATAATTTCGTTTCACCATGTCATCACGCCATAACATCGGTGCTGATGTCACTACGTCAATAAATGTTGATTAATATTGCTGTTTGATACCACTTTTGTCAAAATCGACCACACACCTTGTTCCCTTACCTAATAAGTCTGCATCACGTAATCTTCTTTAAAGACACGAGCCTCCCTTCCCTATGAGTTTTGAATTTCTACGCTATTGGTTGTACCATATGCTCTTTTTTTCTGCCCACCATGAGTCAGAGTTTCATTCTTTAAACGAAGAGATTCGGATTCCTCAGAAATTCCTGTTGATCTTGACTTGGATATTCTTAATTGTTCTTGTGCTGTGAAACACAAAGCAACATATAAATTTTATTGAAGACCATTTGCTTTTATTTTATATTTAGGATTTACATAAAAAATTGGAAAAGCAGATTGCTAAATTTCATGGGCGAGAAGATGCAATATTGTACCCAAGCTGCTTTGATGCCAATGCTGGACTTTTCGAGGTTTTGCTAAAACCTGAAGATGCTGTTTTATCCGATGAGTTAAATCATGCTTCAATCATTGACGGCATCCGCCTTTGCAAAGCACAGAAATTCCGCTATAAGCATAGAGATATGAAAGGTGTTATATTCGTCCTTTAGTTTTTAGTTTGCTTAGCTTATGGGTTATTGTTATTTGAGGTCAAAAATACACACTGCTGGTTTGAAAAGACATTAAAAGATTACTTAAAAACAAAATGTAGAATGATATATTTAGTAGACTTATGATATCCATAAAACACACATAATATACTTGCATTGCAATATATTACATTGCATGTAATGTATTCAAGTGAGATCATTCACAACGTGACAAGACCATTCATAAGAAATGATCACAAGTTGAATCTGAGTTTTATCCAGATGTGGAAAGGATTTGTGTCCTCAACGCATCATGTATGCCCTTAAATTCTTCAACTTCTCTTTCATCACCAACAGATAAAGCTTGTATCACCTAGAATGGCAACATAGACATATTAACACATCACTTCAGTATTATTTAATTTTGGACCACTTGCATTCTAGATAGAGGGACAGCCAACTTCTGTTCAAATTGTATATTGCTAAACATTATTCTTTTATTTAAAAATTTACTATGCCTAAAACATTGTGTTTCTTCTTCTGTTCAAATAATAAAGTACAATTTTTTAACATAGAATTTACGGAATTTTTCAAGGGAAAAAAAGTGCTCATGTTTTGCCATGATCACGGTAGATCAGTGATTCCCAAACTTTTGAATCCACAACCCACATTTTAAAACGTCAGTCTCTCACACCCCATCAAGCTCTAACCTAGGATGTATCCAGGTGATTGGTATGCGCCCACTCCCAAAATGAGCTATGGTTTGTCATTGTGTTAAATAAATGTGTAAATATAATGCCAACGAATTGTGGATGAAAAGAGACAGAAGGTAGTCTATCAATCCTTTCAATCCCCTATCTAGATAATTGAGATTCGGGTAATTGGAATTCTATTGTGTGAAGGGATGAGGATTTGAGAGCTATTAAAATATTGCTATTTTTTTCTTAAGAGACATAATAGATCTAAGATAATGTCTTTTGATCTATAGTCCTAACGAAACAATACAGAGTTTCACCAGGAGATTCCATAACAAACAGTTATTTCGACACTGGCGTAAGGTTTAAAAACACGACGTTTCGGGAGCCAACTGCTCCCTTTGTCAAGTGAAGGCAGAATGAAGGATGTCCAGCATACATGAATGATGGACAGATGGGATCGATGTGTCTACGAGGGAAGGCGCATATGCGTGTGGTAGCTAGGGGAGACGATTCAAGCCACTTTTCTGAACATGTTTACAAGAAGGGTAATAGACTTTTTTTTTGGAATCATGGGAAACCTACGGTTTGAGGAGTCGTGCAATAAACATCGCAAAACCTCTACCAGAACCTTACAGGATTTTTGCAAAACCTCGAGTTGGGGGTGTTCATCTGACATCGTCGGGTGCGGGGGATTTCCCCAGCCGGAACTGTCCCGCACCAGATGACGTCAGATGAGGATTCCCAACATGCGGGTATATAAGCTTAGGACTTTCACGAACTCTTCATTCTGCCTTCACTTGACAAAGGGAGCAGTTGGCTCCCGAAACGTCGTGTTTTTAAACCTTACGCCAAGGTTCAAATATCTGTTTGTTATAGTCCTAGGGAAGTCTCCCCCCCCCATGTGTCATCTTCATAGAAAATTACATTGGCTCCAATGCCCTAAAATATTATATTTTGGTTTGATTTCTTGGTTTGGTATTTTCGTTAAAATGATACATTCAAGCTCATTCCTGACTGTGTGGTGGTATGAAGGTAATATATTGTGTACCAAAGTGTAAGTCTAATTTCAAATCCCATTGGTACAAGTGTGTGCCATTTTATTTTAAACCAATCTATTTTTCGAAGATTAATTCACCTGTTTGGCAGAGGGTTAAATTTATTTGGAAGTTGTGGGTCCTGATGCATGATGGCCATAGCTGTCCTTGTGCCCTAATATACACACACACACACTCATTCTTAAAATGGACCGACTAGTCAATCTTTTTAGAGTCGAATATTCGATAAAACTATTAACCAATAAGGGCATAGAAATTAGGGTGGTTTGCACCAATTGATATAAGCTATTGAGAAAATACACCATTCTCACGATTTGCAAAGACATGGAAATAGTTTTTCCTTAAATTTTAATGCCTATGTATAGTAACGAAAAAAATATAATTTTTCATTTTGTTTAGTCCTGTAATATTCTGTCGATTCATGTTTTATATAGTTTGTGTTATTTATAACTAAGGTTTTCTTAGATTTGGAAGCCAAGTTGGAAGAATGTTCTGGAGCACGTACACGTCTGATTGCAACAGATGGTGCTTTTAGTATGGATGGCAATATTACTCCTCTCAGGTGACATACATATAATATTTTGTTTCGTTATTCGCTGAATTGTTTAATTATTCTATTAAATGTATTTTCCATGTATATAACCTGTCGATTGATTCATTTTAGGCAAATATGTGACCTGGCAGAGAAATATAATGCAATGATTTTTGTTGATGAATGCCATGCTACTGGCTTGCTGGGGAAAACTGGCAGGTATGACAACATACGGTGGTGCTTGAGGGTGTATGAATATGAGACTACTCTATGCAGTTGTGCTCAAATTTGAAGTAACTATTATAAATAAGGTCCCTGCAATATATATGCTTTAACAGTGGTTAAATCTAGAATTCCCTATGTACATATTTTCTAGAATGAAATTCAAAAAAATTCTAGAATAAAATTCGAAAAAAAAAAAATTCTAGAATAAAATTAGAAAAAAAAAAAAATCTAAAATAAAATTCAAAAAAAAAATCTGGAATAAAATTAGAAAAAAGTTCTAGAATAAAATTTAAAAAAAAAATTCTAGAGTAAAATTTAAAAAAAATTTAGAATGAAATTTGAAAAAATAATAGAATAAATTCCGAAAATAAACTTGGTGGTAAGTTTTTGAACTTATATTAAATGTTCTTCAGCATTCATACATTTGGATTCAGTGGTAATATATTCACTTAGCATGCCATTAACCCAGGTTCCATTCATTCCCAATGGAGTCCCCCCCACCACTGAAAAAACAAAGAATGCTTACTGATTAACTTTCCAGTGCCTTTTGGTGGTTGGTTCCCTAAGCGTTAAGAGGTTTAAATTCCTTAGAAAACTGTAGGTATCATCACCTTGACCTTGTGCCATGAAATACCAATAAATTGTACAATAGCAAAAATGGCATTTCTGTAATTTGATTATGCCATTATCTCATCCAAAGTTGCTTGTTTGTTTCATTTAAATGTATTATACCTTTACTACTGAAGAAATCTCAATTAACTAACGTATATGAGTATTTAAGGATATTATTAAAATATGTATAAATTTTATTTAAACGATATTTTTATATTCTCGTTAAAAACATTCAAAGGCTTGAAGGTAACTAACACAGTCGTAGGCTGCCTAAATTCTTGAAGTGAAAAATAATTGGTAAAATATTAAGCTGATTTTACTAATTTCTGCTGATAAAAATTAATTGAAAACATTAACTGAGCTAATTTTTATTTGTATTATTTGACTTATGAGTATTTTTTTTTTATCAGAGGCACTGAAGAACATGCGAACTTGATTGGCAGAATTGACATCATAAATTCCACTTTAGGAAAAGCTCTTGGTGGAGCCGCTGGTGAGTATGTCAAATGGCAAGTGCACTTCATATGCATTTGTGCTCAAAATTAGTGCATAAGACATCCGTACATAAGTTCCTTTTGCACATTAGATTACATCTGAATGCATACATTGTACTGAACATGTTCACCAGATATAACAATGCACTCTATCCCAACATATCTAAAATTCAATTCAATTCTTTGTGAACCTTGTGACAGCATCGAGGTGATGCATTTGGTAATAATACAAATAAAATCACCTGGGTCCGATTCTGACAGGTAGTCAACACTTGCAGTACTTTTTTTTTTTTTTAATACAGATCTGGAGTGATTCTTTAGACCAAGGGTTGGCAACCTATACCATGTGTGCCACACATGGCAGATTGAGCAAATATTAAAGGCACAAGGAGTGATGTAAAGGGAAAAAAAAATTAAACCTGAATACAACTGTTAAAATTCAAAAGAGGTGTCTATTTATTTTCAAATAAAATCTATTCCTGTTTTCACACTTTTTGAAGAGCAGTGTTGTAGATATTGGTGGGGAAAAATATACAAAACAGTAAATCTGCAGTCAAACTTACTGACCATTTGAACCACCTTTCGTTCTATATATTTCTATCCAAAATTGCATTTTCTCCCCGTCTTAATTTCCTCAACTGTCACTTGAATTTGTTCTTCGCAAGGTTAAGGTTGTGAGTAATTCTTTTTACCAAAATGTCTACCATTAAAAAAACCGTATATTTGTTCTTTCCAAAACTCTTTTTTGACTAGAAAATGTGGATTAATACAGCAATAGGATTGCGGTATTTGGGCTTCATACAGTCGTTCCTCGCTATTCGCGGTTTTCATTAGTAAGGGATTTTTTTAGTAAAATTGGAAGTTTTCAGGTTGAAGAATAATGTATACGTACTATTACATGTAGGCCTACTACTATGGACTAAAAATGAGCGGATAAAGATAAAGTATACACGTATGTGAACGTTTTGAGTGTTGTTACTCCATACTACTGTATGTGGTTTCTAAACTTTTTTAGTTTGTACAAGAATAAATACGATACGAAAATAAAGGTAAGTAAAACATATTTATTTTTTCTAAATTTTTTCGTAAATATATTGTAGTAATGTACAGCATTCAATATGCAAGACAATTATTATGAACGTAACCCTCCTTTTCACATATAGTTTTGATTTTGCCATTCATGGATAGTTAATAGAACGTAACATCCCGTATTAAAGGAACGACTGTATTGTTGAACTACCGTAAATCATATATCAAGTGTATAAGGACATTTTCAGGAAAAGAATCTTGTTTTGGGAACATACCAGAGATCTGCTTAGTTTGTATTGATATTTGAATAGTAACATAAATATTCTTTGTTTGTTGGGCAGTTTTACTGGCACGCATAGACTTTGCAGCATTACTTTGGCATAGTGCCCCAAAAAGGTTGCCAATCCCTGCCCTAGGCAAAAGAGGTTCCCTTTCCTTAGAAAACTGTACATGAATTTTTGTACACTTTTTCACTAATGTTACTGTCATACGTGATTGACTGACGTATATACTTAACACTAATATTGGTGGAAGTAATATTTTGGGTTAGGGATTTTGTAATGCCTCAATTTCTTTTTTTGATGCCACTTGCATGTTTTTCAGAGCAAACAAAATCATGTTGTGGTGAGTAACATGTAAAATGTTTTCAAGGTGGATATACAACAGGAAAGGCGGACATTGTGGACATGCTGAGGCAGAAATCTCGACCATATTTGTTTTCAAATTCCCTCCCTCCGCCTGTTGTTGCATGTGCTAGCAAGGTTAGAATAATTTGAATAGTTTTTGTATTACAACGAATACTAAAATTTATTATTATGCATCTTTAATTCCTTTAACTATACCTCTAACCATCCTGCTAATAGGAAGCTAATTACACTAATATTTGCCTGTAATTATAAAACTTAAATTGTTCTTCTTGTTATAACTAACCTTTTGTAATCAAACACAGTGTGCTCCTAAGAAAACTGTGACATTTTATCTTGAAATGGGTTCCATTCCCAATCTTTATAAACTTGGTTGCATGGAAATGTATCAGGTTTTTCATGTCATATTAAGCTATTTGTCCTACCTCACCTGACCCGATGTTGAGTATAAAACTGTAACCAAATTTAGTATAAAACTGTAACCAAGTTTAGTATAAAATCTTGAAATGGATTCCATTCCCAATCCTCATAAGCTTGGTCACATGGAAATGTATCAGGTTTTGCATGTCACATTAAGCTATTTGCCCTACCTGCTGTTTAGTATAAAACTGTAAAAAGTTGGTCTAAAATAACCTCAAATTGTTAGTCATTGAATAATCAGTACTGATTTCCCTGTCTGATTATCACTATATATTTTTTCCTTATAATTCCGTCAACTTATGCTATCAAGAGAGTGTGTCACTAAATTGGGCAGTTTCAAAAGCATCACGAAGAATAGATACTTTTGTCTTTTTAGTTCTAATGCTTGTGAACATAGTGTACACATATTTTTTTTTTAAATTTAAGCTATTTAACAATTTAACATTGATCACACTACCACCTTTCTTAAAACAAGTAACCTTGGAAGTTTCAAACTCTGGTCGTGATGGCGTGGGCTTATAAAACAGTACGATTCTGAAGAATCCTAAACTCTTTTCGAAATTCATATTGAATGATCATAAAACTGCCACACTTTTTATAAAATATCTTCACTACATAAGTGCACAGTTTCATTGTAACTCGAACACTTTAACATTCGTCGCAAAGTGACAGTAGCAGCATTTGTTCCCGTGTTGCCAAAACAGAAAAAGAAAACATCACAAAATCATCTGATTTACTATACACCCTGTTCAAATAAGCGCCTTTGAAACATGATTTGATAAAATGTGATACTTTTAATCAAAATTCCTTAAAGTTAGAGAATCCTTTTAATTTAAATAGTGAGGATATAATGTGATGCAAGCTTGCCCTCCTCCCCCGTGTTTTTTACTTGTATAAAAATTCATTTTTCACTCAATGACTAGATATTGGATTTCTTGTGTTGTTTTATTACACATTTTCCAGTTTTTCATTGATCCTTCTACATAGTGATTTAGATTACAATAAATCTTTTTAACCATTAGTCATAGAAAGAACTTCCAGGGGTTGAAAATCGATCAAATTATGTGACAATGCCGGTTGTATTGTTTATTGTACAAGGTATGGTATATGTATAAAAATACGAAATGTAAATTTTATATGGGTCTTCTTTCAAAATGTTTCCAATTAGAAAAATATTGCATTATATGTAATTAGTCAAATAAAGGAAATGTATATTTCTAAGTAGAATATTCGTGGAGTTATTGAAAGATAAATTTAATTTTTTATATCTTTTTAACGCTGTTTTGGCGAAATAATGAAAACCCTCAGAGGACTACTACTGGGAGAAAAAATGGGGTGCATGTAAACTTGTTTTGAGTAGAACTCATAATTTAATTAAAGTGTCATTTTTTTTTTTTATTTTTTTTTTTCCAATTTGGAAATGGCCCCTAACACACTTTGGTAATCCAAATCAAAAATTTTAAATGTACGATATCTCAACGAAGAAGCCATGTAGAAACGTGAATTTTTTCCATTTAACTGTTTAGATATAAGGCATTTCTTTAATTTGAAATTTTTTGGTAGAGGGCCTGTATAAAGAGTAAAATTCCATATTTTTATACATATACCATCCCTTGTAAAATAAATAACAGGTTCAGTATTTTCGTATAATTTGATTGCCTTTTTTTTTATACACCCAAGCTTTTTTTCTTTGTTAAAAAGATAATTATAGCAGCATCTATTATGTATTGTAATACCCTGTATAATAATTTGTGGCATGTGAAAAAGTGGACATAGTAACTTGATGTAGTTAGTCAATGTGTGAAATTTAAATAACAAAAACTTACTTAAATTTATTCTAATTTATAATTGAAACTAATGATGTAGTTCTTTGGACTATAAGCACCACACTTTGTCAGAATTTATCTCCATTGGGTTATTTCTTGAAGAGTTCATTTATTACTTTTGAAAACAACGAACTTATTTGGCACAAGTGAACCTTTATCATGTTTGTCCTATTATACACTTGCACTCAATGTTAGAGGATGATATGCACAAGCCTTATAGATTATTTGTGATTTTTGAACGTGAATCTGCAACCTATTTATCCACACTAACAACTTTCCAAACATAATTCCAGTTTTCTGTTTGTTATAGGCACTGGATATTATTAGTCAGAGCTCTTCACTTGTTGACAAACTGAGCAAGAACACCCACATGTTCAGATCTGCCATGAAAGCTGCAGGTTTAAAAGTAATTGTAAGTGTAAATTCCTGATTCATCACACACGAGAGAGTTGTAACCAACTCGTATTTTTTAAGTAGAATAAGCCAAACATACAGCAATAATTATGTCTAATTTTCTTATACTAGTCATTGTCTGTTAATAAAATTTTATTACTAGAACTGATGTCTAGGTAATTTTAACTATAGTTTCAGTCACGTCAAAATTTTTTTATTTCTCGCCAATATTTACCAATGCTCTGGGCTCTTCCTCAAACTAAGCCTGTTCTAAAATTGCTCCATTAACGATCATGACTGCAATCATTAATGATTGTGACTGCAGTCATTAATGATTGTGACTACAATCTTTTGATTTCAAATCCCGCTGAAATTATATATTTTTTAAATACATTATGGTTTGGTGAGCACAATATACTATAGCACTCAAGATATGAACAGTTTTATAAACGCTATAAAATTCATGAATGATTTTGTCGATCAGTGAGGACAACTGTATAAAAAAAGTTATTTCAGCTATGTTCATAGGCGTAGGCATAAAGTTCATAAGGGGGGGGGTTTATGGGCTCAAAGACTGAGTTACAGAGCTACAACTCATGTATTTCTATGTTAAATGTGCACAATTTTATTGCAGTGGGAGTTTACAATCCCTCAAAATCACCCCACTGGCTATACCTATGGCTATATTCCATATCCGACATATACACTTTTTGCATCAGAATCTATTGAAGGCAGAAGACGCTTCAATCTGTATGTTGGCTATAACTATCTATTAAATCTTTTTTCTAGTTAAAAAAAATTCAATAACAGCAGTCATTAGCTTTTAGTTGAAATGATTCTAATGTCAATAACATTTTACAAAGTTCTTTTTAATTATAAAATCATTTTTAGTTTTCTTTATCTGATGTTGGTTTTTACACACTCACCTGATTTTCATCGTCTGATCACCATTTGTTTTTCGTGTGTTTAATACACACTTTCTACCTTTATGTGAAGTCTAATTCATCTCTTATTAAAACAGTATCTACAACCATACCTCATTTGGTGCAGAATGGCACTTGCTGTCCTTCAACCATAAAAACTAAAGCAATGAACCAATGATAAACAACCTTAAAATGTAGCTATATTATATTCCCATTGACAAAGAAATTACATAACAGATGTTATAAGCCAGTGGTTCTCAATAGATGGTACACAGGTTAGGTTAGGCCCACAAACAGAAAAAAAAAAAGTTTTTTTTTTCTATAAGGGACTAAAGCTTTTACCTCAATGCTACTTTGTTAATGCTTTGGGATAAGCTCCCCCTAGTTATGCCATATCTATATAACATTCATGATAATTTTGCTTTCATATCTTCTGACCCTGCGATGAAAACTAATTGAGAACCACTGTTATATCCATGTTAGATAATACATTTCTTTTAAAGGAAATGAGAATATACACCTTTGTATTAGTGCTATAATTTTTCAATATTTGTATTTTCTAGTCTTTGTTAGTGTTAACACTTGATTTTTGCACTCTCCGTTTAAATGACCGTGCCTTCTTAATATATGTCTTTGAGTATTACAGTGCTATTAAGTATTAAAAGTATATTTTTAGGGAGATGATCATCCAATATGCCCAATCCTGGTATATGAGGAAAAGCTAGCTATCAGCATGGCGAACAAAATGTTAGGTAAGAATTTAAACCTTGTGTATATGACAGCTACATATCATAGGCATAATGTATATCATAAAAGAATGAATAACATAGCAGGGGCAGTCTGTGGCAAAATTTAAGTGAAGATGTGTGTGAAGCTAATTTACCAAAGCACATTAATTTGCGGTCTATGCTCGACAAGAAACTGGTTTTTACCTCATTCAGTAAATAAGAAAGAAATTTATGGTAACTTTGGGTTTTGGTGAATTGGTTTCACGCAGCTTCACTTAAATCTCGCTACGGGCCGCCACTGCTACATAGTCATAAATTTGCTGTGGCTACAAAAATCTTATTTTTGCATTACAGAAAAAGGAATATATGTTATCGGTTTCACTTACCCTGTTGTGCCAAAAGGTATGTGATTTGAGAAAAATTTATGACGTTCTGTAACTTGTGTATGCTGGAATTTTTAATAAATATTCCTCTGTGCTTTCTTGTTCAAGAATAGTTAGTCATGCACGCCGGGACTTGTCATTTTCTTACGAATCTGAATCTTTTAATTTCCTGGGGGAGCAAATTCCAGACTGTTGTCCTTGCACCATAAAAATACAATCAACCAACCAAATCCCAGACTATGTTAAGTAGAAATAAACGACATGCATTATACAGTGCCATTGGTACTCTCTTGCTTAATTGCACAGCAGACCAAAATATTTCTTCTATGCTATTCATAGGCATACGCAGAAAGTTCATAAGGGGGAGGTTATAGGTTGAATGGGGAGGGGGTTGCAATTTGCAGAACTAAAACTCTATGTATTCATATGTTATACACATGATCTATGGGGGAGCTGATGCCTTGGGCCTTGCAATATTAGGAGCCTCAACGTGGTAATTCACTATATATTAGACATGCATGTATGTCAATTTTGAAGGCCTCTAAAATGTTAATTGCCCCAGGCCTCGCATTTTCTCTAAAAGGCCCTGGTTATACATACAAAATGTCATCGCAATGGGAGTTTTACAACCCCCACTACATATGCCAGTGATGCTACTGTAAGGCTTTGAAATTTTTAAAAAATTTTGTAGGGTAAAAATTAGAAAGTGGTTCTTTGTTGATTGACAGGAACACTAGTGAAAAAGTTGCAAGGTCATCTACACAAAACCACATGTGAATGATTCTAAGGGGTGCGACCGAATATTCCACTATCTTTGAAGCCAAATACCGAATATTTGGCAACCAAATATCAGTTTCCTTTCAAATTCACTATGAATATAAACAAAAATGTGTCTGTGACAAAAATGTGTCTGTGATGTTTTAAGTTGAGAATAAAATTAAGTCCATTTTTTTAATTTTGTATAGCTGAATATTCAGTTAGCTTCAAGGCTGAATATGAACTTACTTTAAAATTAAAAAAAATGGGTTTTAATTTTATTCCCAATTATAAAATTAACAAATACATTTTATTTGTATTTGTAGTGAATTTTAAAGGAAGTTTATATTTGGATGCCGAATATTCAGTCACATCACTGATTCTAAGTCAAGTCATGGACTATTCTAAGCTATCTACTGTCCGTTCACAAAAAGAAGTCTTGTGGAAAAACCGGTTTTGTGGCATCGACACCTGTTGTTTCTGGCTTTTTTCACTGGATTTCTTTTTTGTGAATGGACAGTAAGTCATATAATTCTAAGCTACGTAAGTCATGGATGATTCTAAGCTATCTAAATCATGAACCATTCATAATTAAAGGAAATGTGATTAAATTTAAGTTATTTACCATAGAACATGTGCCGTTTTTCTCACTATGGTCTTGGCTTTGGTGCTCTATGCGATAAAGGTTCGGATTCCTCAGAAACTGTCTCTGCTGGTGCAGCATGACCATTGCTGACCTTGCACTGTAGGTAAAACATAAACGAGTGCTGCTGTGGTGTAGTGGTAATGTTCTCATCTAACATGCCGTTATTAAAAGTATGCTTACTGACATTGGTCCAAGGGCTGGTTCTCTGGGGCTTAAAAGGTTTGGGTTTCATCAGAAAACTGTATGTCCTAGCATAGCATGATCATTGTAACATAAAACCTAAAAAAAATTCATTCAATTATTTGAACTCAATGCTGTGATATATTGCCATCCTTACGCCATAAAAATACAACCAATCTGTGATATCTTGTCGATGTTGTGAATTATATTAATTTTCAGATCATTCTTGAATACTGCGCAGCAGTATGCAAGTTAATTATTTTAAATTAATGGATTATACAATAATTTTTGCCCTTACATTTAAGTAATGTTTGTTAGACTCGTTAACCTGTCTATTAACGAATTTAAACCAGAATCTTAAGTGCATTCGTGGCTAGCAAATAGTCATCACAGTGCAATTGACAACAACAACAACAAAAAGAATAAGATGAAAATTCTGCACAATAATTTTTGCCACCCATCCACTTTTAAATAGATCCAACTAGAGCTTTTTTATATTTGGAGGAAAAAAAAAACAAGAGGCGCCGTCCTCATCCTGGATTCGAACCAGGGTCCCCATATTTATTTAGCCTGCGGTATCTTGACCAACTAGATGAACGAACAAATGCAATGATGCAATGCTTGATGGACAAGAACAAACGCATTTTTCTCCGTATGTGATGATGTAAGATATTATTACCCTTCACAGGGATAACACAATTGCCAAATAATGGTCAACACAGAAAAGCCTCCGGGGCGAGATTTTTGTGAGTTTTTCGTGGGGGAATTTATTATACAATAATTTTTGCCACCCATGTATAAGTTGCTCAAACTAGAGATTTTTTATATTTGGAGAAAAAGAGGGTACTTAAACGTGGGTGGCAAAAATTATAGTATAATAAATTTCCCCCACGAAAACTCACAAAATTATCGCCCCGGAGGCTTGAGTGAGGACAATTTTGGCAATTGTGTTATCCCTGCGGAGGGTAATATCTTATACCATAATATATGTAGAAAAATGCGTTTGTTTTTGTCCTCATTCATCTAGTTGGTCAAGATACTGTGGGGACCCTGGTTCGATGACGGCGCCTCTTTTTCTCCAAATATAAAAAAGCTCTAGTTTGAGCTACATAAACGTGGGTGGCAAAAATTATTGTATAATAAATTCCCCCATGAAAAACTCAAAAACCTTGCCCCGGAGGTTTTACTGTGTTGACCTTTATTTGGCAATTGTGTTATCCCTGTGAAGAGTAATAATATCTTAAAGCTTAAATTAATGGAGTCTACTTTCAGGTAAAGCAAGGGTGCGAGTGCAAATTTCGGCAGCCCACTCCGAAGAGGATATCAGACGAGCGGTTGAAGCATTTTCAAATGTGGCCAAAGAGCTAGACATTCGTGCAGAGGTTTAAGATGAATTACAGTGAGAAAGCTGAAGATGTGATATAAAAAAATATAGATTTATTTCTCCATTTATTGAATCTCTTTTTTTTTTTGCGAAGCCGCCAATTTGTCTTCAGACGTTCCATATACAAAGTTCAGTTGTTAATCCGTTAATTAGATGTAGTAAAAAAATGGAAATTTTAACATTCCATTTAATTGTTGAATGCATTTATTTTGCTGCTGAATGTTTTTGCATTAAGTCAATTGTGATCAAGTGTGATCTATTTTTTCTTATTGTTTGGTTATTAGGAACTGTTACCATTACTTTTGTTTTTATATTTGTTTTGGTAAGACCAGAATAAATTAATAAAATTTATAACTTTGTTTTGAATTTTTATTTAAACCACATCGTTGGGGAGTTGTAAAAGTAGAAAATATCATCGTTCACGATTATACTAATTTGTTTCCAATGCATACTTTGTATAAAGCTGTTCATTGAATTGTGTTTTCATTGTTTACAAAGATTTAGAATATAATAAGCAGATAATAGACCTCGGGTTTTCAAACTTGTACGTACCCTCAAAAAAATGTGTTCGAAGTAGTATACACATTTATAGTAATAAAGATCAGGTTTTTGAAATTTGATTGTTTGCTCCATATTTCTACCATTATTTTCAGATTACCTGCAAATTTTTTTATCTCTAATAGTCGTGCCACTGATTACCGCAGATAATGTGTAGTTAACTGTATTTCTGTTTTCTTAATTCTAAGAGGGGCTGAGAGCTAATTTATATTTCAAGAAAAACAATTGTTGCTACGTAGGCAATTACATGAACAAAAAAATTTTTTTGACACATAATTTAAGTGATTGACCTAATAATGCAGCAGATTAAAAAAAATTAAAAAATTCCCTTCTCTGGCACTGAGTACTGTTGCCATTTAGTCATCAAAGATACAGAAAACGATTGTTTTACCATACTGGAGGCAATTGGGAATTGTCAAGCATGCATAATAGGTGAAGGACATCAAAAGAAACAACTTTGGTCCAGTGAACCAATATCTAAAAATGAGTTGTTCTGGATTCTTACAGGAATGTAAGATATTACCCTTCACAGGGATAACAATTACCAAGTAATGGTCAATGTACAAAGCCACTGGGGTGAGTCTTTTGTGGGATATTTTTTATTACAAATAAATTTGACACCCATGTATTTGTAACTCACACTAGAGCTATTTTTGTTTTAGGAGGAGAAAAAGAGACGCCGTCCTCATCCCGGATTCGAACCAAGGTCCCCGCAGTGTCTTAACCTTCTAGACAAATGAGAACAAGAACA
The DNA here is from genome assembly GCA_006491805.2 of Dysdera silvatica. Taxonomy (NCBI): domain Eukaryota; kingdom Metazoa; phylum Arthropoda; class Arachnida; order Araneae; family Dysderidae; genus Dysdera; species Dysdera silvatica. Next base: position 62,357,386 of record QLNU02003225.1, on the reverse strand, counting down.
AAGGCACTTTTCTCCGTATATAAGGATGTAAGATATTATTACCCTTCACAGGGATAACACAATTGCCAAATAATGGTCAACACACAAAGCCACCGGGGCGAGTTTTTTGTGGGGGATTTTTTATTACTAATAAATTTGACACCCACATATTATTAGCTTGTGGGTGTCAAATTTATTAGTAATGAAAAATCCCCCCCATGAAAAACTTGCCTTGGTGGCTTTGTGTGTTGACCATTATTTGGCAATTGTGTTATCCCTGTGAAGGGTAATAATATCTTACAACTTAATATACGGAGGAAAGAGCGTTTGTTCTTGTCCTCATTCGTCTAGTAGGTCAAGACACCGCGGGCTCAACGTGGGGACCCTGGTTCGAATCCAGGATGAGGACGGTGTCTCTTTTTCTCTTAAACAAAAGCTAATAATACGTAGGTATCAAAGTTATTAGTAATTACAGGGATGTTATTTGCATTCACATTAGTTAATCATGTAACAAAATTTACTGTTCCAGTCTAGAACCATATTGGAAAAGGTTCTACGGTCCTAAACAATTTCCCATGGCCAAATTTATGCAGTTGGGGAATTTATAGCCCAAATATGAGGCTCCCGTTTGGGCCATAAATTCGAACTTTGGGATATCAATGAGTATTAGACCAGCATTACCATATGAATCGATTGGTCCAGAGGAAGACTGGCATAATTGTTCGAGTGCTGATATTACATCAAGTTAAGCAAATCAGGGCTTCTCAAAGTGTGGTTCATGACCCTATCTGAGGTCTCATAATTAAATTGGATGCTTTTTCTCGTTAACTTTTTGTTCAATAAGGCTTCTTTTAAGAGAATGTGAGACATGGCTTGTGATTTTTGATTGGTAGTTTTATGCTTTTTTCAAAATGGCTGCTCATCATGATCCTGTCTTGGATTACAGTGCTGTCTTTGGCGGCCACCCTTCCCAACACATCCCCCTTGCCCACTAGTTCTACAACTCCAATTCAAAATATTAGAATAACTAAGAAGGGCAATG
>QLNU02003225.1:62335156-62348799 GCA_006491805.2 Dysdera silvatica | reverse complement strand
AATTTAGCTTTTTTGCATGGGGTGGGGGTAGAATTGGAGCAAATGCACAATTTTATTTTTCATAAGAATTAAAGAAAAATGAATACTACAGGAGCCCTTTTTACTACATATTTATGGACACCCATGCTTCCAAATATATCCTATTCATTCTATTGTGTGTATCTTGTATGTATGGAAACAGCTATGTAGACTAATTTTTCAGTCGCCAATAAACGCCAGTTTATTTTGCAGAATTTGGGCATTATTCTTGGGCACACAAGAGAAGAAAGGACAGCATCTCCATCAACAAATTATGAAGGAAGAACACATAGTTATCTTAACAGAACCCGATTCGTTATATGTTACATGAGACAGTGGTTCCGCTGTAAATATTAAAAAAAAGTATGGTGAACTTTCTCAGCAAAAATAATATAAACTTATCTAAACTGGTTCTGATGGCACAGCTGTTAATATAAGGCAGAAAAATGGTGTGATATCACAGCTAAAATATTTCGTAGAACCATTGCATTTATTTTATCTGTTTATTTCATTGCAACGAATTGCCACACCGCCATTTGTTTGAAAAGCTGGATGAAAAGACATTGAGTTCAAAGCAGTTCTCTATCACAATCGCACAAGATCTTCAATCTTGTAAATGCTTACGGCTACTAATTTCAAGGCAATCCCTATAGAATTGCCCACTGGACCCAAAGGACTTAAGTAGTGATCATAAATATCTTTAAGATATTTGCCTCGTCATTTAAAATGGTAAACTACCATCAGATCTGGCCAACAGACAACAAAGTAAAATGCCACACTCAAAGTGGCTAACTAAAGCCAATTGTATACTGCGGCTTTATGTATGAATTGGAAATCCATCGGAAAAGTTAAAAATTTTAACGGATTTCATTATGAAAGTGTATACACTTACTTGGTTCGAAATCAAAACTTGTCCATGGGTACGAGCAGAAGATGCTCAGAAACACTTACTACGAAGGATAAAAAAGTCAGATTATTTACCCGAAGATCTAAAAGGGATTGTATGTAAAGTAATTCAGAGAAATGCTTTTTTCTGCACATTCCAAAAATATTTTGCTTGCTATGCTACAAGGCAAAAGGAAACACATTCGCAAACTAGAATTAAGGTGCATTATGAAAGGAAAAAACAACAACACAGCAACTTTCGAAAATACGCATGTTTGGAATACCAAAGTTGAATTTCGATGCGGAAGGATACTTCAATCTAATTAACTGATCATACGAATGTTTGAGCGAGCCTCTAATTACTCAACATTTCAATGAGGACAAACTTATAAGGATGATTCAAGCTGGCTCTATAATGGCTATTGCCAACTTTCCAGGTCACTCGCAAGCAGTCGAGCGAGGCAAAAAATTGGCAACTGAAACCTCAGCGAGTGTTTCTGGTGAAAAAAATGAGAGATGGATTTATAAGAAGTCATCTCAAATCTCCGCGTGATATGCCTCAATTTGAGACAAAAGGGCATTTTTTCGTCCAAATTTGGTGCTGCCATGACACTTGAAGGTGATGCTTAGAAAAAACGAAATGTTGCAGAACAAGTTTCTCAATCAACAGGCCATCATTCTAACTCATAGCCAAATAGGGAAAAAAAAACTTTGTTTCTTTTGTACCCATCGTGATAAAAGCTTTTTTTTAATTGATAACTGTGGCACCATCTGAAGATAACGTTTAAACAACACAAATTTTTTCTAAAAGGCTTATCTCACCAATAGGCAATTATTGTAAATATAGACATTAATAAATAGTTAAAAACAATTTTTTTTTGCCTTATTTCACTCCAGCCTAGTGGTCACAATAGGACACAGTATTATAAACCTTACATTATTGTCCTTTCGAACAATGTATTTTTTGATTTCCTCCCAGAAAAGACCCCCATAATCATTCTCGACCTTCTAAGTGTACCAGTTATCATCCTCATTTTTTTAAGTCAATGAGTTATCTTTCTTTTACGTGAGCAGGTTATCATCATAGGCATAGGCAGAAAGTTCATAAGGGGGTTATAGGCTTAATGGGAGGGGTTACAGAGCTACAACTCATATATTCCTATGTTAAATATACAAAATTTCATTGCAATGGGGGGTTACAACCCCCAAAACCGACCCTAGTTACACCTATGGTTATTATTCTCTCACTCTTTCCAAGTGAACGAGTTACTGTTCCCATTCTATTAAGTGAACCACTTATATTTTAAATGAGAGAGTTACTGTTTGTGTTTTATTGTGCAACAAAGGTCACGATGCACTTGTGACTAGTTTTCTGAAGACTCTGAACCCCTGTTGCCTGGGGAACCAAACCCAGGACAATGGTGGAAAAAAAAATCCAGCATCATTGGAATCAAACTTGGGTTAATGGCATGACAAACGAATGTATTATCCTTATGGCACTGAAGAGCTGAACGAGTTGTTATTCATGGCATGCCTGGAATTGGAGGCCTCACGTAATGGGTAATAGACGATTTTATAAGCAACGCTTCTCAACCAAACACTAGCCATTAGTAATGCATAGTTACTATGCATTACTATGCATTAGTAATGCATAGTAACTTTGACCAAAATGAACTATCTGCATTTTCGCAAAATTAAACTGCACGGCCTATCAAATAAGCTTTAACACACAGACCTAACACTACACCAAATGCTTATGTGGTTTCAATCATTTATGTCGTAATACACAATGGTGTTGAAAGATATTTAGTCAATTCCTAGCGAGCGAGTCCAACTTTGTTCGAAGCGTGAAAACAAATTTGGATTGAGTTACCTTCCAGATCATGCTCAGCTACGAACTCCTGAGAATTGCAATCTTCATTCTCTTTCGGCGAAGAATACAAATCGTTCAGATAAGGTATCACAGACATCTCACGGAATCTATCAATACTGGCTCGTGGTAAAAGAGCGGCACGGTCTGAAGGTGGCAAATGCCTCTTTTTAATCCAACTATGAAAACATTCAAAAAAATATAAATTATAGTAATTACAAATTTATGTCAATGTTTGCTATAACACTTACCACATACATACACACATATAGTCAAATAATGCTAAAGTGCTTCAAATGGACATATCAACATACTCGTGTGTCCTAGTTTGCTGCAGCGATAGCCTATCCTGGGCATTCTTACGTAACATACCTGAAAAATATATTGCTTTAGATTAATGAAATGCAGATAATAAATAAGATTATAAGATGTCAATATATAATTTATATTTAAAGAATCTGATTCACACAAAGTCTTAGATTGTAACAAAAGAATACAGTTTCACCAGGAGATCCCACAACAAACAGTTATTTCGATACTGGCGTAAGGTTTAAAAACACGACGTTTAGGGAGCCAACTGCTCCCAAAGCTGAAATGAGTAAACTCAGTTGAAGTTAATTTTCTGATGACAATTTGATTTTGTAATTGAAATTCTACTTGCTCAAGAAGTACTGTTGCCAAAATGCTAAAAAAAAGTTGTAGGAAAATGCTAAAAAAAAGTTGTAGGAAAATGCTAAAAAACATTAATTGCTTTTGTCGCTCGAAAAGTCGTATCAATAAAATTATTTACATCAACAATGCTTTGAAATATAAAGGACTAGTTATTTTTGAAAATATTGACATATTTATGAAAAAAAAAAAATACAATATAAGTTGAGACATCAACATCGTTCCAGTTAAAGTGCGTTGCCACAGCCAATCAGCATTCATTTCTGTAACAAAGAGATGGCCAATGAATGAAGATTGAATATGGTGTATGCATGTGGGTATTTGTCATTGCGTGAGGGGATAGGAAGAAGTGAGGTGGGGAGGGTTACTGCAAGAAACACACTTTAAGGTTAAAAAAAAAACCCAATGAAACATAAATCAAAGTTATTAAAAAAAAGCAAAGTTTTTTTACAAGATACTGAACCACTGTCATTATTTTGCAATGGACACAAATTTTTTCTTGTGTTTTACAATAACTCGTCACATTTTGCAAAAAAAAAAAGACCATACCTTAACCCTTTAAACATTCTCGACCTCCAAATACAAATAACGCAGGAGATTCCATTCCACCGAAAATTGCAATGAACTCATCTGTTTTCCCCCTCACCTGACCCCTTATCATGCATAAATAAGTTGCTGGCTGTCCACAGGGTAAGAAATGAATGACGAGTTTTTTGTAATGATTGAATGTTTGAATTCAATCTGTTTCAAACATTACTAAAAGAAAATGCTTTCTGACCTTACTCCTACTTTGATCCTTTGAAAACTTGCTAACTTTCTGGCTTGGAAAGGAGCAGACACTATGTGTTTCCTTCCTTTCTTTTATTTAACTTGTTTATCCACTACAAACTTTCGTCCATACACACAGTCTACACGCCCCCACCTCTCTAGTGACAAAAATTCATACATTGCAGGCCCCAATCCCATGCACATTATGGGGCATACCACATTATGGGGCATACCCCTGCGGATTTGCACATGCCATGCCCTGGCTGTATGGAATTTTAAAAATGTGTAATGTAAGGATAGCAACGTTTTGGCTGCGTAAAAACGCTACAGAGCTAAATCAGTAATGAAGTACCCAGAGCAATCTGGGAAATCTTGAAATGACCCTCCACAGAAGAATATCTTAAAATATTTTGACCCCTTCCTCGTAGAATTTTTTGTTTCCCGCCACGGCCATTCTTTTGAGCGTGTTTTTAACCCAGGGAGGAAGATGGGGGTGGGGTGACATGGATAGCCCACAGCCTTGGGTTGGCCAAGAAAGGGGCAACCTGCCCCCCCCCCTCAAGGGGATAGGGTCCTTGAATGAAGACAACTGTGCACAGGGGCATCTCTATGTGCCTAACATGGTCAACTTCCCCCAACTATATCTCCCCCCCCTCCTTGAGTAATAAGTAAAGGGATGGGGTGTTCAAACGGGTGCCATAAAGAATTTTGAAGAGGAAACAAAAAGGAACAAGAAAAGATCGCTGAAGTGCAAAACAGATATTCTGGAATCGATGAATCCTGTTTTCAGAGAATAAACTGTGGTTAAAAATGCCTGTCGCATTTTCGCGATGGGCAATATATATATATATATTTTTTTTTTCATATTTTTGAGCAACTTTTTGCATTTTGCGAAAAATGCGACTGCAGCTTAAAACCTGCACTGGACTCAATCCAGACCAATACAAACAATCGTTATATCGAAGTTAGACTGTATTTTGAAACATAGGCCCTAGAACTTATTTACATATAAACATACTGAAGTATCATGAATGAAATGAAGTATAACTCAAATTAATCATGTGCCACAGATTATAAGTGATTTTCTTACCTTTGATTAAATCTTGCAATGTCTCATCTAAATCATCTGGAACTTCAAATACACCTTTTCCTATGTTTTCAAATAATTTATAAATATTGTCACCTTCAAATGGATATTTCCCTGTTGTAAAATTGTACCTGGAAGACAAAATCCTACTTAATATCACAATATAATATCGTCAAATATCACACCCAGCATCAGATTTCTGCCTAGGCGAACGAGGCTACTGCCTAGGGATCCTATCTTTCAGGGTGTGCCACGGCATGCGAGGCTAACTCCACTTTTAATCATCATCTTAAAGTATATGAAATAAACAAGTTTTTTTTTTATACAAAAAAAGTGGGGTGGGGTGACTTGATTAACTGCCTACAGACCCTGGGTACCCTAAGTGTCTGAAGCTGATCTCACCGAACATACAATAAGAAAAGACCTTCTAAAAATAGAAAAGAAATTCATTTGACCAGAAATTTATTTTTACTGAAAATTGTCACGTTTTACCAAAATTCCATCCCTATTCCGTATCTTGCCCAATCTCATGATAGAATGGTAACAGGATCACTGGCTCTCATTACCTAAATTTATCATTCACTTCATGCTCCAAGTCATCTGTGATAAGTGATAGGGTCGAGTTTCATCATGTACATTTGTTCGTCCATTGTTGAACATTTCACACCACTTTCTCACGTTTCCTTCATTTATTATGCAGTATAAAAGATACATTTCCTTCAATTGACAAATTTTTGCAGGTTTTAATTTCTGAGCATTGAAAAATCGAATAACACTCTTCACTTCACAGTGGGTGGGATTTTTTACCACACGTTTCATTCGAAACATACATAAAATCTACAAAAATAAACTTTTACAACCGGTGCCCACAGAATACTGAGAAAATACGTTGAGGAAAACAGACGATCTTGAAGCAGGGAAAATGGTTGCTGACCTGTGTGGCAGGAATGTGCAAACTGTTATTAGTTTCTGGTTGACCCTTATACATAAAATTACGCTGCTATTTGTCAGCACAAAAAGGAAACATAAAATTATGTCATCATCTGTCGACACTGTTGATGACCACTAACAGACAATGGATAGCGACATCATATGGCTTAGGAAAAATAATTCCTAATGAAGACAGCATTAAAATTATTTAAATATGAAAAATATGAAATAATAATAGAAATTAGGAGATAGGAAAAGATCTCAAATTCACGAAATTATAGAAAAAGCTCTAAAATTTGTGAAATTTGAAAAAAAAAAAAAAAAGAAATAGTGTAAATTCGCACTGTGGTAGAATTACTGTTTTAACTGAAACTCACTGTTTAGGGCCATCTACTAACCCTATGGTCTACATGAGAGACAAAAAACAACGTTTTAGAAGCGTATTTATGTCAAGATTGAGTTCGAGCTACGCGTTTCGGGCGATAAAAGTTCGCCCTTCTTCGGGAGTGAACACGTGGAATATCGTCAACAAACGAGGTTGATTCGCGGATGTAACTAGAGTTGAGTTATTAAGTGAAATGTTGACTTCATAACTCAACTCTGGTTACATCCTTGAATCAACCTCGTTTGATGACAATATTCCACGGTGTTCACTCCCGAAGAAGGGCAGACTTTTATCGCCTGAAACAAGTAAATTGAATTCAATCTTGCCATAAATACTCTTTTAAAATGTTGTTTTTTGTCTCTCATTTATATTGCAGATTGTTTCGTCAAATATTTCAACGCATATGGTCTAATTTAAGGTATATATGTCCCCCTCTTCCCTAGCTCAAACCCTTCCAATTTTAGATACAGAATTTTTTTTTTAAGTGTACCTCACTAGCAAGAAATAAAGGCCTTGTGCAATATAGTCAAACTCTGTTATAGCTGAACAACTCAGCTATTGTATCAAAATTATAGACTCCACAAATTATTTGTGCATAATTAGTTATAGTATTAAAAATTTTGGTGGTCTGTTGAATGTCAATGTAGCCAAGTTCGACTATATTCATAAACTACATATAATAGAAAAGGGAAAATCCTTCACTTTTCTTTAGCTCTAGCACATTTCTAAAAAAAAAAAAAAAAATCACCTAAAATTTGAAACATCCTTCATCTGAAGCACTTGGTATTAGAGATGCTCAACTTGTATTAAATCAACATATGATAAATTACGATCAAAAATATAAATTTAACACAAGCTGCTTTGAATCATCATCAAAACTCAAACCTACAGGGTAACACCCGATGACCAGATATCCACTTTGAAACCAGAAAAACTCTCTAAACCAGAAGCTATTTCAGGAGGTTGAAAGGCAGGTGAGCCTTGACTTGTATAACATGTATCATCCACAGCAAACAAATCAAGAGCCTAAAAAAAAATTGCAACAATTTGTAGATTTAAAAAAAAAGCATCAGTTTTAACTTTGTATAAAACTTACAGAAATCATTTATAAAGTACATGGATGGATAATTACATAGAGTGTCCATGAATGGTTAAGCCATATAGATTAAAAAGGAATTCGTGTGTGATGATCATATAAATACTTTTAAAAGGGCAATAGCAATTTTCCAAAAATCCCCCTAAAACAAGGAGTGATTGAAAATCACAACATTAATTAAAAGTATTTTTGATATTGAAGTCACAAAAGATACTTTTTCTAAAATATACATAACTTTTTCTGTGGATGTCAAAATATTCTCATATTTGTTCCTTGCATTGAATTCCTTTCTTGCTTGCCTAGTGAAAGTGACTAGTAAAATAGAAGATGACTTATAGTGAAAATTTTGGATTTTGTCAAAAAAACGTTTTTTTTTTTTAATTCTTTAAAAAATTAAATCAACTTTCCTTTACCGTTCGGTAAAAAAAAATTAAAATCCATCCATTTTTAAAGCTTCCCGAACATGATATAATTTCAGAAAGTGTACGTTAATTATGGTAAACTTCAACGGTTTTTGCATATTTTCTCAAAACGCATTTTGCTATTCTCCCTTATTACAAAAAATGCTCCTTGGGATGCAATTTCATCCAATTTTCATAAAACTTTTATACCTTGTCAAAATAATGTGAATAAACGAAGTGGTGTTACGATTTTGATGTTATCATATATATTTTAATCAATTTTATTTTTGACTTTCAATGACAATGAGCAGTTATTCCGTAAGCAATTTTTTTTGGGGATGGATGGGCATTATTGGGAGTCAAACCCAGAACAACAGTACACCAGGTGAACAGGTTACTACTGCACCATCAATGAGCCTATATGCTTTAATAAAATACATTACTCTATTGACGATAAACAACCTCACGTCGTTTGCTTCAAGCCTGAGCTGAGGTTTTTAAATCTTTTCAATTCCTTCTATTAGCTCACACTCTCCCTATATATATTATATCTTGTTCAAATTTTCAATCGTTAATAAAATACTTTCTATCCATCCAATCAAGTTCAAATAAATTTTTTTAAACTTGTAGTGGATGACACTTGATGTTAATACAGTTTTTTCAAATATTAATTCATTAATTAAATTTAAATGATTTTTTTTTTGCTTTCCTTTGGTGTATTTGGCGATTAATGCTTGCCGCCAATTACAGCCAAATGTGTCGCCAAAATTGCTTTTCGCAATTTTTCCCTTTCTTCCCTTTTATTTGAGCAGCGCATTGAAGGAATTGACTTTAAAAAAAAATTTTTTTATTATACTTGTTTAAAATTAAATACAAAAAATACCCTTTTCACTCAGAAAAAAAGTGGTCCTTATATGCTATATTTCTCACCATATAACGAAACAATTGCATGTTTTACAACAATTAATTTATTATTTTTTATACAGTCAACTATCTTACAAAGTTACTTACTTCGGCCACTCCCAAGTCTGATATTTTTAAAATCCCGCAATTTGTTAAAAGTAAATTGCCAGGTTTTATGTCTTTGTGGATGATGCCTTGACTGTGAAGATACTCCAAACCATCAAGCAATTGACTAAAATACCTCAAAAAAACAAAATTTTAAACTGAACTAAAAAGTCTATTATAAAATAACACTTTAGTATATCAGTTATAATGACAGTACAAAAATCAGTTAAGTATACATAGGGTATTTAATGAATTTCCTACAAGTGAAGTCAGCAGTACCAGCAAGCATGGACAGCATGTCAGATATACACCGTTTTCCAGGGCTTAAACTGGGCGGGAACCCACCTGAGCCTGGCTCCGGTACTTTTTCATTTTTGGCGATTATTTAAATATTAGCCAGAACCCCTAAATAGACACTTTCATGAAAAAAGAATGAATTTTTGATTAAAGTCATGAATTTTGTTGTCCAGAAAAATGGATATAAACAATTAATATGATTTATGGATTCTTTTGTAGCCATTCGATTTTTTTTTAATCAATTTATCCTAATATTAGGGCTCCTGCATTTTTTTTTTTTTTTTTTTCGAAATTGAGCCCTGCCATTTGCCATTCAACAAGCTTTTTTTTAGAGCATGAGGTATTGAAGTGAATGCATGTTTCAGTAGCTGGTGTAGTATAATGGGAATCTCATACAAAATTCAAACTCAGTAATGATCATTCAACTTAATGTGGATTTAAAGTAAGTATATGGGAATAGTACATGTTCATTTGAAACAGTTGCTAAATGGATACATCTATTCAGAAATGGTCGCCAAAGCCTAGAAGAACATCCTCATCAGGATATCTGTTGGATGTTGTTGAACACCGATGAAGAATGCAAAAATATTAAGGTCAATCCATATACCGCAGAGTGAATATTCGTGAATATTCGCTTTACTAATCGATATTTAAGTTAGCAGTATTGAAACCACAATTTATGAACATTTCCATCTCTGAAAATTTTTCTACAAAATGGGTGCTCTCTAAACAAACTGATAAACAGAAAAGCTGTGTTGATATTTGCAAGAATTCAATCAATGCATTTGAGCTAAATCAGTGGTTCCCAAGTCAATGTAAGCCGCAGACCACTTTCCACTTCAATTTTACCCATGAACTACTTTGAAAAATTCTCAAGAGTTCAGGGGAGGATTCAGGGACAACGGTGGTAATTGTCCGCCCCCCCCCCCCATAAGAAAATTTAACATTGAAAAGATACAAGGTAAAGGTCCAATGAGGTATCATTTTCAAAAATCAAGTCATTAACTGCCCCCCCCCTGAATGACCTCTAAATGCATCCTAAATGCATCCCAGCACGAGTTGACAACAAGACCTTAATAAAAAAAGGGATTTGGGTCTTTTTCGAGGGAAAGATGTAAATGTATAGAAGTAAACAAAGCAGTGTTGCCAACAGTGAAGCCAAACAAAGCAGTGCTGTCAAAGTGAAATCCCTAGTGGCAGCAATGGTAAGTCCAATATTTCACCAGAAGTTCCAACGTGCAAGAGCATAGCCAGCTTTTCTTCAAGAGTAGGGGGGGGGGCATAATACTACAAATATACCATCAATTTCATTTTTATAATTAATTTTAATATTTAATAATAATTTTTATAAGTACTTTTTTTATCAATGTTTTTTTTTTAAACGATGACCCCATCGGTCCACCAAGCTAAATAGACAAAAACGTCTGACGGACCTTTGACCTGGTGAGAGTTTATTTTACGACATTGCTCCTTGTAAAATGTACATTGTCTATGTTTAAGAAGATACCTTTAATCTACAGGTTCTGAGGCCAGATTTAAATTCCTGAAAATGCTTTTTCACAACCTTTTTTTTTTCCCCCCAACTTCAAGGGTACTTCAATTAACGAAAGTCATAGGGCAAGACAATGACATAATATGTGAACATTGTGTGCAAAATATATAATTTTGAATACTTCATAAAGGCACATGAAACATTTGTTCGCATAACTATCAATTGGACTTGCAGAATTGTGCCATTACATGTACAGGGTATTTCAAAAACGATTACCTAACTTTGAAATTACGTAACTAAGAAACAGTGATAGATATAAGGATGAAATAAGTGGCACGTCTAATGTGCAGAACGTAAAAATCTAATACATGGGTTTGCAAAATTAGTTACACCATCGGTCAATAGGTAGTGCTACAGTCACGGTGCACACTTTAGATACTGCTTTGCAATACTTTATGAAAACAGCATAGGAAAGTGAAACTTCAAGTCAGTGGTTCTTAAAGGGTGTGCTCAGTGACATTCCTAGGTGTGCTCAGTGACATTCCTAGGTGTGCCCTAGGAAATCTCAGATAAAATGATTTTTTAGTTATCTAGTTAAATACAGGGCTATATGGAAGTTAACGCACCTGTGGAAAATATGTGCGCCTATAAAAATTAATATTAATAAAAATAATTTTTGCATCTTATTTAATATTAATAGCATTCTGTGTATAGTATGCCTACAATTTTTTTTTATAGGACTTCAAGTGTGCCATGACTTCAAAAGGTTTGAGAACCACTGTTTTAAGTGAAACGATGGCACAAGGATAGCAAGGGTTATATTGCACCAAAACCTAAAGTTTTCCACAGAATATGAACCTTTTATCGTCCGGAGAACCATCCTTCGGACTACAGTGAGCAATTGGTCGACAAGCTTTTTTTTTTGGGCGAATATCGTTGGGAGGTAAACCTTGGATAACGGCATGCTAGATGAAAGCATTACCACCACAAGGCATTCGAGTTAAAAGATACCTCCATTTGCCAAATGGAACAGCTCGCTCCCTACCATACATCATGTGACTTTAAACATTACAACAGTGCTAAAAGAACATTATGAATTAATAGATTAATATGTTATTAATCTGTTTAATTATTAATAAATTGAATATCATTGTTAATTGATACTTTTGCAGATGAATGCATGATCGATTAGAAAATACAGATGCCAATTCAAGGATAAAACTTTAGAGTCAATTTCACAGTGAACTTCAGGTCATATATTTAAGTCAATTTAGGGCAAATTTTACGATGTTTAAGGACAATTAAGAAACCAATGATTAGAATTGAATTATACTACTTCATTATAGTATAGAGATGCACATACATTTCAATGCAAGAATGTCACACTTTGAACATATTTCATATAATCAAACTTCGTTATGACAACATTCAAGCCAACATTGAAATTTTGATATCTGTAACCGACAAATAAGCTCCTGAGAGGATTTTGTCATTTTTACGTAATGGCCAGGTTGTTGCTGTAATATTGTTATAACCAAATTCAACTGTATATATGAATATCATGCCTTAGTAACAATAATATTAATTGAAAGTTGGTATTAATGTGTTTTAATAACAAATTTTACCAACATGTGTGCTTGCCAAATCGGAAATTTCTTTTGAGGCATGTTGTCCAACATCTCTTGGAGCACAGAAACACAGAACTCCATCACCATATACATCTTTTGCTTTTCTTCATTGTGTAGCACGTCTATCAATTCAATAACATTCTTGTGATCTAGACGCTTCAGCAATTTTATTTCCCTTAAAAAATATATAATGATAAAAACAGCTATTTAAACACAAAAAAAAAAACAAAGCATCTCAGAATAGAAAATGTATTGATATTTTAGAAGAGCTCTACGAGTAGGCCTACTTCTAAAGCACAAATTACAGTAATATTTGTATATTTTAAGACAGAGATTGTGCTATCGATTATCTGAAACAGGGCTTAATAAGCTCAATGTGACCTTAATAGGTCTAACATGACGAAATCACAATGGATTTTTATGTAACAAGGCTTACTGGAAGTTGATGTAACAGCATATAAACACATAAAATTTCATTAACAAATGGATGGATGAAAGACAAAACATCCCCTTTGTTCCTCCCCGCCCTTTAAATATTTATATTTTAAAACATCTCAATGGATCACCCACGACCAACACCTTAAATCGAATCTCGACATGTTTGCATGCGACCAGGCATAATGAAAATACACCTAACCCAATAAGCTAAACAATCACTGCCACAATAACTAAAGTGAACTTTTAAAATGCATTTAAAATGCTGCTGGTGGAAACACCATGCATGTTCAATGCATTTGCTGTGGTACAATAAAGCAAATGTTATCGTAAGGCCACACAAGCTACCAGTAATTCATTGCAAAATGTGCGACCAAGTAACATGAGACATATGTGATGAAGTATTCTTGTTCTGTGAACGTTCAGAGCGTGATGACTGCATATATGAATCAAAGTATTGGATACTCAACACACAACGTTTGGATGAACTTAGGGCTGATCTAGTTTGAGTTACTGGCGTAGTAGCAGAAACTTTTCTGCAAGTCTGCGACACTGATTTTGGTATTTGAAAATAATCTACAGCATAATTTAACTTTTTTTTTTAAGTTTGTATAAAATACAAAAGCACCTTATGTGTCATTTTGTCAAAAATTTCCTAGTTTTTCATAAACATA
>QLNU02003225.1:62310616-62335056 GCA_006491805.2 Dysdera silvatica | reverse complement strand
GACCCTGGTTCGAATCCAGGATGGGGAAAGCGTCTCTTTTTCTCCAAAATTAATAAGCTCTAGTTTGAGCTGTAATTAATACGTGGGTGGCAAAAATTATTGTATAACTTTTAATTTTCAGTGCTTTTGCTTTTTAGCGAAAATAGGATTAAATTTTTTCACAAAATATAATATCCTTTCGCAAAACGCGAAAAAAAACTTACGTAGCTTAAACTCTGTCTAAAACATTAACATTTGACGTGGATTTATATTTCCACTTTTTACCACTATGAAATCTCGAAAAATGCGTTTTCCGATTTTTAAAGAGAATTTTTTCATTACATTACAAACAAGAAACTTTTTCCATCTAGGCTGCTATTTCAGTGCTACACTGGAAATACTAATTTTAGTGGTAGTACAGATACTGTCCCACAAGATCAATTTTCCCCTAGAAACATGAAGGAAAGTCGCTGTAAGCGGGGTTTTGACATCAGCGATTTCGATGCATGATGTCACACAGGGTGGAGCATCATACAGTGTTTCTCTGTGGCGGTGGTAAGACTTATGGAAGTATTGAAGTGATTGGGAAGACGTCGGAACATTTCAATATGGATTTTTTTGTTCAATTGCGGTTGAAAGGGAAGAGGAATGTTGTTGGATTGGTTTGTGGGAGAAGGTTTATTTGGTTTGGAGTAGAAGGACCCGATTTGCAAGGTGTGCTGGTATGCTAGGCCTAACGTGGATGACTGTGTAGTTGAAGAGGTGAAGTTATCTGACAGATAAAAGTTAGTATGCCGTTTTTATTTTGTTCGCTGCACTGAGAAAAAGGAGCAGGGGGAGGGGAAGAGATGGAGGAAAAGAGAGGAAAGCCAACAGCGGGAAAGGTTAAGAGGTGAAGGGGGTGGATGGAGAAAGGATTGAGGGTGAGGGGGAGGGAGGGAAAGGAAAGGGGCGGAGCCTGTATTGAGAGGTAAGCAACATGGCGGCAAGCCAGGACAAAGTTGCCAAGTGGGTTGGAAACACTTCCCACTAAAAACGAAATGGGACAGTATCTGTACTAGCGCCCTAATTTTTCGACTAGAAACAAACTTTGGTTAGTGACCGGTAGAGATAAGTGATAATAAAATGGAATTCTCCTGTACCATATCGGAACTGCCCATTTTGTAAGAGGTGTTAAGTGTTCCTATTCTTTAGGTGGTGTTGGGATAGGTAAAAGAGTATAAAAGCGGCTATGCGCATAGCAATTTATCACAGGGAGGCAGGTGGAAACGAGAAAAACTGCCCGTGTGTGTGTGAGGAAAATCCGCAGGTTTTATGGGCGATCATCCTGATCATTAATCGATCGCATAATGATCATCCTGAGTAAGATCGAAAAACGATTCTTTTAGCCTCAACAGGAAATGTGGACATGCAGGGAAAATCTGTATGAGAAATCAGTACAAGTGTAGCCACATTCAATGAAAAAAATGTGGGAACAGGGGTCAAAGAAAAAGGTCGATCACAAATGCGTTTGTTTTCTGTTTTTTTGGCAGATCGGACTCGAAGCATTTTTTTTTTCTTTTTTGTCACGAGTTTTGTAAAATAATCCGCAGACTGCTGAAAAATCTGCGATGTCCGTCTTCCGTCTCGCATTTTCTGCTACCGGGGTCACTGGTGACTCATACTGCATTAGATGATTCGAGTCACCAGTGTTTTGTTAACAACCTCACCAGTGAACTGCCACCTTATACAATAAACAATAGTTTCAAAGATTATGCAATTATCAGTAGATCGATAAGGTTTAAGACATATATATATAAACAATACATCTTTCCAAACTGCCTGCTAAGATATTTCTAATACCACTCACCCACGTCCAGTGCCATATTTATAAATGAGTATGTTGGGTACTCACACAGGGTGCCATAATTCTAGGAGCAGCAAAAGGCGGCGAATTTTTTTTAATTTGCAATTTATGTACCGTAGAATTCTGTCGACCAGCTCTCCCTGAAAAGGTGCTCTCTACCCTTTTTTTTCTAAATCTCAAAAATTGCATGAAACAACACCCATATCCCCAAGGGTAGTTCCAGAAAAATATTCCCAGAGGGGATGGAATGAAGTTTGACGACCGATTTCAACCTATTCCATGAAATTTGTTGCCAAATTTGGATAAGTAACCGTAAGTACAAATTTGTTATTCTTAGATGGAGTGGGCACTATATCTGCTTTGATGATCACAGAAATTGGTTAACATTCCATGAACTAGCCATCAAAAGTGCTGCATGGCTGTAGTCAGTGCAGGTTCTGGATTGTTGGCTGCCAGATTACCACAGATATTTCACTGTGGCCACAACCCCCATCCTGTTTTGTTCGTAGGTGAATATAATATTCTAGATTCCTAAACCAACCTATGGGATGGGTCAGCCACTATATTTTTATGGCAAAGGCGAAAATTAATCTGTAAAGAAAATCTTTTAATTCTGAATAAAACTTTATTATAGAAGTACATAACCAAATGCGGCTACCTTAGAAATTGGCCACCTGCGTGCACGCATGCACTGCACACCTGGTAGAACCAGCCCTGGCTGTAGTACAAAATACGGAATAATATATATGTACTCAGATTTTTTTTTCAGAAAAGACACTTGATAAAAGCGGGACATTTGAAATGAATTTGGGACACTAGGACTTTTTATAAAGAAAAGCGATTGTCCTGGGAAAAACAGGAACATGCTATACATACAAAAAGAGCCATTTTTGTTGAGAAATCCCATACCAAGTGATTATATAGTTGCAAAAACAAATTTACAATACATATGGTAGCATAGGCATAGCCATAGGGTGGTTTTGGAGGTTGTAACCATCCCCATTGCAATGAAATTTTGTATATTTAACATAGGAATTGTTACATAGGAGTTGTAGCTCCATAACATTGCCCTCATTGAGCCTATAACTCCCCCCACCCTCATGAACTTCTTTTTGCCTACGCCTATGATCGTAGTAATGGCAAAAATACAAGTGACTAGACAAAAAAAAAATACATTAAAAATTATATTATATTGTCATGATTTCATTATTCCAATTAAAGTATTTTTGAAATATTGCTTATTTTTATTATGCTTCGGTCAAGTAAAATGTACAGACAAAAATTATACGATGCAAATTCCAACGAATATTTCAAAAAGGTTTTTTTTAAGATAAAGATAAGCCAACTTTGGTACACCCCCATAAAAATGTTAGCTACTTCTTAACTTTTACAACCCAAGAAAGCAATTTCATCAGTTTATTTTTATGTAAATTATATTATACATTTATGTAATTATTTATTATGTTTATGTAAATCATAGGCACCAGGGGTGCCTATAGCGGAAGGCAGAGGTGGCTTAGATCCTTCCTAACCAATCAAAAATTCGATTTTGCCCGATTCTGCTATATATATTTACTTTAAAAATATTTTACAAACACATTTTAAAATAAGGTACTTTTTAGCTCATTACTAATTGTCAAGCAGTATCAATTATTTTTGTAGCATTTTAGTATCTTGTACATTCACTAAAATGTTTGACAGCCTTGAGAAGGTGACATGGGCATGCATATAAGGAAGAGGGCAGAGGGGGACTCAAGCCACCCTAGCCGTTTAAAAATTTGATTTGCCCGAACCTGCTATGCATTTACTTTCAAAAGTTTTATAGTCACATTTTAAAATAAGGTACTTTTTAGCTCATTACTAATTGTCAAGCAATATCAATTATTTTTGTAGCGTTTTGGTATCTTGTACATTCACTAAAATTCTCGACAGCTTTGAGAAAGAGGTAATTTTTCTCAGCCCCTCCTAAATACTCATGGTAGGCACCATATTGACATGGCTAGTTTTGAGAACTGGGGTGGGGTGATAGAGAACCCCTTCAATACTGTGCACATTAATTTTTGTAATTTGTGAAAAGTCCCTCCCCATCATTCCTACGTATGCCAATACGTGCCAATTACTAGTAATGATTAAAAAAGTACGGACAGTAAAAGATGATATCCATATGAAAGATTTAAAATTGTAGTACGTTTTTGATGAGAAGGGGAGGGATTTTGATGGAAACAAGATTTTTTTTTTTCTTTCATGAATAGTTTTATTTTACAGCTAATAGTATTGTATAAATGGGAGAGGGAGGGTTAACCCTTTCCATGTGCACGGCTCTGTAAAAGACGTGAGGTTTTATCTTGAATTTACATTGGTGAGATAAGTTGCTGATAAATAACTAAAAACTGCTTATTTACATTTGTACGTTTTGCTCTCCATTCGGAATTTTCCTGAGTTTTTTCTTTTTCAGAATTTTAACAGCACCTCGCCGGAGCGTCTCCGTATCCAGAATTTCCTTAACTTTTCCATAGGAACCTTCACCCAGGACATCACCCATGATATATTTCCCAATAATTTTTGCCTTTTTCTTCCGCGTTCTGTAGATGATTTCCTGGGAATTAACTCGATGGAACATGAGGGGACCATCCTCCTCGGATTCATTTAACCAGCAATCGGAGATGTAGCGGTCGGAGTCGCCGTCGCCTCCCAATTGGAAAAAAGACGGTCCCGCAACAGCATTCACCATGGCGTCCGAGTCCCTTTCCATAAGTTTCAGGGAGATGGAAAGGGTTGCTTATCACAGTCTTTTTGCATTTCGAATAAAAACGCTGTCCAAATCGGCACATTAACATTTATAGAAAACCCTTCCATTACCTCCCGCCATAACACAAACATTCAGCTGATCCACAGGGTAAAGGTAAATGAGGGAGTTTTTACCTTGCTTCTCAGAAATTAAAACACTTTTTAATTCTTTTACTAGGATTAATCTTCTATGCTAAGCATTTATATGTTGAAAAATTGCAATTTAAAAATTATTGAATATAACGCTGACACATAATGAATAAATGTTGTAATAAATCTTCATATGAAGTAATATTATCGGTTTTCATATTAAGAAAAAACTGGCGTGATTATATGATTTTTCCGCACCGATTTTGCTTGCAGATCTGTTGATTAGATACATAAATTCCCGGCGCAGCATGACCATTGTAGTCTTTGAGCCGTAAAACCACAAAACAAACAAACAAACAAAGATACATAAATGAATCGTTTATGTTGCAGGGTTTTATTAGTTACTTGCAAAATTTTTATTCATATTTTGCTATAGCAAGGTAATAATACGTACACAATTTTTTTTTATGTTGAAAATTTGAAAGTTCATTAGGGAGTACAAGCAATACGAAAAGTAAAATATGCATAATACTAAAACGAACACATTCATATAAAAAAAATATCTTATTCAGTTGTGCAGCTGATGAATGTAGGAGTTGAGGAAAGGTGGCCGCCGAAAATGTATTGCAGCGATTCCCAAACTTCTAATGTTCACAATTATTAAATGGCTCATGGGAAATTTATATTGGTGTGTATTCATAGAGTCAACATAATGTTAAAATGAAGATATAAAACTCCGAGTGTTCCTTATCACGGATTCAGAAATGGTTACATGCGCTACTCATATATATATATATATCCCAATTTAAGAAAGTTGGCCGTTTCTGATATTTTGTGAAAATTTTAGACTGGCCAGCGTACAAAATAAATATCGTGAAGATTAACTTGCCAAATTTTAATCAAACACTCAAGAAAACGTCTATCACACTACTCTTAAATATTTAGCTAGGATTATTTTCTCAATGGCTATAATGTCATGTGCAGAGTGTCATGGAGATTAACTGTAACCAGAATCCTCACCATCAATTATTCAACTATTGGATCAATGAATCATAAAAACTTTTAAAACCCATTATCGCAAGGATAGAAGAATGAGAATTGTTGAGGCAATAGACGATCCAATGAAGCCTACTGCTAGTGATATAGCGAAATCCATCAGTCTTCTCGACGCCTTTCACATGATAATAAATGCATTGGGAAAATGTTACCCAAACAACAATTTTCAATTGTTTCAAAAAATCGGGAGTCGTAGTTAAAATAGCGAACAACATTCCGCAGAAGTAAGAAGATCCACGCAATGACGAGGAGCATAAAAAAGAATTTTAGAACTGGGTCAATATCGATGAAAAGTACCAACGTCAGCTGAACAAACGGAAAAAGACATTGCTTTATCAATTCAAAAATCTAAATAAACAACTGGAGAAGCAGATGAGAAAGAAGTAGAAAACAAAAAACTGCCACCATCAACGGCTAGGGAATCGCGTCATGCTCTTCAAATTCTTAAAAGGACATTAAAATAACGAGGGGCATCTTGCGATGAATATAATTCATTTTACAATATTGAAAAGAGATTATCAAAACTAATTAGTGCCACTACGAAGCAATCCTTAATACAAGTGTTTTTCCAATTAAGTACAGTAAATACATAAAGTGTTTCTTCTGTAATATATAGTGTATTTATTACTACAGTAGTATGTGTGTAGTGTATATACATATACACTAGTATTGCAAAAAAAAATTAATTCTTTCTTTAAATTCTTTATTTTATGTATGAACATTTAAAACTTTTTTATGTACGACAATGTATGTTTTGTGTATGTATTACTATACTGCGTAAAAAAAAAGAAAAAAAAAAACCGAAATTGCATCGTCGCCGCTGTTTCAATCGAATCAGCCACTTTATTGGATTCAATATCGATTTCACGAACGTGATTCAATTAAGCAGCGTCCACTGTTCTAAAATTTATTTCTTAATGCAAAATTTACGTTAAGAAATTTATTTATTAACGTTATATACAGCATACAACGATGGATATCGCCTTCTGAAACCTCCTATTTCCACACAAACCATGCTGTCCATCGCTGTCCGTAATGATCATCTTCCATTTTTGCCGTTTATGCGTGCATTGACGGCAACTGGAAAAATAACCGTTTTCTTTAATCGTTCACGAATTGGTAGCGCCATTTGTTCACTCCACGTAGCGCACGACCCCTGGTGTCTATTTCTTGGTGTTTCCTTGCCGTGTGGAGTTTATTTGCGACGTGAGAGGACTTGTGTCAATCATTTCTGTACGTAGTATTATACAATATTGACCTTTTGTATTCTTTTCCAACTTTTCTTATTTTTAGTTTTCCGTTATAAGAGATGCCAGCGCTAACCATAAATCCTTTGCTGAAAATTTCTTTGCTCTCTTTGAACCAAACATTTGAGCCTTTCGGGCCTCTTTTTCGATAATAAATCTATTCTGTTATTACAATCATTTAAATAAATCCTGAGACAAGTATTAATATTGAAATAAATAAATAATTCCATCTGTAACTTCGTTGAGTTTGGTTTAAGAAGCGGTTCAGGCGCAGCACCAATACTCGCCAACTGGTCTGTCGTGAAGTTTTTATTCTCTCGTAAAGGGGAGTTTGATAGCTGTCCGTAGCACAATGGGTAGAACATTTGACCGGCAATGAAAGGGTTTTGGAATTGTACGCCATTGAACGCACGCAATCATTCTTTTCTCTGCGGGTGATTTATCAAGAAATGCCGTGACCAACTGGACTTACAAAATGCACAATTTACTTTCAGTATTTCTGAACAAGTTGAAAATAACGAAAAGGGAGATGAATATGGCGCTTTAGTTTAAGACTATGGCAACAACAATTCTCCTGAATAATCGTTTCTTTATGTGAGACCAATAAAAAATATTTGAAATCGATATATCGCAAACCAGATGGAATAAACTAGAAGTTTTATCAATTGAATCGGATGTAGTATTAGAATTGATTTCATCATACGCTGTTGACAAAGATTTTGTAGAAAATAAATATGGACGACAGTATTTTTAAGCATTTATGGTTTACTAAAAGTACCTTGGTTGTAGCTCTTTGCTGAAAATTTTAAGAGATGTGTCAATATTTTTGTAATAAAAATACATGATATACGTAAAATAAAAATACCGCTGTTTCATAAATTGGCGCATGGATGCTATAGTATTTACACATCATTGTTATATCGTTAAGAGCTGTTTAGGCAATGACTTGTATAACATCATCAGAATAAATCACGCACTGATCCGTTGCTACCTTTGGTTATATTCATCTGGTTTGTTTTCATGTTTGGAAATACACTATATGCCCAAAAGTATCCGGACACTTTGGATTTTTTAATTTTTTTCGAATTTCTAAAAACTACTCTGCCAATTGTTCTCTAACTTTGGAGGTATATATAAAACATGCTTGAATGCACACTTTCCAATAAAGTTTCGGTGACTTGTGCATTTAGGGGACCACCCACATATTGACAAAGTGAAAAAATATATTTGATCACCCTGTATCATAAAAAGCTGGAAATTATTTGTAACTTTCAGAAAATATTTAACCAGCTATGCTTAATGCCTGTGTGCATTTTCGTAAACCAAACATGTATATTCATGAAGATAGAAACGTTTCTTTAAGAAAACCCAAATTTTGTCACATATTTTTTGCTTATAATATCCACAATTTTCAGTCAAATTTCACGAAACTTACAGAACATTTGTCAACGTACAAGAAAAATATTATACTTAAATTAGAAATTAATATATTGAATACACGATGAGATATGAGCATTTGAAGAAAATAATTTTTTACTGCGCGTGCGCGAAAATATGAATAACTTTCATAATTTTGTAATCAATAGTATAGGGCAACTTAAAAAAAAATACCAGTGGGGTATCTTGAAAATTCAGAAAGTTATCGACGATGTAGTGAGCCGTATTTCTCTAATTCTGAAAGTAGAGAGATGATAAGGGGGTTTTCCACAAATTTCCATGTTCCAAATTACCAAACACCCCTGTTCTGAAAACGAAATGTTCCAGGATTGTGTCGCAAGTTAAATTTGGTTGTGGAAGCATAATGGTTTGGGGCTGTTTCTCATGGTTCGAGCTTGGCACTTTGCTTCCTTTGAAGGGAACTCTGAAGATGGAAGGCTATCTCGACATTTTAGGCAGTTCCATGTTGTCTACATTGTGACAACAGTTTGGAGTGGGTTCATTCTTGTTTCAACAAGATCGTGCTCCTATCCACACAGAAAGGGCTGTATAGAGCTGGTTTGCTGACATGGATGTTGAGGAATTGGACTGGCCTGCTCAGAGCCCAGACCTAAATCCCATAGAACACCTATGGGATGAATTAGAACGTCGACTGCGAGCTAGGCCAAAATGGCCCACATTGGCGCAAGAGCTGACTAATATTCTTTTGCAAGAATGGCATGCAATTCCCACTGAAAAATTCCAGAAACTAGTAGATAGCCTCCCAGATAGAGTGGCAGTCATCACTGCAACAAAAGGTGGTCCCACTTCATACTAATTTTTGACTTCTTGTTGGTTTGTTGTATTTTTATGGCGCAAGGACAACAATGGTCATTCTGCACCAAGCAAGGTTTTTGACTTCTGTAAAGGAGAAGCAAAACATGCAGGTGTCCAGATACTTTTGATCCTTATTTGCATAAATCTGGAATATTTCATTTTCAGAACAGGGGTGTTTGGTAATTTGGAATATGACAATTTGTGGAAAAAACCCTTATCATCTAGCTACTTTCAGAGAATTAGAGAAATACGGCTCACTATATCATCGATAACTTTCTGAATTTTCAAGATATCCCACTGGTATTTTTTTTAAGTTGCCCTATACTATTGACTACAAAATTATGAAAGAAAGTTATTCATATCTTTCGCGCATGCGCAGTAAAAAATTATTTTCTTCAAATGCTCATATCTCATCGTGTATTCAATATATTAATTTCTAATTTAAGTATAATATTTTTCTTGTAGGTTGGAAAATATTCTGTAAGTTTCCTGAAATTTGACTGAAAATTGTAGATATTATAAGTAAAAAAACATGTGAGAAAATTTTGGGTTTTCTTAAAGAAACGTTTCTATCTTCATTAATATACGTGGTTGTTTCACGAAAATACACACAGGCATTAAACATAGCTGGTAAAATATTTTCTAAAAGTTACAAATAATTTGCAGCTTTTTATGATACAGGGTGATCAAATATATTTTTCATTTTGTCAATATGTGGGTGGTTCCTAAATGCACAAGTCACTAAAACTTTATTAGAAAGTGTGCACTCAAGCATGTTCTATATATCTCCAAAGTTAGAGAACAATTGGCTGAGCAGTTTTTTAGAAATTCAAAAAAATTAAAAAATCCAAAGTGTCTGGATACTTTTGGGCATATAGTGTATTTGTTACATACAGGACTTCCCAATTTTGTTTTAAATAAGGTTTAGATTACACTGTTAAAATATAGTGAGTGATAATTTTTTTTGAAATGTTCTATTTATTGTTAAGGATTAATACCTTCCTTTTACATTTTTTTTAAAACATTTAATCTTTTGCGGGCGTTCAAGCATTATATAAGCAATATTTTGGCCATTTCACCCCCCCCCCCCCGTAAGCAAAAATTAACATTGGCTAACATAGGAAAATAAGACCAACGGCAACCCCTCCCCACAAGGTTCTTACGTAATATCTGAAATTTCCCTTTTGTATACTGTTTTAGATGTTACGTTCAGAGGCGTAATTAGGCATTACTAAAGGGAGAGCTGCTAAGTTAGCTGTGTCCAGAGAAAGATGCCAAATTTACGAATACGGTACTTATAAGAAGACGAATTTGAAGTAAACGCCAGCGGCGCCAAAATCTTAGCTAGGCGTCTGGCTATGTTTAGCAAGACGAAGCGGCAAAATATATCAATTATCGGTAGCAAAATCTTAAAAATACGCCTCTGGCTGCATTACTCGTAGCTACGGCTCTTAAAAAAGAGAGCTGGCGCAATCCGCCATTTTGTTGCCATCGTATCACGTGATCTCATTCACTGCTGTGTTAAAGTTGAGTGATTTACAAGTGTGTTATTTTTAATAAAATAGGGCGGAGGGGATGGGTGTACCTCTGTAAATTGCCCAAATCACTCGAGGAATACGTATGGAATATTTAGACTTGAAACAGACCCTGTAAGAAGAAGAAAATGGATTATTAATTTTCCAATGATAAACGTTGTTATGAAACCGGAAGTGTACAACAAAATGGCGGTCGAGGCGTTGGCCTAGACTTCTAGGGGCTCTACTAGCATTTAGAAGCGGATGTTTAGGTTACGCATTACTATAGTCTAAATTATAAGACTAGGAGGTGAGAACTTTTTCAGTGTTCAACGATTGTTTGGAGAAACGTTGAAAATATTTCATTCATTTATTGCAAAACGCCCTCGAACAAGAAAAGAGAATGATTAGAAGCGAAGCCGCAGATATGATTTAATTTCGGGGGGGGGGTTAAAAAATTTTTACAAAATAATGTTGAATAAATATACGTTATCTTTATCCTAAGAAAAAAATATAAATGCATCATACAAAATAAATGAGGAAATACCAATTTTGTCTTCAGACATAATTGTAATTTTTTGCTTGTAGTTTTTCCATAAAAATATCATTTTTTATAATGTCTCATTTTTAAAGAAAATGGATTCTGTATATTTTTTTCTTTAAACTACAATATTCTCAAATTAGTGGTCTTCAAATCGAGATTTTGTGGTCAGAATTTTGATAGTTATTCAAGATTTGGGGTTTTTTATCCCCCTTTTGCAAGTTTAACAGGTAAATACACATAGATAATTTTGTGACCTTATTACAAATTTAGTTTCGAGGGGAGGACCGGTCCCTAAGATCCGCCCCCTGGATACGGGCATAATTAGAAGTGCATAAAAAAAAACCCCTCTAAACATTCAAAATTCAAGGAAACGTGAACTGATGAAAATATTGGATTGCTTAAAAAAGTTTAATCCGGTTGGAATGGCAACTGATTGCTGTTAATAGAACAGCGTTATAGAGGTTATTGGCATGTTTCAAACAGACGATCTGTCCTTCGCCGGGAATCGACTCCGGTGTACTCCATGTAAATACGACGCCCGTCATTTTTGGTTAACCAATCATTTCGATACCTTAAACTGCCAGACAAAGGTAGTTTTTTGTCAATCATTTTGACACGAGGGCACCATGACAGGCGACTAACGCTACCCTTCGGTACAAATGTATCTAACCAAGCTTATTTGAGAGTCGTGCCCAACCACATTGAACCATTAGGGTGCGACAATTCACTTGCGATTATATTGTTTGGATTCCCTAAATTCAAGTCAAGATATCAACAAACAATAAATAATATCTTTATTGTATATATACACATGTTAAATATATATATTATTGAAGAATTTATTAAAAACATAAATAAATACAACAAAAAATGAAGCAACTAAAGAATATTGTCCAAAACATATCAAAGCAACACACAATAGTGCAAAATTCCTGGTTCCTGAATTCTAACAACTGAGAATCGAGGCTTCCAGAAAATTCAAATTTGAAAATTTTTTTTTGAGCTTTTGTAGGTGAGAGAGAGGGAACGAGAGTAGCATTTGATCGTTACAGATAATATGGGCTACTGTGATGTGAAGTTACACGATAATATGGGTTATTGTGGTGTGACGTTACACAGCCACGATAGGGCAGTGGCGTAGAGATAGCCACCTTCATTTTATATCAAAACACCTTATTTTCTCACATTTCATCACGTGATCCTTTTTAAAGCCATTTGAGATTTCTCACAATTTTTGAATTGTCATTGCTATTTCAATATCGATGCCAATTAAGAACATTTTATACTTATTTAGTTAACTGGAATATTCTGTAATTAGATGATAAATTGCTAGCAAAAAAAAACGACTTCACGGTGCCGGGGGGAACCGAACCCAAGACCTCATGGTATCCGGCCACGTGTCTTCCAATTGAGCTACAGACAAGCGATTACCCTCTCCTCTGCGAGCGCATATAAAACTTCACTACAGACGAGTTTTGAAATGGGGCAGTGCATGGACTGCTTTTTAAGCCAAATCGACGTTAAAGAAGCGAATGTCCGAAAAGCGAGACTAGCGTGACATTAAAGTCGGAATTTTTTTCCATTGTAGCCGATGATATGGCAATATAAGATGATAAATTGCTCGTAAAGAAAAGAATGATTTCACGGTGCCTGCTGGGAACCGAACCCATGACCTCTTGGTAACTGGCCAAGCGCTCGCAGAGTTGGGAGGATAATCCGTTGTATGTAGCTCAGTTGTAAGAGCACTTGGCCGGTTACCAAAGGGTTATGGGTTAAGTTCATACCAGGCACCGCATCATTCCTTTCTTTGCGAGCAATTTATCATCTAATAGTACATCGTCGGTTTATAAAGAAAATTTTCTTGAGTTAATTTGTATTTTAAAGGATAAATAAGCAAAAATTGCCTGTTATCCCTTTTTTTCGTTCTTGCTTAGATTTCAATTTTAAAAGTACGTACTTCCTGAAAATCTGGAAAATGCAGATTGATAAAGTCGCCAGGAAATTCGGATTTTTGGACTTTTACTGTACAGTCGAACCTCGTTAACACGAACACTCACGGTGGCAAAGAATTTAGTTGTGCAGAAGGTAGTTCGCGTTAAAGAGGTTTGATTCCAGGAATAAAAAAAGAAATGCCTATATAAAATAAATTGCACTATATGCGTATATAAACGGTATTTTTTTTATCATTAATTCATACGAAATAGTATCCTCATAGAACTAATATAATAATGTAAACTACAGAATAAATAAAAAATGCAAATCCAACGTTTCAGGCGTTGTGACATTTAAATAAAATTTCAATTTACATTTCTCTCTCGAACAGATTTGACAATCCCTTGTTAGGAATAAGGCCGGATTTACAAACAACCATGTCGGGTAAATGTCCGGGCAGCCATTTTTTTTTTTAGGTCTAGAATTTTAAAATGTGTTTAATTTTTTTTTTTAAATGTTCAAATTAAAATCCACTTACCGTAGAATTTCGTCAATCCATTTTCCCTTTTTTGTCTTAGTCTCAAATTCTGAAAAATTCCGGGACACAGCCCTCCCCCTCAACAAAAAAAATCTTTCAAATAAAATAAATTTAATCATAAAGGATTGTTATTTTATAATTATGCATCTAACGTAACCATAGATACTCAGCCCATATACTCCGCGATTGTTCGTCTCATTTAAAGGAACGGATTTATGAGTGGGGGGGGGGGCGCCAAAAACTCTCTTTGCACAGGGTTTCTCACATTCTAATTCCGGACTTGGTCAAAAATGCAGATGTTCAGAACGAGGGTCGGCCAAGACCATTCTAAACTTGAGTTAAACTTCGTGCATTAAATGTTATTACGCCTGAAACGTCGGATTTACATTTTTTATTCAGAATCGTCTAATTTATGTAAATAATATTTTTATGATTATTCAAATACATCATAGTTTATATATTAAAAGGTCTTAATTTTATTTTTCTCTTAAATTTCCTTTTCCTTTATAAGTTTTTGTTTTTCATTATTAAGTTGAAGAAGCGTTTTTTCTTTCCGACGACGAGGGGTTTCAGCCAAGCATTTAAGAGATTAGCAATGATATGATGCACATATAAAGATGATTTAGATACTAGAATAATTCATAATTCAAAAAAATTATGAATTATAAATTATATTTTCATATTCAATAGTTTATTAACGTTGAAATTGTCTTTGACGAGTTTGAACTCATGAAAAGCGTCACAAGTTTTCACAAAATTATTTCATGATATTTTTCCGCCATGTTTTTATGTCAAAATTTTCGCCAAACCATCAGATTTCGTAAAATTTCTTGCCAAATTTGAAAAACGTGGGAATGAAAATAATATTTTCAATGTTAATTTGACACTAATTTAATGAAATATTTAACTTTATTTAAAAATATTATTTTCAAAGTTAAGCTTATCATTTCAAAATAATTGTATTTTTTTTTAATTGAGGAATAGTGTCAGGTATACAAAGCAAATGGGCATGTAATTCGTGAAAGTATCTGCGGTGTTTTGGTGTATCTCCTGCTTTTACTTTCCGCTCTCTGCGCTTATTAATCGACATTTTTATTTTATTTTAAAGAATATACCACATAAAACCTCCTTAACGGACACCCCTGAATAAGGGGCACTTCTACTTAATGGATACATTTCTTAAAAAATTCCTAGTCCCAATTTCCATTATTCCCTAAACTTTCGAATAGCGAGAATATGGTCTCGAGGGCCTATTCAGAGGTTTTACTGCATTAATATAAGCAGTTCATATAACATTGCATATAATGATTTAATTATTATTGAATGGTAGGACGTGTATGGTCCCAAACTAATTTCTTCAAGGATCCCTCGATTTATGAAGGTCAAGAATCACTACGTCAAAATATTAGAAAATGGTATTTGGCAATAGAAGAGGGCGGTTATGATCTCCATTACCTTTTCCGCCCCTCCATACTCCAGTAATTATCATCATCATCATCATATTCAATCACCAAAGACCTTTAGAGACTAATACTTCCAAATATCGAATCTGAAGTCCCTATAAAAGAATTCGTATGGAAACGGTGAAATATAGAAAGAGCTTTTCTATGAAACTACTGTGAGTCCAGATTACAGTATTATACCTTCAGATCGCATACTAGGATTAGGCCTTCCAGTGAACTCAATTTGTTTTGGACTGAATGTACTTCTTACATGCTGTCGATGCTCCTTAGAATTCTAACGATATTTGATATCATTTTTACTTTTTCATACCTGTTGTATGAAGTACGAGAGTAATTATAGTCAATTCGCTTTTTTTTTAATCAAGGAGATTTATATTTGATTATTGATTTCTATATAAAAAAGTAGTATACCAGAAATATAGTCAAATTATTCCCGTACTCTTTCCAACTATTTTTTTTCCCGTTCTCCAAGCATCGTTTCTACTCTACTCTTTATAAGGCCATTTTTCAAAAAAAAAAAAAAAAAAGCGGGAAATTCTTAAAACACACACCTATTCTTTAAGTAGTATATATTATTGAACTTGTTTAGAATAAATTTTGCGCCTTTCTATATGTTAGAGACCACGATGTCTTAATCTAAGATGTAAAAAAAAAAAGTAAAATTTTCTATTAAATTAAAAATAAAATTTCAAAACATTAAATTAAAATTGGCGCAATATTGATAAAATTTGGCGACTTTCGTGGCTTGGCTGGCTGAGCTTCTTGCATTTTTAGATCACATACATTACCGTTATTTTCCTAACATGTTTAAAAGAGTAAATTATAATTCTAAATTAGATCTGTAATACATGTAAAAGGTAAGTTCAATTGCTATGTTGTACAATACCCCCGTGTTCTTAATTTATAGGCTTCCTTCAGCGATGCACAATGTCGATGTTACAATGAATACAAATGCATTTAACATGTATTAGAATGATCATGTGATTTTTAATTGCAAGTTCGGACTATATTTTGCTTTGTGTTCCTCAAAGAGTTCTGTAAGACAATCAATGTACAATTGGCGAGTGATGTTAACCTTTTCTTCAGTGGGCTCAGGATCAACCTCCAAGTCAATTGGCTTGCCAACTGCAAATGGAAAAAGATTCAGTTAATTCAAAGAAGTTTTTGATGCAATTATATAATGTGCTCTCAATATACTTATATTGTACATTGCATGATAATTTAATGGACAGTGTAGTGTCCGAACATAATTATGTTGTAGGACTTGATGGAAAAGTGAGATCCAATACAAAGTCCTATGCAGATAACCAAAAGATGTTTGTTTGTTTGGCTTTTTTATGGCGCAAGAGCATCTGGGCTATACTGCGCCAAGATAACCAAAAGAGATAAGAGAAAATATTTTCATTACTTCAGAAGTAAAAATATATATATGAACTGCATATATGTTACTCTCTTTACAATTTAACTTTTAATAGGATGCATTTTGTAACGGGTAGTTGTCATTGTCTCGGGATTCGGTCAGAATTTAGACCAACTGTGCCAGTGGATTTGAAAATTCGCGTGGCTCAGTTGGTTCACATTCTAACCCGATCCCGAGCCAGTGACAACTGCCTGTCGCCACTCGCACTTACTAACGACTGTAATAGGTTTTCGAAATGGCAGGAGACCGATGCTGTATTGGAAAATTCCACGCCCATGGTAAAAGGGTATCGTGAACCCAAAGATTTTCGTGAACTTGTTTTGAAATCGCCTTAGATAAGAGCCGTCTGGGTTTTGAACTTGATTAAAGGAGTCATTTTCTCCAAATGCAAACATGGGTACCAGCGATGCACTGCAATAAATATACACAAATTATATAAAATCATACATGAAATGTACCTATAAATGTGTAAATTAATTTCAAACTGTGGTGAAAAAGTTGTCCCTGGAAAAGAAAAGTTTACAAAAAGTATAATAATAAACGACATGTGTGCTAAAACAACTATGGCACCATATTGTGAAGTTTAACGTATTGTTATTTTACGTCAGTGACATATTTTGGAAAGCGCCCAGGTACTATTTATTTTAAACCACCACCATTGCATGGATCTATATTTTTCTGAGGAGTCCGAACCTTTTAAGCATCAAAGAATCAACCTCCAGAATATCTTCAGCAGTCCATCGGTAAGCATTCTCTTTTTGGAACCCTTGGAAGTAGAACCTTGGACAACGGCATATTAGGTGAACGCAGTAGCGGCCCTAGACTTTGCAGGATCCTGGGTCATTCACTTTTGTGGGGACTTAATTTTTGGAAATGGGTCTTATCGATGGGCCTGGGGGTAGGGAATAGACCCCAGAGAAAAGGGGGTTCGGGGGCCTTGCCTTGAAACAATTTGAAAACTGGACTCTCTAAAACAAGGTTTTTAAGCCATTTGATGGGAGATGGTAAATAGTTTTGTCTTCTTCTGATCCGTTGTTAATAACAATAATCTTAATTTGATAAAAGTATAACAAATGAATTGTAAGAACAATAAATATCATTTTAGCGTTATTGAAATTCGAATAAATTACGTTTACGTTTTATACTGAATAGGGGTCTACAATGTAATGACAAACATTTTACATTGCAAGTGCGTTGATAATAAAAAGGTTGGCCCTGGGCGGTTGCCCGGATTGCCGGGCTCTGGAGCCGCCTCTGGGTGAACGTGATACTGGGATGCCGTCGCAGGGCAGAGAGAAAGCTTGTTTGCTGTTTTACAATACAAGCGTTTTTGAAAGTGTTGATTTAAATTTTTGTATTAAAAGTATCAAAAATCGCCCTATGAGCAAATCAACGAATTCCGTCGCATACGGTGAATGATTCAGCAGCATCTACTAGAGATGATTCAGCAGCATCTACTAGAAATGATTCAGCATCATCTACTAGAAATGATTCAGCATCATCTACTAGAAATGATTCAGCAGCATCTACTAGAAATGATTCAGCAGCATCAACTAGAGATGATTCAGCACCATCTACTACAGATGATTCAGCACCATCTACTACAGATGATTCAGTACCATTTACTACAGATGATTCAGCATCGTCTGCTACAGATGATTCAGCATCGTCTGCTATTGATGATTCAGTGTCAACCACAGTATATGTGCAGACTGACTTACTAGTTCGGCGAACGATTGTTCACATACCTGCTGCGCACCATACATAGAAATAATTAAAAATATTAAATTACGAGTAAATCTGCACAATGAACATTCAAATTTAATTATTTAAAAATTTTAATGCACTTAAACTATTATTTTGCAAAACGTAGTAAAATTACCATCCATTCTTTTTGATGATATTTTTATCTGGTTGATGCTAGTTAAGCTTGGGAATTTATGTATTAAACATAATATAGTGAACTTGTCAACGAAGTGCTTAACAAAGGTGTAACAATACATATATTGTTTTAAAAAGCAAACAATCCACATTAGGAATATGGCAATCATACTTGTGTTTTAAAGCAAGTTTAATAAATCCTTTTCTTCTTTTCAAAATTAAAGTAGCTGATCCAGAATGGGCCTCCAAGGCTTCGGACGCCCCGCCAACAACCAGAACAAGCGCATTCCCTGTTCCTTCTTTGGTTAGTAACCACTCGATGGCTTCCCATGTAACAGAACATGCTCCTGTAAGGTGCAGAGAATGTAAATAAAAGAATAATTAAATTTATATATCAAGCGTACTTGCAGTTTATCAATCTTCAAAATCATTGGCTGTTAATGCAACATTTATAGTATATAAGACGAAGCTCTATATCTTAATACGCACATTTGTTTTATACAAGGCTGTATATAACCCTTTACTCTATCTTTTAAAGTAAAATATGTTAGTTGATGCATTAAATTTGTTTGATAATTTTAGTAAATATGTGATTTTTATCAAACCCTTTATAAACATTTAATATTATATCAAAGAGTAGGTTTATTTTTAAGTTTCTTAGAAAACAACTATTTGATAAACATTCTTATGATATACACTTTATATTAATCTGTAATCATTTATTTAAAATTGTTTATTTGTGTTTATGATGCAAGGATAGGAAAGATCATGCCACTGGCGTATGCAGGGGTGTTGATGGGAGGTTACAACCTCAATTAAAATGAAATTTTGTATATTTAACATAGGAATATGTGAGTTGTAGCTCTGTAACCCCCGCTTATGAACTTTCTGAATACGTCTATGGATCATGCTGCCAAAAGACTGCAGTTTTCAGAGGAATACGACCTCTTAAGATAGTGCTTTTATCAATCTTTATGAGGTTGAGGCCCGAGGAATACTTTTTTTGTAAGACGAGGGTAGATTCCCAACAAATTTACTCGCAAACACCTTTCAATTTTTGATGTTCATACATTAAACTATAATAAGTATGAATGATTAATTGTGGCATAATCGAAAAAGGGTATATCGTAGTACATTTCTTCCATTAATATACACTCTGCTGATATACACCTTTGCTGATTGGTCGCTGGCATTTACAATATGGATATTATTCCATTCAGTTTTAAGACCAAAGGATGTTTGTTTGTTTTTTGGTTTTACGGCTCAAAGACTACAGTGGTCATGCTGCGCCGGGACCTACTGTTTTCCGAGGAATCCGAACCTCTTAAGGCCTAGGGAACCAAACCCCGGACTACAGTGAGCAGTGCGATCTTTATGAGATCTCTGAGTAAGCGTTCTTTTTGCACTGCTGGGAGTCGAACCCGGATTAGCCGCGCAATAGGAGAACGCGTTACCACACTGCGCCACCGCAGGGCCACCAAAGGATGCACCCACCGTATATTATTGTAATCGGCTTGCAAGCACTTTTTATCACCGGTCCTAATGAGCGGTTTACCCTTTCTCGCTAAGATTTCGACGTCTGAAAATACAATCGATCATCCATGAATGCTCAGGTATTTAAAAATACACTGTTTAGTAACTGGCGTTTGCTGTATAGGTGTTGTTTGGGCATTCTGGGTTTAAGGGTTTCGGCGTATTTGTGAATATTATTAACCTCAAAATATTTTCACGATATAGCATTTATTCACGAAGAATGCTTAGAAACCTAAAATGATAAATTCTAAGCGAATCTCTCGCGTCCCAGGCGGTTGAGAACGCTTTCTTAAAACCAAGGCAACCAACCCACAGATTCAGTGGCGTAGGAAGAAAGTTCGTAAGGGAGGGGTTACAGAGCTACAACTCATATATTCCTATGTTAAATATACAAAATTTCATTGCGATGGGGGTTACAACCCCCAAAACCACCCCTGGCTAAGACTATACCTGGATTACTGCGGAAGGCTAGACGACGAGCATTTTTTTTTTTTTTTTTTGGTAGCGCTGCGAATCGATTTCGTGTTAACGGCCCACTAGATACCATTGTCCAACCACAGGGCTCTCTATTTCACATTGCATATGGTTCTTTATATAGTATAGACTCACGTTTTTACGAATCTTCGATGTACAAACTATTTATTGTGTTAGTCCTGAAAAGTATCCTATAGAACCAATGTTAATTTCCGTTCTGATTTATGAACTAAAATTGCATAACCACTCTCTTCTTTTTTTACGAATTCAATTCCGTTATTTTCTTTTCCCCTGATTTTTCCTTGGAACGCCAAAAATTTGGAAAGCGAATTTATTAAATTTCTCCAGATTGGTTGGACTTCGTATTTTCTAAGTTCCGAGAGGAGGGGAGAGGAATCTGCATTCGATTCGTATCATTTTATATATTTACGAAGACAATGGCGGATTTGTAAAATTGCCGCCCTTAGGCACAGCCTGTACTGCCGCCCACTTGTTTAGAAAGAAAAGAATATTTGTAAAAAAGAAAGTATATCATACTCTTAACATTTGATATGTAAAGGAGATTTTTCATATAATTATTCAAACTAATAAGATACAACTCAAAATTATTGCTACCATAATCTCCGACTTCGTGAATTCGAGACATTTTTTGAATCCACAATAGTTTTAGTTTGGATTCCTGGAGCCTCTGATGTTTTTACGTGTATTTCGTGTATTTGGGAAAAATACACGTACGCATCCTTGCATGAATTTTGTTTTTCGTTATCAATTCAAGTTTTCCGTTATTCATTCTTTTGCTACTAGCATACATGAAAAGCGTGTCAAGCCCGGATTTATAAATAGGCACGCTGAGCAAGTTCCCATGGTGCGAAATTTTAAAAGGCTACAAACTCTTTTTTTTAATTCTGCCTGCCTGTCTGTCTGTCTGCCTGTCCATCGATCGATCGACTGACCGTAGACTTTTGTCAATGCGTAAGGTGACCAGGCTTTCCGATTCGGATAAGACAGTCCCGCTTTGGGCGACAGTGTCCCACTGTCCCCTAGAGACTCATAATTGTCCCATTTTGAAGGGCAGTCTGGCTAGTCATGGTTCGCTGAATCTAGATTCACATCAGTTTTATGTGCATCTTCATTTTCTATCTTTTGGTTAGTTTAAAAAAACTATTTACTTTCAGTTTTTGTTGTTTTGAGGACTTTTGCCTCCCTTTCCCGCTTCTCATTAAGTGGTTCTAAATATAGGAAACTTGCCAATCTAGATCTTTTGTTGCCCGGCATGGTAAAAGGAAAAAAAGAGCAAACACAATCACAAATATAAAATTGTAATGAAAGAGCGGTGTTACCAAAATAAATAGGAACCTAAAACCGCACAGTAACTGTCATAGATATGAAATGCAGCTCATGCTACACAGAAAGCCCATTGCCAACATCCACCATCGTTTTTTTTTCATCATTAATGGCGCCTACAAATGTTTTCGTTCTGGCTTTTCTCAAAGTCAGAAAGTGAACAACAAAGTGAAGTTGACAACTAATGGAAATTTCCACGTGTTGATACCAGATATATCCTTCCAGAAGATTCCAGCTTCTGGTGGGAAGTATCGGATATTGTAATGTAAACAATATGATCATATGGTCATATCTCTTTGTCTTTCGATTCTGTAGTTTTTATTTGCAGAAGAGTTCAAGTAGTCGCCTGTATCATCGCTGTTGGGGGAAACAGGGCAATAATTAAAAAGAAACATTATTTTCAACATTGTCCAGTTTGGAAAATTTTATTTTCAAGCTTTTTGATACCGCCTTCTCCCCGAGAAGTGCCCCGCTTAGGCTAGTGCCTTGTGTGCCTACTTAGAAATCCGCCACTGTATGAAGAGCGGCATATTAATTAAAAGTTGAATGGGGAAGAACTATTTACGTTGGAGTTTGTAACCTCATTTTTGGAGAACCGCGATATAGGGCTAGATTAATGATGGACCAAACTGTTATTTTTGAATAACCTGTTCCAACGTTCCTGTTCCAATCACGTAACAGGTTCCAATTACCGGTGATATTCTGTCACTGGTGACTGGAACGTATCGGTTATTTCACAGGTTTTGGGAATTGAGGAACTTAAAGATTACACATTTCAATGCTCAATCCGTAACAGAACGTCGTGCCAACTGCATAAAAATAATAAATCCTTTGGAAAAAATGGCGAAATACAAAACTAAAAGGGAAAAAATGAGGTTTTAAAATACTGAATTTTAGATATTTTAAAAAATACACGATTTTAAAAATCAAAGAAAGTTTAAAAAACTAATTCAAAGTAATGAAATACAGCAAAAAATATTGACACTGCTGTAAATTAATTGGTAAAACATACTGGAAGGTTACAATGTGGAACTAATTAAACAGGATAATGATACAAAATGTGTATTCTCAGCTGATGTAGTTATACACATGTATGTATTCAGAATTTTTCATGTGTAAAGCTCAGTAATGTAAAAATATTAATACTTGTACTAATTAATATACATGGATAAAAAATCTATTCCATTAAATATGAATTGGCATTTAGGAACAATAATCTTTCTACGTGAAAAGGCTCCAACCGATTTCTTCCATCGTTTAAAATATTACCAGCCTTTGAGAAAACTCTTTCGCAAGGCACTGATGCTGCCATAAAGTTGAATTTTCTTTTCACTAACTCGGATAGATTTGAGGAGATTAGAGAATGGGATCTCCACCACGACAAAAGGTTTTGATTCCGCGGCAAGTTATTTTTTTTTAATTATCGTCTAGATAGCGATTGATTTCTCTAGCCACTATTGAAGTAGGAATACCTATATAATCACATATTAACTGAATTTAAACTTTAAGTAAATTAAATAAAAATAAATCAATTAAAACAATAATTAAATAAACTGATTAAAACAATTAGTTAATTAAAACAATATTTGGCTACCTATAACAATATAATGATAATGTAATATCAGATATTAAATGGGTAATTAGTGCCTAAGCCCTTGTGTCAGCTAGACAACTATGCCGGATGTTGTGATAGCCCGTTATCTCAGCGCGTTTCCTGTGTGATGGAAACGGAGGAATATGTTCCTAGAACGGTGATTTTTAAACGTTACTTCAAGTAACTCCTGTTCCTAGTCACCGGTGACTGAAATAACAGTTATTATTTGAGAACAGGGGTTTCAAAGGAGCGTACTGTTTCTGGAACAGTGGTCAGTTAGTAACAGGTGATTTTTAACAGCTACCTTAAATAACTTCCATCTCTAGGCTAGATAGCAACTAGACGTGCACGCGCTTATGTATTTTGAATTTAGAAAGTAAAGGCATGTCTGAGTTTTGATATCGAAATTTATTAATAAGTTTCGATGTAAAATTTTGATTGATATTAACAATACAAAGCTATTTATTATCCGGGCGTAACTTCAGCTATCACTAGTAAAAAGAAAATAATACAAGAAGAATATACTCACAGGATATGAGCCTCTAGTTTTTCCGAAGAAAAAAAATACACTTACAAATAACTTTTAAACTTTTTTTTGTAATTACAATTGCATTTTTCACTTCTTTTTTTTTAATATTTAATATTTTCCATTTACGAACTCTCAATTTTATGGATATTTTAGAGTCCCCAGGGGGTTTGTAAAAATATGAATTTACTGTATCAAATGATATACTACTCTATATCAAATTGTATACTACTCTATATCAAACCGTATACTATTCTATATCAAACTGTATACTATTCTATATCAAACTGTATACTATTCTATATCAAACTGTATACTACTCTATATCACAGTGTATACTACTCTATATCACAGTGTATACTACTCTATATATCACAGTGTATACTACTCTATATATCACAGTGTATACTACTCTATAT
>QLNU02003225.1:62289335-62305929 GCA_006491805.2 Dysdera silvatica | reverse complement strand
TCACTCCCTAGTTACACTTACTGTACATAATTTATCAAAGCTATGCAAACAAACAAGAAATATATTAATAAATAGTTTGCTATTATCTGTGGGTAGTCTTGGGAACCATCACATGTAGATACGGGAATACCAACATTGGAAAAAACAAAAAGAGACAAAACTACTTTTAAAGAAGTTTATTTCTTTTCACACTCATGATTTTTTTTTTCAATCACAAAAACATATTAAACATCATGAAAGTTATTTACAATAAAAATTGTAAATACTCTTTGCCAATTTAAAATCAATTTAGGCCCGTTCCATCTCAATTCAGGCAGAGACTACCAACGTGTGTCAGTTGACCCCGACAGACTTGTTAAAAAAATAAAAAAATTATAGTAGCTACTCCGACTGGAGATATAAGATATTCAAAGGGATTTATTTCAAAAATATTTAACTTACTTGCTACGCCATTTTGAATTTGAATTTGGTGAAAAACACGTTTTAAAGAATGTGAGTAGCATATTTTAAAATCTTACTGCATTTCAACTATTTGGGCTGTTCAGTTCACTTTTGTTTGTGGCTAATGAATTGATTTTTTAAATTCGCATGCTAAAATATACATGTTATCATTATTAGTGAAGTAAACCACTCCACTTTTTAAGGTACAAATTTCAGTTTTACTTCCACTTTTACGATTTTTTTTTTTTTTTTACACCAAAAAAAATTTTTTTTAAAGAAATAAAGATGGCAATGTATAGTCCTGCAATGGTAGTTTTACAGCACATTTTATTTACAATCTAGCATATATACAGTCTATGCAATTTAACTTCAAAATATGCAAAAGTATGAAAATGCACCATAAAAGTAGCAGTAACCAAAAAAAATTTTTTTTTTAAAAATCTGAAAAGTTGATGTTATGTCGTCCTATTAGCAGGTAATCAAATGGTGGGGGAAGATTAGTGTATTTTTGCCTCGTGAATTTTTTACTTTTTTTGTTAATGACACCTTTTCAGCATTTCCGGGTTGTAGTATGGAGAGAAAGAAAGTAAATAATGTGAAATGCAATTTAGCTGATTCAATTCAAAGGATTGTAGGTTCATCTGTTATTGTAAATAGTAATGACAGCTTGTGTAGTAATTGTGCTGTTTTTTTAATTAAAAAATTTTGGAATCTACAAATCAACATCAGGAAGTAATTTCATCTCATGATTCTTTTATTGCAAGCGAATAGATTATAAGTGCTTGAAATAACATTATTAACAATCTTGATGTTAATATGTTACCATTTAAATTCACATGTTAAGCTTGTGAGGAATGAAAGTTATATGAAAAGAAAAAAGTTAAAATTAGAGGAACTACTAGTAACTTCAGGTGTGAACAAATTGAAGATGTGTATAGTGTCAATGTTTCAAGTGAACCTTCTGCTGAAAAACCTAACTGTTCTACTTGTGATCAGTGGTTTTCTAACATTAACACGGCTCTTCAAACTTCTGAATACAATGAAAAAGTTCAACTGTTGATACTGTTACCACATACTTTTAGTAAAATGCAACTGGAGGAAAAGTTACCTTCAGTATCAAAGTACATCATAGATAAGTCACATATTGTTAAAAGAGAAAAAGAAATCTCCGATAAACCTAATCCCTATAGTAGGTATCCATTGTATACAGAAACTAAAGCAACTGCTTTGTTATACTACTTAGATCAGTGGTTCTTAAACTATGCTCCCCGGAGCCATCGGGCTCCACAGGTAATATTTTGGGGCTTCACGAAGAACATTGGAATCAAAATAATCAGGAATTGGAAAAATAGTATCTTCTTAACTAAATTTATTAATTTATTTTTTTAGTTCTAAAACGGGGTGTTTTATTTATATGCAATATGGATAATCATAATTTCATAAAAATTCTTAAAATAAAATCAGATTAAAAATTTTAAAAATGTGTGATCTTTGTCTCACCAACTACTCCTTCGCAAAGAGGGTAGGAATTTTGTTAGCGTATTTCCTCCTACCACCGTTTAAAGGTCGCTCCAGTATTATTTAAATTTAAGCATATATATATATATTTTGAGCTGTTTTATATCCTCTATATAAGCAAAAAATAAAACTACCTGACCCACCTCCATACTTATGTAAGGTTTGCATTCTCTGATTTTTATTTGCTTCTGTAAATTCAGCTTTTTAAAGCAACTTATAAATTGGCATAGGTGTTAATTACTGCAGTTCCATTAGGCAGTTGTCACTTGGTAACAAGGTCAACTTAGCTTGTTGTATTATTTTCGATGTCTTACGCATCGAAAATAATACAACTAAATTACGTTTACCTAAGACTTACGTAAGCATAGTTCAGCCCCTTCGACCGGTTGCCCCAAAAATAAAAAATAAGCGCAGTTTTAACCCACACCCCTCCTAAGATGCTTACGTAATAGTTTAATGCCCCCTTTATACATAATGAATTGCTAAATTTTTAAGGTTTACGTGATAGAATTTGGGGCTCCGTCATATAGTTTTGGATTTAAAAAACAGAAAACGTTTTTTTTTTCTATAAAGGTAAAAAATTCACAAGGCAAAAACACACTATTTTGCCCCCAGCATTTGATTATCTGCTAATAGGCCAACATAATTTCAGATCTTTTAAAAACTTTTTTTTTTTTTTTTGAGTTACTGATACTTGAAAGTAGTGCATTTGTTTTTGCATTTTAGTTGAATTACATAGAGCTGTATATAAGCTAACTGAGTTATAAATAAAATTTGCTGTAAAACTACCATTGGGGGACTATACATGCGCCATCTTTATTTATTTAAAAAAAAAAAAAATTTTAGTGTCAGAAAAAAGATCGTAAAGTGGAAGTAAAACCGAAACTTTGTACCTTAAAAGTGGAGTGGTTTACTTCACTAATATTGACAACATGCATATTTTAAGTATGTGAAGTTAAAAATCAATTCATCAGCTACAAAACAAAAATGAACTGAATAGCCCAAATAGTTGAAATGCAGTACAATTTCTAAAATATGCAGTTTCCGACATTCTTTTAAAAAAACGTGTTTTTCACTGAATTTCAAAATGGCATAGCAAGTGATAGAACAAATCCCTTTGGAATATCTTATATCTCCAGTAGGAGTAGCTATTATAATTTTTTTGAACAAGTCTGAGGGGGTCAACTGACACATGTTGGTAGATTCTGCCTGAATTGAGATGGAACAGGCCTTTCGGTGGTACAGTGAAATCTCTCTTAATGGACACCCCTCAGATATAGTTAGATAAAAATTCTCCAATAGAAGCTGATTTTCAATAATGTACTTCAAACACCTGCTTTGCGGTCACCCTCAGATGCAGCTGACAGGACACTGTTCTTACAATTCATTCCTTTACGCTAGAACCACTGTATGGATAAAATGTATTTGAACTTCGGCCTTCACTGCATTTCTCACAGAAAACTAAGGAGAATTTTCCCTCACATTAATGAAGAGCGGCAATTGACTCAGATTCGCTGATTCAATTGACTAATGTTCAACAAAACCTTTGATAATAAATAATTAATATAGTAATACACTGCACAAAACTAATAAATAATTATCAACGCAAAACTATTGCAGTTCCAATTTTTTTATCGTTTACTTGACTACCACACAGGTCACATAGTGTAATGACAGAAAAAAAAGGTTTATTTAATCTCGCAATTAAAAATACATTTTGAAGGAGGAGTTAAGTTGGAAGGATAATTTTTTTTTCCCCAAGACAAATTTTTAAAGAGTTTAATGTTTTTGATGTAATTTGCTTGGCATATTCAACAAATGCTCCGTTCCTTACCTTAAACTTGTCTCATATGTTCAAAAACATAGTTTTGAAGTGTCTTTGGAAAAATCAGGTTGTCCAACCCTTGAGCAATAAGACCACTTAAAAATTTTCATGGATCTTGTGGGGCAGTGGTTTCATGGAAAAAAAAACAAAAAACAACCTACTCACTAAAAGCCTCCCTTCATAGTTTCTTCTAGTTATTTATTTTTCATTTGCGATATGGTAGGGGACGACCCATGCTGTCCCAGCTGTTTTCCCTTATTTCTGAAATGAAAATCTAAAATTTTTATTTTGAGATATTTTTTATTGCAAATAGTTGTTGGTGGGCCAGATTATGGCCTGTAAACGGCATGCTGGACAACCCTGATTTAAAAGATTTTAATGCAATATTTCAGCCACTTCAGAATTACCATCCCCTCTTTCACGGACTAATTTTTCGGTCCGGCGAATGATTGCTAATAAGGGGTCTCACTGCATATACAGTTTGAGCTCATCGAGTTTAGGTTTTATATGCAAAAGCACAGCAATGGTCATGCTGCACCCTAAATTTTCTCAAGGAATCGGGAATGCACACATTGTATGATGCCATTAACAGTTAAACTTTGTTTAACAGCATGATGGAAGAACGTGCTATCGCTGTCACGACAGGACAGTGGACACACATTTTCCACAAAAAATTCAGATTTTTTTTCAGTTGCGGAATTAACCACCTTGGACTGCAGTGAGTAGTTGGGAATTGAAACCTTATTAACGGTGTACTAGGTGTGCATATCACCATTGCAGGGTGTTACTAAATTGAAAATAAAAACTAACTAATGGTCTGAAACGTTTAAGACACAATGCACAAATCCACCATTCTTGATTTAGCTATTAAGATTGAAATTCTTTTTACATTTATGGGCAAGTGTTCGCAGTTACATACTGCAAGCATGGCACCTTTGTATTTACTGATAACGTTTGTTGGAGGGCTCCAATGACGGTAGTCTAATCGTTATGAAAAACTTCAATTTCAGAAATATATTTATCTATTCTCAGCCATTCTGATTTTGAGACCCCACGGCGCCCAAAAATCAGCTTATAGGCTTTAGGACAAGTCGGTACTGACACAAAGCAAATTTCAGAAAAGTCCAGATCGAGCTCCAATAACTTAGTAGCTGATTTGGAGTTCAGAAGTAGGTTTAAACCACGGTCTGTAAATACTGACTTTGATTGAATGACCAATAATTCCAATTTGGGGGCTGATAACACAATCGACACAACACCATCAATAACACTGTCATCAGTAAAGTCCTCCACATAAACTTTTAAGTGTCTTAAACATGGAAGTGTAGATGGAGAGCGTTTCAATAACAGGTGATAGCATTGGAATGAAGGAGAAATCAAAATTAATGTACGAAGTCTTTGAGCATGACATAAAGAGTGAACAGAGAGATGGGGTGAAGTGAGATGAAGCAGCTGTAAGGACTTCTGTGAGCTGAAGAATTCCACAGGACAATATACGTCTGAACCCATCGCATCAAAAAGTAGCTCAATTTTTTCAAGGCAAGAAAATTCCGAAAAGACATCCATATCATCCTGTTCGTGAATCCAGACAGAGATACAGTTTAAATTAGGAAAAAACTTAGCACAAAGTTCTAGAATATCTGACTGCATTTGCAAAAAAAGATTAATGT
Organism: Dysdera silvatica; assembly: GCA_006491805.2. Taxonomy (NCBI): domain Eukaryota; kingdom Metazoa; phylum Arthropoda; class Arachnida; order Araneae; family Dysderidae; genus Dysdera; species Dysdera silvatica. Next base: position 62,300,475 of record QLNU02003225.1, on the reverse strand, counting down.
TCTGCATATGATAGTTTGGCAGGTTCGGTACACCATAAATGAAATGTTTGTAATCCAGTAAATGCAAAGCTCCATTGATGTGGTAACTCCGTATGTACTTTAAAGATTTAAAATGTTCTATTACGAAGGCAATGCCCTCTTCATTCACTTTTGTTCCAGCAAGACATAAATGCTCAATGTTTGAATTCCCCTGGAAGATACCATTTTCATCTCTCTCGCAGAGTAAATGGATACTATCATCTGTAACTGTATCTGCATTAAACAGGGAAAGGGATTTAATGCTTGGGCATTTCTCACGAATAATTGCTAATGAGTGTTCGTGAAACTTAGCATGATCAAGACACAATGTTTCCAAATTCGGCAACAACGATAACAAATCATTCATTAGTGTCCCGTACAATTCCATTCTAGACAAGTTAAGGCTGATAATTTTCTAATAAAAGGAGAAAGAAACTAATTTAGTATATAGCGCACACAAGATTTTGTTTACACTAAAGAAAGAAATGAAATATCTGTTATCTGAATTTAGATACAGTTAAGCTATGCTTAAGACTGAGGTCATAGGTGGAGAGAGAGAGCTATATGAATTACATGCTACAGTAGAACTCTTCAATCTGGTATTTTTTTGTTCGGGACATTCCATAATCCAGCACCAATTGAGCTGCTCACGTTTTTTTCTTTCTTTCTTTGTGGATTCGGGCATTTGTTCACCTTGAACACCAGGTCGGACGAAGGAGGAGGAGACATGGCAGATGAAGCTAAAGTCTCGTGGAAACAGGCTTCTGACGTATTAAATATATTTGTAAAATTTGCCGTATCCAACAAAAGCTAGAACTCTGTAGAACTCGTAAATATGTGTATAATCTGTAACGATGTTTTGAAGGAAAGATCCGAATCACTGAGCATGCAAGCAGAGACTTTTTTAAAACAGTAACACTCGTGTATTTTTTCTTGCCACAGAGCAGCTTATTGCAACTTGTTTTAAATATCACTGCACTGTATTAATTTTTCTTTGGTATTCCCGTTAAAACCATATTAACGTTCGATAATCTGGCACAGCCATGGTCCAGAATGTGCCGGATTAAAAAGCTCCTACTATACCATGTTTCCCTGAAAATATGACGGGATCTTATGTTAATTTTTGCTTCAAAAGACGCATTACCATTTTCCTTCATCCATATATTTAGGGAGCATTTGGTGACAAAACTATCACTTTGATGTATGGTTAAAGCTTGGGAGTGGGGATGGGATATCTTGGTACAGTGTCTAAAAGCAGAAGAATTTTAAGATGATTCAAATCAGGGTGCTTACCTAAACTTTGTTTCAAACTTCCCTGATCTTTCCAGTGTTCTTGTGCCATAAAAATACAACCAAATAATCAGGTTTTCCAGCACAGTAATACAAATTCAGGTGTGTTTTCGCAACTAAACTCCCCAGACAAAATATTGTGAAATCCCACTTCACTGAATCTAATGTTTGGTTACATCACGATGTGCCTTAATCACTGCTTGGATCTTATGGGGCATGTTGTCCACATGGGGCCGAATAACCTCTGCACTGATGTTGGCCCACTGGCTCATCAATTTGGCCGTCAATTCCGCTAGTGATTGAGGATGTGCAACACTCCTCTTGACAGCAAATTCCAAATTGTCCCACATTTTTTCGATGACGTTAAGGTCAGGTGAATTGGCAAGCTAAGTGAGGCGTGGGAGATCAACCTTGTGTTCTGTGGACCAGTCCTGAATACATTGTATACGATAAATGGTACCATTGTCGTCTTGGTAGACAGGATAAGTGAGAAGGCTTTCTGCACGCAAAAAGTGAATATAAGGGACGACCTAGTCTTCCAGGATGGGAATATAGTCCACAGGTTTTATCCGATTGTTTACTTGCACCAGAGGTTCAACGCCAGTCGCCGAAATACACCCCCAAAACACAACACACTCACCACACAAGCTGCACTGATCTCTGAATGCAGTCCGGGTCATATACCTCTTTGAGTCTCCTAGTGATGCAAGAACGTGGCTCATTGGGATATAAACAGAAGTGTGATTCGTCTGACCATAGTACACATCGCCAGTCATTCACCGTCTAGTGCTGATGTGCTGTAGCCCATTGCAGTCTCTTCTGCTTTTGGACTTCTATGATCCCATGATGTCGCCGGGGTATATGGCTGAATATTTCCATGCGATGCAACTCCCGGGGCAGGGTACGCTCGGAAACAGATGGACCCAGGCCATCATTAACCTGCGCCAGCAATTGGTCCCTGGTTTGGAAGCAATTAGCAGTGCACATGCGGCTCACATGGCGACGATCCCTCGGCGTTAGTATCGTCTTGCGGCCAACATTGCATCGCTGATAACTGTTTGTTCCGGACAAACGCCATTACTTATGTATCGTACATATGGTAGATGCTATCACACCCAAGAATGCCACAACCTCTTCAACTTTGTGGCAGTGTTCCCGGCCAAACACTATAGCCCCCTTTTGCCAGTTGGTGATGTTTGTTTGTTTGGCTTTTTTATGGCGCAAGAGCATCTGGGCTATACTGCGCCAAACATGGTAAAATCAAAGACTGTAGTAAAAGCCAGTACTTTTTAAAAATTTAAAAACGTGCGTATGGTCAGCATGGTCATTTAAAATGTCAGACAGTGATGAAGAGTTAAAAGTAAGAGTGCGGGCAAGTCTATAATAGGGGCATTGAGTTAAAATGTGTAAAACACTCATGGGTTCATTGCACACTTGGCAAATTGGTGCTGGTTTTCCTTCCAACAGATGTCTATGGGTGAGATGGGAATGCCCAATGCGAAGTCTAGCAAGGAGAACCTCCTCTTTCCGATTTTTACGGTATGAGGAGGGCCAGTTACCAATTGTATGTTTAATATGCCGCAATTTGTTATTGGTTTGATGATCCCATTCTTCTTGCCACTTTTGATTGGGGTGATGTCTCGTTTTGGTGATTTTTTGGTGATGTCTCGTTTGCGGCACATTTACAACTTTATGAATGCACGATGCACACTGATTTCACGGTTTTGCAACATGTTCAACCTTTCTCTTCGACTTTCACCTCCGTGGTGTTTGCATCAGTTAGGTGCGCTGCAGACACATGCTCTTACAGTAAAGGCCCACGCTAAATGCCAATTTCATAATATTTTGTCCGTGGTGTTTATATATACAGGTCATTCCATTTTAAGTGGTCCAGAAAAAAAATTAAGTGGTTATTTGACCATTTTTTAATTTTTTGCAGGCGATGACCCCTGTTAGGACTTGCACTCTCCGATAATCCAAGGTGTGTGCCCTTTGAGGGGACCCAGTCCTCCCCTGTTCTTGGTGTTCGTTGCAATGAGGTTTGGATGCATATATAATAATAAAAAATCATATACTTACACAGTGGAACTCCGATATATCAAACTTCAAAGAGTCAAAATTTCTCATGAAGAAAAAAAAAAAAAAGAAATGACGAATAAAATGCATTGTACATGTATTAGAGTTTTCGAGAACTTTTATTCCCTTTGGTTTTGACTTGACAAAGTTCCACAGTGTGTGCACATACATTTCTAGTTGTCATACTCACTTTACCAGCTTGTGCCAAAGCACTTAGAAGTACGGGAATATTCCATGGCCTGTAGACAGATAAATCCAGATCTTCAATGTAAGGGTTGATCAGGAAAGTAACGTACAGGTCATCCATTACCAGCTGTCTGTTATACAGAGTAAGGTATTCAAACAGTTGCTTAGAATACCAACGCCCTAAATTTGGACAACGAAAGCGTTTCATTTAAATGCAGTCAGTGCCAAATGAAATACAGCAATCTGTCAATAACGTTACTTTAATTAATGGCCATTCCCATTTAACAATACTATTTTAAACTCCCGTCATATGTTTCACAGAACTGCACATATTTAGATTAATGCCACACTACGTTAATGGTTTTCTGTTTTTCCCATGAAGGTGTTGTTAATTGGGGAGATTGCTGTAAAATACATTACACTCTCGCAATAAAAATTTGACAGCAGACACGAAAGGACTTTCTGTCTGCGTCACTATACCGACAAAATAAATGCAGTAACATCAGGCAGCAAACACTTTTGGAATCAGACTTATGAAAAAAACCCACTTCATCAGACCAGATGCATAATTTCAAAATTCCATTGTTGCACCACTTTTGCTCAAAGGGGTTAAATAAGATAACTTGCTGAATAGATCTTTAAACATGATTGAAATTAGGAAAACATTGGCCACTGGTTGTACTTTTATGGTGCAAGGAGAGCTCGGGTCATCCTGAACCAAACAAGGTGAGACCGTACCTGTGATATTACGATGAAAAGACATTAAAACCATAATGGTAGGAAATGCCATAAAAGTACATTGAAAGGGAACAAAGTAAGGAAAAAAAGACCAACTGTCCACATTGTTCAGTCATAAAATACATATCAAACATAAATTAATTTTTTGCACTACCTTAAATCAATCTGTTGTAAAATTAAAAAAAAAAGGGGAGGATGTGATTTTTAGGGTTTTATATCCAAGCACAAACTTATAGAAGATACATTGCAAATAACCATTACTGTACTTTCTCTTAATGGTGAAATAACTGAAGTCATACTACATTAGCATTCACAATTTTCCAAGGAATTCCAACCTTTTTGACCTACGATTTTTTGTTTGTGAATTTTATGGCACAATGGTCATACTGCACAAGAATCTATAGTTTTACAGGGAATTTAAACTTCTGATGATCTAGGGAATCAACCCAAGAACTACAGTGAGAGCTAGTCGGTAAGCATACTTTTTTCTTGGACACAGTGTGGAGTCAAACCAGAGATAATGGCACATTAGGTGAACACATTATTATCACTGTAGGGCCTTTTGACTTAGACTAACAAATAAGGACAGAACAGTTAAAAAGGGAGGAAAAGCACACAAGACCAACAGAGTTTGTAAATAAACATCACAACAATATTTGAAACATTGAAATGAAAAAATACAAAATAATCTAGGGCTTCCACCCACATTGAAGAAATTCCCTGATAAAATTTCGCAGACATGAACCCTATCACTCTGTCCTGTCTTAAAACACCCTGTTATGGACCTGGGGTTCACACGGACACATATTTTAAAACACATGTTTAATGTTTACACTTGAATGTTAATATTTTTCATTAATCGAAGTATCCTATTAGTAACAAATACTGATTCAAATACTTTACCTGAAAAATGCTGATTCAGGTAAAATTTTATTCATAAACACAAGAACATTATCCAAATTTCATATTCATTTTAATATATTCTAAATGTTCTCTGCATATACATTGCAGATGGTCTGCTGATGTGTGGGACAACACAGAATATAGCAGTTGGTGCATCGGGCGTCTTTGCCTTTCTATTCAAAGAATGTGAACATAGCTGGCACCCTATCTTTTTATTTGGCTCTTGAATTTCAGTTGCTGCAGGGTATAGTTCTGAATTTCCACCCCAATGATTTGAGTGGAAGGCGAAATCCAGACTGCAGCGATTAAGGGCTCTTTAGTCATCTTTGGATGTGGTCTTGATCAATTTTTCCCCAAGGTCTTTTAAGAACAAGTGATGTCGATGGCGCTTCTGAGATCCCCAATATGAGCATTTCTAAATCCAAATTATGTACCCAACAACAGCTGCACACTCCACTATGCTAAACTATATCTATCATATCAGACATACGCCAACAGCGTATCATGCAACAGCGATCATATGCCAACAGCGTATCTTTCGCTGACAGATGTACAGCCTGCATAATTGGTCAAGGTTGTCCACGCCAGATTTTACTGTATTGTAGTGAGTGATACTGTCTGGCTTATTTTCATTTTCCTGAATGACGTTCTTGTCATGATGTATGGAAGGTAACGGAACAACTGCTTTCCTTTTTTATTTTTTTAATGCTGCTAATTAGGATCAGTTGTTTATTGGGGAAAAAAACCTTTAAGCACTAAAGATTTACTGGTAATTCTTTGGCGAGTTCTTTTCGATTTTTCTAATTGTTCCAACCAATGTAGCTTTCACAGCTAGTAGATCCTCTGCTAACTGAGTGCTGGTGGAGAAATTGTCTATGATAATGTCCCTTCGTTCTTCCAAGGGTCAACCAATCGGTTTACAAGATCCAAAACGTTATGGGATTCAACTGCAACCCCAAGTTGTTGTCCGACATATACTTTGCCTTTCAAAGGAAACCAGGTATTGGCATCACAGCACCAAATAAAACCTGGGGTCCGCGTGGATCCCAGGTCACAAAAATATGCCTTTCATACATAAAATTAAAAAATATCCTAACAATCACTCGTTTATGGGCAGTGAAAATTTTTACCTTGTGATACACACATTTTGAGAAGAGATGTAACGGGGCAAGACCATCCAGAGATGAATATATTTTGTTTGGCAACGAGTTTAAAGTGCCTGTGGTCCCTACAGACTCCTTGACAGAGTGATAGGGTTAACAAGATAGAGTATTCCTACTCACATTGGATAAAAAAATTCCCTGATTTTTCCGGGTTTTCCCCCCTGACCAATCACAACTTTAACTAAATTTCGGTTGTGGAGAAAATAGTTTCATGTTCGTGGGACATTCATTTTATTTGTTTGTCATTCAAAATTATATAAAATAGGAAGTTAAAAAAAATTTCCCCTGGCTTTCCAGATTTTAACCAAAAAAAACTTGTTTCCCTCCGACCTTTAGGAGCGATTTCAAATTCCCTGACAATTCCAGGTTGCTAGTGGGGCCCTGCATTGTTTTTAAAATTGCAAACGAAATTTGAATTGATCTGCGGTTTCCGGAAAAATAGATTCACATTTTCATGAAATATAGCTATTCAGAATGGAAGTTATGCAGGTTTTCGTGGGCTTTTCTAGGTTTAATAAAAAAAAAAAGGTTCCCCTGAACTATTCAGGATGATTTAAAATACCCTGAAAATCCCAGGTATGTGGTAACCTCATAATCACTAAGTCGCTTTATTTGCATCTAAACTAGCAGATATTACTGGATATAGATCAGTGGCAAGTTGGCTTGGACAAAGCAGTCATTAAATATTGTTAGAAAACAAGTACCAGTTATTAGCTTTCCTTTGATATATGTTCAGCAGGGCAATAAAGCCCTGAGTTAACCAGTTGTAAAACTTTTTGCAAATCCATGAAATCCGCAGTTGAATTTTTCTGGAAGAAAGGGACATTCTGTGTCAAATCTGGTTGTTACAAAGTTGGAAACCCATTTCTGGTATAGGCCCCACACTTTGCGGTAAATATTTTTTTTTAAAAGCTTGGAATCAAACTCATGGTTATTAAGTAACAGATTAATGCTTGATTTTACTAAGCCAGTATAGAAATACAGTGAACTTTCAATTTTACGAATTCGTGGCGCTCCAAAGTAAAATGTGCTAAAAAGTGTGATGCATGTCGCAGAAAAGTCTCAGGGTGAATCAATTTTTGCCTTAACAAGTGGGTCATTCTCCGAAATGTGGCAATTTTCACATAGGTTTTGAAGGAAAAAAAATGACCAATTGCTCTGAATTTTTTATAAGGTCCTCCACCATAGTCATAAGGAAAAAATATGAGTGATGCTATTACTCTCAAATTTTCTTTGATATTATTTTGATAATTACAAAAGTGAGGGAATAATGTTGCAATATGAGGAAATGACATATCGTTGTTTAGTTGGACTCCGTAACTTCAAAATTTTTATATATTGCATTTGCGGACAAATATTCATTATTTTACTGTTTACAATACTCTTACCCTTTAATATGAAATTGTGGAAAGTGCAAAAAAGCAAATGCAAAATATTAAGTATTTGCCACTGTTTTTAACGTATCTTAAACAAGCTTCTAAGCGGGACAAAAAAATATAATTTTTTAATTAATGTTAATTATTTTTCTTTTATAAACTAACTTATAAGATTACAATATCATTCCCTCACAAGCTGAGATTGTGAGGGCATGATGAAGTTACTTCTTTTTCTTTGCCAGTAGTTAGGTTTAGCTGTGTTTTGATCTCAAAAATGTGAAATGGCATCTGATACACACTTGCAAACATATAATGCCAGATGCTAATGTTTAATTTTTATTTCATGGATTTCACAATAGATGAGGGAATGACTGGTAATAAAAATACTTACTTTGATTTAGAAGTTGCAAGTCATATTGCACTTCCTATTCCAAGTTCAGGGAAAGATTCAATATGGTTTTCAAGACAGTGTTGCCAAACATGATTTTGAAAAGCCATATGGAGAATATGCTGCCATATGGTAACTGATCAGTGAAACTTTTTCTGTGCGGTGAGGGAATGATGCAAACCACTAGGGACAACATAACTATATATTTTAAAATACTTTTTAGGGGAAGAAGTAATAAAAAAAACTTCCTAAATAGTAATTTAAAATGTTCCAATGGATTAAAAACAATTCATGGATAGTCACTGTGTTGAAATAACTATTTTTCAGTTTTTTACATGTGAATGGGGACATAGTGAGGGAATGATTTTTGATTCAAAATACATATATTTTTAATATATTACTTTAATTTTAAGAAGTTAGTAACTGTGTTTCCTATTCTTTTCAACATAAATAATTGAAATTAAGTTATTGCACCATAAGTTTGAAACTGCATCTCCAGGAACCCTGGGATATGAATTTACCACTTTTCAGAGAACGACCCAAATAAATAAATCAATCCGCTAAATGTTTTCTACATTTCTATTAAAAAAGGAATTTATTTTTATATAAATCGAACACTACGCAGATTAAATCAAACAACGTTTATTGACATCGTTGTTTGATTGAGTAATTGGTATATTATAGAATTTACGAATGTATATAATATACATTATAAATGTATATATATACACATGCATCTACTGCAGAATATTTTTGATCAGTTGAAGAAGATTTGTTGCAGCACATTACAAAATGTTCTGCTTTGGGGTCATGGGGAAAAAAAAAACTAATAAGAACCACTTGTCTGTGTTCTTAAGACACAAGGATAGTAAAGGTCATGTTCCACAAGCACCTACAGTTTTCTGCAGAATCAGAATATTTTGGGAAACCAACCAGCAGGCTATGGTTAGCAATTAGCATCTTTTTATTTAAGGAGGTGGGTTGGCATCTAGGTCAACGACATAATAAGCAAACACATCATCATTGAACAAATTCGGGACTAATAGTTAAGGTTATAAGGACAAAAGGGAAGAAAGGAAGGTAGAATGCCCAGAAGGGAAGGTAGGATGCCACAGGAAAAGACAATTGGATGGAGTGGAAGAAGACCTCAGAAGAACAAGAATAAGAGAAAGGCAAAGGTCAGCTTTCGATGGAGAAGAGTGAGTGACATTCGATAAGAAAGTCCAAGCCCTTCAAAGACAAGACAATAGCTTAATGCAATTCTTTAATCATGAATGATTTTCAAAACTGCACGTTAAAGATTCTAGGGTGATGCAATGTTATTTCCAAACCACAATCTCACGCATATTTAAAACCAAGCTAACGCTGAGAAGTAAATCCATTCCAATGTGACTAAAAAATGTGTTTATAACTGGATTGAACTCGTCACACCATTCAAGATGTCGTTTTTGTTTTAGGGTCTTTTTACACCAGTATACTTTACTCCTCAAAATACCTCCTCTAAGCTATTTTTTATTTTCGTCACATGTTAAGTTTCTAGTCAAAAACTATAATTGGATGGAAATACTGATAGGAACTTTTTCAAAGTTTATGCACATGCAGAGAAGGAGGGGCAAAACTGCCCATTTTCGCAGTTACTTCCTCTCGCTAGCGTCTTCTGATTGCCCCTGGGTGCAGATGCGACACTCCGGTACACGCTGTTATATGTTTTTGCTTTCATTTAAATCATGTGTAATTCTTGCCTACCAACGAACTGTGAAAATTATAGTAATGAAGACGGTTGTAGTTCAAGGCACCATGTAAACACTAACAGTAAGCCCGATAGGTATCTGTTTGGATATTATCCCATAGGAAGGAAGTAGTGTAGAAGGTGCCGAAAAGCAATATGGGAGGCTTTACCGCCTAAACATGACAGAAGGCCACAGCATTGCATTAAAGTATAATGATGTGAGTGGAGGCTTGAATCAAAAGAAAAACTGATTGCATAAAGAGACAATAATAGTGCAAGAATGGGAGATTATGCTACACTAGCACCCCTCCCCCCACCAAAAAAATACAAACTCGTTTTGCTCGGCGATTTAAACCTGGATTTTCTGCACAGCAGACAAACACACAACTTCACTGTATGGCCCGAGAGAGAACACACAAAGTAGACTGTGAAATTTAATACTAGAAAATACACCTAAACCTTACTTAGAGTCACAAATTTCTTTTTCTTGCTGTTTTCCTCATTCGAGTAGTAGTCCAGCATGTAAACTTTGAGGTTTCTTGCGATGGTATACAGGCACAAATCTTGCAATCGCTTGACCAAATCATCATGGCAATGTTTCTCATCACGATCCAGACAGACAATCGGAGGTCTATTAACAGAAGCAGCTTTTTTACTTCGGAAAAACGACCTAAGGAAAAAGCAAAAGTTTTAAAAAGTTTCAAAAATATGCACATTGCAGTTGAACTTTAATAAGTTGAAACCGAAGGATGTCACCGAGACATAATACACCTAATACGTGCTGCTAGGGACATAGCATAGGTCGTCACGGCTAGGAGATTCACCTTTAATATTTGTGATCTTCCAAACCCATTCACTTAACCATGTGTGTATGAGTAGTTAAGTTCATGCTGCAGAAGAACTTCGTTTATATCATTTTCCATAAAAATCAATTTAAAAAGAATATCATTTCTCATAAAAGTTTCTTTATATCATTTTCTATTTAGTTTCTTATACTGGAACCAATTGGTAGCAATACGTAACTGAACGGAAGTACACTGAGTTACGTATTGCTCGATAGATTGTTTTAATAAGTTTTAAGAAACATGAATCCAACGATCAATTGATCATTTTCGAGGAACCAGAATCCAATAATATATGTACTAAAATGTATAATTTCTTACATACATGTTATCCCGAAACCAAAGTATTAGGTTTGGCGATACTTATATATTTCACAATCTACGTAATTATTATTATAGTATCTGTTAATTTGTAAATAAATATAGTTCTT
>QLNU02003225.1:62189341-62269094 GCA_006491805.2 Dysdera silvatica | reverse complement strand
TGAAGTTGTTCCCTTCCTTCAAGGCATTCCCGGAGCTGTATTTCAATATGACAATGCCCGCCCACATATTGCCAGGAATGTTCAAGACTTCTTTTCATCACAACAGATACAGCTTCTTCCTGCCTATTCGCCGGATATGTCGCCGATTGAACATTTGTGGAGTTTCGTTGGTCGGCATCTCGCTCACGATCCTCATCCCATAGCTACTACATATGAATTTTGGGGCTGCGTACAAGCAATCTGGAATGCTCTTCCCCAGGCACATATTCAACATCTGTTTGATTCCATGCCACGTAGTATAGGATTACTTATTTAAGCGCGTGGTGGATTCACCAAATACTGATTTTCGACTTGTAATATTGTTTTTTTGCTTTGTAATTCTAATTGTTTATTTGTATCAACACAGGTCGTTTGTACATTACATTTCATTCGATTCGGACGAGTCCTTAATGGTGTTGCAATTTTCACAAACATGAGTTTAGAAGTATATAGGATAAGCTATGTTATTTTCCATCTGTGCAAAGATTTGAAAATAGCCTAAGTAACTGTTTTTAATGATAATAATTCCTTAAAATATCCAATTAAACCTAAAAAAGCCTACCTGCATTGGGTTTTATAAAAAAAACCAAAAACTTGGGTTTTTATATAACCCTAAAAGGATGCATTATTTCAGTGTTACTACTACCTTCAGTGATGTGAGAGTTCCAATATGTAATGGCTTTTACATGAAGGGACAAATGCATATATTTAGCTGTCGTTGGATGATGTTTATTAAGTGGAATAAGTTTAGACCTTATTTGAAGATACTGCAATATTTGGCAAGATAAAGCAATGAAAAACGCTAATGTAAGGTAAAGCTTTTGGGTGGGGGAGGGGGCATGTCAAGGTCTATAAATTTTTGCAGAGTGATAAATAACATAGATATCAATAAATGAATTCTTTATTTTATTTTGTACAGTTTTATACTTGTAAGATTCTATAATGTTTGTAAATTTAATGACTATATTTTTCCATTAATATAAAAATAAGGTCAACACAATAATTGGCTAATTTTATATACATATTTATAGTAGCAATATAACATATCAACAAAACGGGAGTATACAGGATTTAACATCATGATTAGAAATAGATTTATTCAATATTGCGATAGTTTTTTTTGTTTTTGTTGTTGTTTCTTTTTTAAACCCACTTGGGTTTTTTTTGAGCCAGGCAAAATTGGGACAACCCTAGTATTGACTACTGTACACCCCTATTGGATTGAGATATAATATGCTTACTATAGAAGCATAAAAATAATCAGTTATTATTGGACCTTATTTTTATGTTCTTAATAGAAAACTACATTGATAAGAAAAATATATATTTATTGAAATTAAAAATGTTAACTTTTATTATTATAAAGCATTACAAATTAAGATACGGAATTCATTTATCAATATTAGTAATAACACTGTGTAGAGATTTATAAATCTTGACCAGTTTCACTGCTTTGTCTGAGTCAAGGTGGTTATTGAGCACTGACCACACTATACCAAAGTTTTAAAAATTCACTCTATAGCATTAGAATTTGCAGGACATGACAGTAAGTTTGAATTGAATTTGCAAAAGTCACTCGAGAGATCGTTTCCTTTTTCTGTCCTTATTACCATAACGTTCCACCACTTTGCATCTGGGAACATCTTCACATGCCCAGAAAACATTGGAGGGTAATATTCCACATACGTAATTGTATATGGCAAATAAACGTTCATGGGTATTTTTGGATTAACCAGTTTTCTGCTGCATCTTCTTGGGAAGTAGACAGTCTCTTCCCTCTATATGTAGGGTCTATTATATTTGCTAAATAATGGAATGGTTGAATAGCTTTGTTCATTCTTTTCAACACAATTTCCTTGTAAGGTTCTGATTCCAAACTTTTTGCTAAGTGAAGCCATAATTCTACAGCATAGAATAAATTTGTATCATCTGATTGAAGGACGTATAGAATTCAGCTGACTTTTATCAACTGTTTTATCAAGTTCAAAGAAATTTGTGCATTATGGTGAATTGTAGTGATATAGTTTGGGATACTGTCAGCATGCCCTAAATGAATTTGCACATACTTGTAATAATTTTTCACACAGTATTGGGGAAGCGGGTCTTTTTTGGGTTTTATTAAAAAAACCGACCGGGTTTTTTTGGGTCGGGCAAAATTGATATCACCCTGACAGTGCACCTCGCTTTAATCTCAAGAGAGAGAATGTGAAGGTTATGTCTCCAAACAGAACTGTAAAGCTTAGTAAAAGCAACGCATTGTTGACCGTTAAATTCATTTGTTGTCGTTTTTGGATGCCCAGTTTATCGGAAGAGTAATTTCGTTCCTAGATCTTTGTTTTAAGCAGTCTATATTTTCCCCAAATGCAAGATGCCGTAAACAATCCCTGTTGAAATGTTTTTCTTCCTGAAAGTTACAAAAACTCTTTCCTCAGGCTTTGGTATAATTTTATATTACTTCCATTTTTCGTGCCAATAGACGACTATGGACATGTTTTATTTAGGTGTTTCTTCTAAAGAGAAGACAGACACATATTTCTGCTGAAACAATTGTCAGTATAATTTAATAAACCATATAAACGTGTTTGTGTTACTGAAACTGCATTTGGACTAAATTTCGGGGGCAAAAATCAAACTCCAAATTTTAACTGGATTTAGCAAGAGTTGGAAAAAAAAAAGTTTATAAAAATAATAGAATATGCTTATAATGATTTAGATTTTTACTTGTTGAAATACTATTGCAGATCTGCAATAAAATTTGTTTATTCAGATGTGTATGTTTGATGTAAAATAAGCACACTGAGTTTGCGTTTATAGATGTGGTAACTGCTTCGACTGTCCTAGCTGTATGCACACACTTTCAGCCCGTGCCACCAACATTTTAGTTCCATCAGCAGATGACCCAGAAAAGACCATGCCGAAAAAAGTGTATTATATGGTATGCGGCTTTTGTCGATGGACATCTAGAGAAGTTGGGATTCCTGATCAAATAACTGGTGAGCTTTCCCCAATTGAAATCAAATTTCATATAAATTTCTTTATCGAACTTTACATAAATTCTGCTATGTGGAACTTGATATAAATATTCAAGAGAACTTCGTATGAATATTTAAGGGAATTCTTTGTATAAGTATTGCATGAAACTGTGTATAATTCCATGTATGAATTAAATCAATTTATGCCCTGTGGTGGCATAATGTGGTAACTAGTGCTCTGTTAACTCGGATTCGACTCCCAAGAGTGCAAAGAAAGCTTACTCAGAGCAGGGTTCGTACGAGTCATGGAAAGTCATGGAATTTTATTTTGCATTTTCCAGGTATGGAAAAGTCAGGGAATTTAAAAAAAAAATATGAAAGTCATGGGAAAGTTATGGAATATTTGTTTGGGAGCAAGTTCTACATTGAAAGTGCTGCCTGTTGTGAAAATCGTCTCGCGAGATCGAATCATTGTTTTGTAGCACCAAAGTGTCTTCTAATGCACGTGACTACGTAACTCACAAAACGCAGGAGGGAGTATCCGTCTGCTCTTGGTTCGAAGTGGAATCAGCCACTGCGTATGGCCTGCTTCGTTCCGCATGTTACCACGTGCAGAGATGCCAACTTGTGTGGAATTTTTTTTTTACTCGGAGAGTACAAACCCCTGCAGAGATCTTATATAGATCACACTGCTCACTGTAGTCTGGGGTTTGGTTCCCTAGGCCTTAAGAGGTTCGGATTCCTTGGAAAACTGTAGGTCCTGGCACAGCATCATTATTGTAGACCTTAAGCCATAAAACCACAAGCAAACAAACACTAAATCAATCTATAGGACTCGACAGTATACGGAAATTAAAGGTTTTATATTTTAATTTGCAGATCTCTCAAATATTATTGCAATACAATTAGGTAAGGACCCTAAAGGGACATGAATTTGGGGTCCATAAAATGCACCCAGTAATTATATTCTTAATAGACACTGCATCCCTGGGTTAAAAAAACTGCTTGTTTGAGATTAAACTGTTCATCGGAGGTTACATTATCTGTACTCTAGCCATTTTTCTATTGGGGGATTTCAAGGTGTGCAACTTTTAATTTGTTTTATTATGTAACTTCTTTCTGTCACTGTCTGTCTTTTTATTCCTTCAATATCCTTGTAAATCAATAATGAGGACTGGAATATCATGGTTAACCATGGTTGGTAAGTCTTCCCTGGTTAGAATGCAGAACAATAAAAATGAATGAAACTAACAATATAAGTAGAAATTTATAAAATCGTGGCAGCAAAATGGAAAAAAACAAACAAATAAAGATTTTAAGATAAGGAGAATGAGGAAGAGGATGCAAAATATAAGAGAAGTAAAATGAAGGTAAAAAAAAAAAAAGTGTAAGACAGGGTCTAAAAAACAAAGTTTAGAAATATTTTCATAGTGTTTCAAAAATCTCTGTTTTTAGCTTGAAATAATAGTTATCTTTTACACAGGGAAACCTGCAGAATATTGGTCAAGGAAAATCATTTGCATCTGATTTAATTCTTGCACACTTGAAAAAGAATTATTTAATCAAGTTAAAATTCAATAATGTTCTAGCACAATCATCTTTATTTTCAGCTACCGGAAGTTGGCAAGAAAAAGAAAACCCAGACAGCTCAAGGGTATGTATATGACATATTAATACACAACAGGGAAATCTGTCTGTAACGATACCATCTATAAAGATAATCTGTCTGTAATGATACCATCTATATTGATAATCTATTTGTAACAATACCGTCTATAAAGATAATCTGTCTGTAACTACCATCTATAAAGATAATCTGTCTGTAACTACCATCTATAATGATAATCTGTCCATAACAATACCACTTGTAATGATAATGTGTCCATAAAGATACCATCTATAATGATAATCTTTCTGTAATGATATTCCCCTTCCCTCTACCCATGTCCCGATAGGCATTGAATGTATTAGGGTTTATTTTGTAATAATATTGTTTTCTGGCCTCACAAGAGTATCATTATGGATAGATTTCATTATATAATAAATGTTACCTTTTTCACAATAAATATTAAATCTTTATGCAGTATATCATTGGAAAATGAAGCAAATCTCCTGGTTTACACAGCAAGAACAAATCAGACACATGAATTATAATTTAAATTTAATGTACATTATTCCAGTTTACATAATTTGACACATTTGGTTGACATAACAGTTACAGAGACCGTTGGGTCATAAAACAATTTGGGCAAAGGATAGTTTCGTCAACAAGTATTTGTGACTAGATGCAAATGAATACTGACAAACTTATCTTGAGACCATTGACACATGTTAAAGATACCAAGAATGGCATGCAAAAGCATGAATTAACAAAGCTTATTTTTCTCTCAATGCAGAAATATAAAGTAAGGGCATCACTAATTTTAAAACCTGCAGCCATGTTCAAATTTAAAATCATCTCCATTAACCTTTCAGCTCGTCTCTTTAGGTCCCTTTACATAGAATAACTATGTGGTTTGACACAGCAGTTTTTGCCAAATCTCTAAGAATTCAACGTTCATGAAATAACATACGTTACGGAGAAGTTCTTGACTTCGTATTCGTTCATTTGTTATAAATTAAGCTTTTAGGATATTGTATATTCATCTATGAGCTATCCCAGTGGTTCTCAAACCGGGGAAGGATTGGGAAGCATATTCAAATCTACCAACTCAAACCATGACAATATTTATGTTGTTTCGACTTTTGAGTGGAAAAAAAAAAGTTTGGTACGGAATAATGTCTTCAGATGTGTTGAAAAAAGAGCTCAAATGGAAATAAGGTTGGGAACCATTGATCTATTTGTTACTGGATGGATGTCTTCAAGTTTTCTCCAATGCAGCAGCATCTTGAAGATGTTGGCTTATGTTTACCTCTTTGGCTAAACGGGATGGAGAGTCATGTAGACCCCCCCCCTCTTTCATCCTTCTGTCCATGAAAATCTATTGCCTCTGGACAAAGCCTTTGATTTTCACCAACTTGAAAGGTACACATTGCTGTTCTGACCGGTTCCGCTCCTTTTCACTAATGCTTGGATTTGGGTCGCCCACGAGTTGTACATCTGTGACCATGGGCGGATTTACCATTTTGCCACCCCTAGGCTATTTTTGCCACCCCAAGGCTACTTTTTGTCGTCTCTTTTTACCCGTTTGCCCCCATAATCCGTGGTAGGAACATAAAAATTGATACATTCAATATACGCCCAAAACTTTTATATTGACAATAAATATGTTGAAAAACAAACTCATAAATTGAAACATAAACATTAAACAATATTAACTTATATTGAAGTATTATCTCTTCTTGGTATATAATAAATCAAATTCAATTTTATTGAAATAAATTTTAATTTTAGCAAAAAATAAAAGCCTATCGAACACTGGTATTTAAATGGAAAGCATGACGTCTAGCTTCCTTCTCGCCAGAACCTCTGATTATATCATATGGTATTAAATTTTTTATATCAAACTCAATACACAAAATTTTGCCGCCCCAGTCTATAGCCTATTGGGAAATACAGCACCTTTTATGACCCTTGTGAACGTATGTTGTTGTTAAGCTGCATTATCTATTTGATACATATCTGTGGCAGACAGTGGTATAAACATGTTACTTTTATCATTCATATAGTGGTAACCCATTTGACAACCATGCAAATAATTTGGATTTTTAATTGCAGCAAGCATCTAATGCTTGCCATCTTATTTCTATAGATCCAGAGTAGTCTGGGCTTTGATTTTTCAGGTGTGAAAAAAAATTTACATTTCTCGGAAAATCGTTGGTTAGGGCAAAGTACAAGATCGGCTGCTCCTACGTTATCCAATATAAGCACATAAATGATGTGTATAGGCATATCTCGGTTTATTCTATGCATCGACACATATCTACAAGTCTTTTGATTATTTAAAGTTTCCTGAGGGGAAAATAATGCCACCAATTCGTCACATATATTTTGCTCGGTGTACTTGCTGTTCAAGTGATAATTTTTTATTTTAACATCAATGCGTAAATACTTTCAACGCAAGTTGAAGGACACTTTCTATCATGAAACGGTTACAGATTTGAAAACACTGTGTTTGAATTCACTAGGTTTTAATGTTATAATATGCCGATTCTTTCGTTTAGATTTATGCACTGATGGAGCACTATCGAGTGATTGCCCAAGACGAGAAACTAGAGAAGGAGAGAAAGAAACTGAGTCAGCGAGTCAACTACTTGCATTATGCTGTAAGGAAACTTCTACTTACTTTTTTACACATCGTTTCATAGCTTGTGCAAATGCCAATCCTTGGATTATATTGTAAGAGTTACATACAAAGAGATAAACATTTCAAAGCATTGTGGTGATACAGTGCTAACTAGCATGTTGTTATAATTTTGGTTCTAAGATTAATGACACACAGAGCGCCTAGAGCGCCAAAAACAACAAAAGAAGGATGCCTACTGACTGTTTACTGTAGTTCAGGAGTTGGTTCCCTAGGACTTGGGAAGTGTGGATTCTATGGCAGAGAATCAGTCAATTGGTCTATGGTGGCATGGTGTTAACGCCTTTGCCTATTAGTCTGGGTTTGACAGTCAATAGTATCATGTAACGCATGCTGTTTTCTGCTTATTGCAGTCTAGGGTTCGGTTCTTTTGGCAGCAAAGTTTCAGATCCCTCAGAGAACTGTAGATCCTAGCATAGCATGACCTATGCTATCCCTGCACTATGAAAACAAAAACTCCTGTAAAATAGTAAATGGAATATATCACCCGGACTTCTGGATGCTTCAGGAGCAGCTCCTTATCTGGAGTAACATCCGTGGGGTGTTTTATATATATATATATACACTGAAGAGAATGTTATTTTAAATATGCTGCATGATGTAGTGTTGAAGTTCAATCCATGGTTATCCTGTAAGGTATTAGTACTGTGGCTAAATTTTAAAATTGTGTCTTTTTTTGTTTTTAAGAGAAGATTTGTGGGGAATTATTTAGGGAAATTAAATTGTTGCCCATGCTTTCAGCTCAAGTTAGAGATTTTTTGACTGTTATTACGAAATTTTGATATATACATGCTTCCTACGGTCCTTGAAAGTTCTTGAAAAGTTCTTGAATTTTTTTTTTTTGCCAAGTTGATGCCCTTGAAAAGTACTTGAAAACTGCCAAAAATGTGGTTGGTCCTTGAAAAGTCCTTGAATTTTTCTCAAAGCCTTTTTTAAAATTTTGGCAAAAGAAAGGACAGGAAAAAGAACATTTCCTCGTATTTCTGGAACAAAGCCAGTAGTGCTTCGGACACGCCCAATTCCTCTCCCGCTTGCTGAGCATGGCTAATATAAGGGATGCAAAAAGGGTAGCTTTTGATGGCAGTGTGTTAAGTTGAAAAGAACAATATAATTAAACACTCTAATTTCAGTGTTATGCTTATAATGTCTTGCATTTTTAATTAAGTTTCATGTACAAGCATATTCTAATTGTCAATGTAAAGTCCTTGAAAAAAATTATTTTGTCCTTGAAAAGTCTTTATAAAGTCCTTGAATTTCGTCAGGCACAAAAGAATGGGAACCATGATATACATATCAATAATATTTTTTAGGAGGGACCCTGGTTCGAGTCCAGGATGGGGAAAGCGTCTCTTTTTCTCCAAAATTACATAAGCTCTAGTTTGAGCTGTAATTAATACGTGGGTGGCAAAAATTATTGTATAATAAATTCCCCCACGAAAACTCACAAAAATCTCGCCCCGGAGGCTTTCTTGTGTTGACCATATTTGGCAATTGTGTTATCCCTGTGAAGGGTAATAATATCTTACAATATTTTTTAGTATTTAATTATGTTAACATTTCTTACAGCATGTTAATTTACTCTTTGCAAAACTTCATTAATTCATAATGACAGTACTCCTTGTATAATAATTAGTTTGTTTCTTAAAATAGCCATACCTTTATGTATTAATTTTTCAGGACAAGTATGGCATTTCATCTGTGATTGCTAAAAAGTTGGCAGGAATTAATTTGTCTACTACTTTGTGAGTATCTTGCTATGGTATTTATATATCTTTAGACTCCTATGCTGATTTGCAGTCATTTATTGCAAAGGGTCAGAAAATCGTTCTGACGAGAATTGTCATATCGAGTAACGATGTTAACGTTACATTGACTCCTTACTTTGAATAAGAACTACTGTGATGTTCTTTTTTTCGCAGCAGCAAGGATGATCCAAAGTTATCGGAAAAACTTCAGATCCCAGAATCCTCTGCAGATGTTGAGATGCTTCCTGATAGCTACTACACAGAACCAGTGAATCTAGCTTCTAGTAATGAATATTTTCATAAAACTTGTCTAAGTTAGCTATTATTGTATTAATCAGAGGTGAATTAACGTGTTATTATAGTTAAAACCAATTTCAAGGTTTCTGTCATTCAGATCATTTAAGTTTACCTCAATTTTTTCGACAAAACAAATCACACATGATAAAGATATCAAAATCGGTAGTTATAATGGAAAAAAAAAAATGAAAATAGTTCTGAACGACCATCATGCAAGTTAAAAGAAATGTGGGTACAATCTCGAAGGTTTCATTCTTATTTCCTTTTTAATAACCTTGTTTTTTATTCACAGAAACTATTCCTCAGATCTGAGCTAGGGTTCCCGCACATCTGGATAACCTGGACATGCTAGGAAATTTGAATTTGTCTTTAAAAATCAGGAACAAATTAGAGTTTTTGGTCAAACCTGGAAAGGAATTGAGAAAATTCTTCGTAACTTCCGTTTTGAATAGCGTAATATCTTGTGAACATGGAGCTATTTTTTTTGCAATTGAAGTTTAGTCGAATGCACACAGAGAGAGGGAGGGAGAGGAAACCCACCAGCTATTGGTCAGGGATTTTTTTTCCAATGTGAGTAGGAACCCTGTAGATTGAACACCAGCAACTTTTCAATTGTTATCCTGTCACTACGGTCACTAAGATACTTCAGCCAGCTATGCCTGTTATTTATTTTTTTTTTACGTCTGGGTCATTCCATGTCAAGTGAACCAAAATTCTGGCACTTTTGAACTTCACCCTCTTGGATTTTTTTCAAATTTGGCTCATTAGATGTACTGTCAGAGATAGTGAAAAATCCAAATTTTCAGATTTTTAACTGCAGTATTTTTTAAATTATAGGCCTCTGAAATCCGGAAAAAAGCACGATTTTCTGTTTACGTGCAGTTACAAAAACTATTACTAATCAAGCTAGAAATGAGATAGATGAAATAAAAATAATGTTGTAGATTATAAGCTTTCATATGATATCCAACATGAGTAGTTTTAGGTAGCTTGGGATTTCAAGGTAATGACATGAAGGCTTTGACCCTGGAATTTCTCAAAAAAGTGGTATTTTTAAAATGTAAAAAAAAAAAAGTACACATAAATTTGCACATATTAGCATCATTTCTGGAAAGTTTCATCTTGGGACGGGAATGGAGTCATATTTTGGTCATTTAAAAAAAAAACTATGCCAAGGAAAGACCATCTGCATAAATGGAAATTTTTAATTTTAATACACAATTATTAATTCTGTTGGGAAATAACCACTATCATTATTATAAGTTAAGAACAGTGTTATTATACTAGTGGAGGCGTAGCCTGGGGGAAGTTTTGGGGGTTGTAACCCCCCCCCACACCACCATTGCAATGTCATTTTGTATATTTAACATAGGAATACGTAAGTTGTAGCTCTGTAGCTCCTCCCCTTGAGCTTATAACCCTCCCTTATGAACCATCTGCCTACGCCACTATATACAAACATGCTAGAGTAGACGAAATTAGTTCACCCAGTAAAAAGAGGTGGAAGAACAGTGTTCAAGAAACCATAGAAATTCTCCTTTATGACTATAAACAGGTGGAAACGATCTGTAAGCAAGACACTGAGATATTACTCAGGTGCAATTCTGAATATTTTATGTTGAAGACTTATAAATTGTTGCATGTAAAGTGACAATTCAACAGCTAGCATTCAGTTTTGCCTTAACTCTCATAGAGTGAATTGACTGCATAGTATGTATTTAATTTTTCACATCATTGTTCTCTATGTGTGTAATTGTCAGTTTCCACCATGGCTGAAAATGTAAGTAGGTCTATAATTACCACACTTTTTTGTTGTAACCCTTTTAACAAGGAAGGGCACAAAAATATTTAAAAAAAAAATCTAAGGCCTGTTGCAAAATGGATGTGTGATTTATGGGACATCTTTGAAAAGGATATGAAAATATGTAACAGTTGTAGGAAATAAATGAATCCGGAAAAAATTAAAATAGAAAACAGCTCAGTAGCAATTAGCATGCCAGGCCCTAGTCAGGCAGGTAAAGACCTTGAATTCACAGATATTAGTTTAGATTACCTTAATAGTTTAGATAACTATTAGCCATATTATAACTATTAGCTATATTATAACTAGATAATAGTTTAGACTCAATAGCTTAGATAACTTGACACGGAATGACCCATCTTTTAAATAGGGTAGCTCCTCCTTTTAATATACAGTAAAATCTCTCTACAATATTATACGGACCGAGAAAAATTATCTTTGTAGAGGGAGTTATTGTTATAGGGAGGGTTCATTATACAGTAAAACCTCTCTATGACACTATTATACGGACTGAGAAAAATTATCGTTGTAGAGGGATTTATCGTTATATCGGACATCGTTGTAGGGAGGTTTTACTGTATAAGAAGCCTGGTAGTTAAAATCAGTCTTACAGTTTGCTTCGCAGAGTATGATTCATAGTGGGTTGGGTTGTATGTAAACATATCATAGTTCAAAGGTTGTTTAAACTGTAGGTCCCAGACGACCTCTGGGCTGCGTTTGGCTTCAAAACTACAAACTCTTTATAATGGACCAGATTTAAATATCTGATGAGACATCCCCACAAGTTTCACAGTTTACAGCGAGTGATTGGCTTAACAACCATTTAACTATGACAGAGTTCATATTGCACCCTTAACTTTGATATAGAACTCATCACATACTATATTTAAATATATAACCCCTTGTTACAATCATAAACCCCTTCTCTCTCTCCTTCAGCTTATTGCCAACTTGGTATTTAAATAGTGTCTTGTGGATTGCCCAGTGGTTGTAGCCACAATTTTTGACCTTGCTGGTTTTGGTTTGAGTCCAAGTCTACTTGGTTACGTGTATATATATATTTTGCAGCTCATGGACGCGACAGGCTTTTTTAATCGTGATTTTGTGAGAGTATGATTGAAACAGCTGTATGGCGACATAATAGTAACACACTTGTCTAATAATAGAATATTTGAATTTCAATCTCTCCAGTAGCAAGTGCTTATTTTTTTTTTTCCTGTCAGTCTACATTCTAGGGTTTGATACCTTAGATAATAAAGGTTTACAACTTTCCGAAAACTGTAAATGCTAGCACGGTGTGATCTGAGTCACCTTTACGCTATAAAATGCAGGCAAAAAAAAACATGATTGAAATAAGCTGACTGATCATATTAACATAGCGTAGATATAATGGATATAACAATTTTTGTTCAGGGAATCCTAAGGGGTTTCTCAAAGGTCAAGAAAGGTCAAACACTGTAGAGCCCTGTACAGGTTTGCGTTTTTAGGCCCAGCCCAAAACCCAAAAGTTGCCGTGTTGGCCCGGTCTTTTCTGACTTGGAGTATAGAGAGACCTACCTATACACGAGCACCTCAGAGGAGGAGGAGAAATGTGTTCAAGGTGGGGGGAGGAGAGTTGGGAAAGGTGGTGTTAGGAGCGAGCCACTCCACTCACTCACTATTAGGTTGGGTTGGGGGGTGGCCGCTGAAGCGAGCGACTTGTAACCTATATGGTGATCTAGTTTGGCTTGATGGGTTTCCTTGGGCCTGGACATTTTCGAAACAAGTCAGCGCAGATCGGAACTGTAAACCAGAGACCTTTATGGAACCTGTTTCTTTAAGCCAGACTCAGTTTGTAGGCCTGGCCCAACACAACTCATGGGTCATCACCCACGGGCCAGGTCAAGTCTAGGCCCAACCTGTGCAGGCGCTCTACACTGGTTGTAGTCACCCTCCAGTGATTTATGTTGTTTCAAGACTTAAGATTAGGTGTAAAAATTCAAGCCTGTTAGCCACTTTTGTAGAAGCAACTGAATTGCTGTATAGATTCCGTATATAATTTTCTTGCTGCATCATATAATAATGTTTTTTTTTTATTTATTTTTTCAAGTCGATATAAGCGTGATATACACTTGTTTGTTATTTTCCAGTCTGTACTATCAAACAAAGGCTTTTCCAACCACAATTTCAACCATCGCAAACTCGAGACTTACATCCTCGGCAAAAGTATTTGCTCATTAAGCGATCTCAGCGATGCAAGGTTAGTCAAGTTCTTTATTCAGTTACTTGCATACTTGCAATTTTTGATGAGTGTTATGCTAAGTATCTCCCTGGTATCCGTACATTAATAAAACGTTAAAATTAATAGGTGCATTAATGTTTAAGAGAAAGAGCGATAAGCTAGTTAAAAAAAATCCAAAAATTATTAATCATCACTTATTAAACCAAAACTGCTGCATCATTTTATGTTTTATTCAGTAGATTGTACAGTAGCCACTCGTTATATTGTGGTTGTTGGGGAAACATAGCAAAATGCGCAATAAATCCGAATACGCGATATATAAAGTGATACGTTAAAAATGATACTTTTATGAACATATGTGATAAAAATTTAGGAGCAAAAGTACAATAATAAAAAAGAACCACATAATGAAGACAGAGAAGGTCCCATGGAATTCAAACTAATTACATGGAATAAATAACATAGAATTCAAACACCCTATGTGTTAAGAAGTTTGAATTCCATGGGAAAGCATAGGTCCCGACGCTCGATGTTGTCCTTGTATTATAAAACACAAATAAACTTGCACTGTGTTATCGATTTTTCATTGTGTTCGTTTAGCGATTTGTTTTTGGAATTACTCTTTTTTTTATATAACTTTGCTTGTGTTTCTATGTCAGTAGTTTAATATAATACTGCTGTATGTGAATTTAGAATGAAGAACTCAACGACGATGAAACATTACCGAACAGTAAATCAACACACGAAAGTATAAAATAGTGTTAACAGCATTTTCTCCAGTTCCATAATGTTAACGTTAAAAAATAAATAAATACTCATTTGTAGATATATGCGGTAGATAATATATTTGTTTAAAAAATTATAATATAGCTTTTTAATTAAACTATTTTGACTTCGATATTACATTTATTTGTTAGTATTGCTGATTACTTAGGCACTGATCCCCCCTCCCCCCCACTTACACACAATAAACTTGTAGCTTTATAAATGGGATTTTTATTAAAAATCTGAATAATTTACACTGGTGCTTAAATTTTAAATGGTAGCTATATTTTACTGATTTTTGCACAGACTGGTACAGCCCATTGGAGCATTAGCTTTTCAGAGTGGTCAGTGATTGGGGAAATTCGCAAATCGGAACGTCAGGGAAATATCAGGGAATTTTTAAACAACACTACCCGAAATAGCCAGATTGTGCTATAAATAGCATTGTTTGGCTATAAAGTATCTAAACTAGAGATATTAACCCACAACAATTTTTTGTCTAATTTTGTTTAAATGGGATTGTTTATACTTCTATCACATGGTAACCCTGTTTAACAATAAGTTAGCACTGAATAGTCTTGCCTAATTCAGCTATTCAGCTCATGATTCATTTTGATTTTGCCTATTGAAATTATTGGATTTTGATGGGACTTTTAATATTAAAATGAATTTATTAAACGTCCAATGCATAAAAAAATGTTGCAACACATAAATTTGTATTTATTAACAAAATTCTGTTATCAGGGAAAATTATGGGATTGACAGGGAAATATCAGGGAAATTTAAAATGGATTTTTGCTGACCACCTTAGTTGGTTGCTTTGCCTATGTGATAGTGGAAAAAAAAGACAATCTGTACTATTATAGTTTATTACCAATTGCAATAGTATTCATGGTAAACTTTGCTTTAATTATTATTTCAGAAATGTGAACATAATTTGAGTAAGCCCGAATACAATCCTGCATCGATTAAATTTAAAATCCAATTGGCAGCTTTGTAAGTATATCTCTAATCCCAGCCATTCAGTACTTGAGCGTTATGCTGCCTATATCTGTTTTTTATATCTGTTTTTTGTATTTATTGGAACAGGGCTTATATTTACTTGCTCATTTCAGCTTCCACATCCCAGACCTGCGAATCAAGTTTGTACCACTGTTGCAAGTTCAAAAGGTCAGAAAATTTTCTCTTTCCAAGAACCTAATTTACTAATTTAAAGTTTTTACTAAAGTATTTACTAATTTACTGATTTTAAGGAGCTAATCTACTCTCATTAACTTAGTTCTTTTCAGTAATTAACATCACAATTACTGAAATTGAGACACAGATATTTTTTTTCTCACTCTCAACTTAAAAATAGACTAATATTTTCTATAGCTACAAAGATTTAACACCTGTTTGTGTGTTAAAATAAAAGTTAATGACTGCTTTTGAGTATGAAAGTTGTTGCCATACCTTTTGAGTGTAATTTCCCATTTGTTTATAAATTCACATCTCTCTAATTTCATCTTATGCATCGATAAATAAACCACATCATCTGCATTTTTTAAAAATTGCATTAAAACTGAAGTTTATACTTAATGTTATGAGGTAAAATTTCGTGTGAAATGATGGTTTATACATATCTATATATCTGTTTATAATCGTAATCGTGTTTGATTTGTATGTATGTGTCAAAGTTTTATGAAGTAGTGGGGAAGTTGTCCATTTTTTAGTTGTTGCATGTGAAATTAGCTTTAAGTGTTGTGTGTCTATGTTTTAAAGCAATGATTTTACTTCTTTACCATTCTAGGAATGTAAAGTTGAGGTTACTTTGTGCAATCCTACACCTCATGTGATAAAACTTTCATTTTTACCTCTCGAAAGTGAAGAGCAAGTGAAAGACTTTTCTGAGGTAGTATACTTGAATATTACTCCTTCAAATATATCATGCGTTCAAACAAAGGTGTGTCTCAAACCGCCTTCCAACTGGTTATCCCATTGCTGTGGTCTTAAAATTCCTTTGCTTGGTCAACAGATGTGACCGAGAGATGTGTTTCGTAGTGCACCATTAATCTAGTTTCTACTCCCAACGGTGCAAAGAACGCTTACTCAGAGAGCTCATAAAGATAGCACTGCTCACTGTCTGGGGTATGGTCTTAAGAGGTTCAGATTCCTCGGAAAACTGCAGGTCCGAGAGGTTCGTATTCCTCGGAAAATTGTAGGTCCAAGAGGTTTGGATTCCTCGGAAAACAGTAGGTCGCTGCGCAGCATGACCACTGTAGTCCTTGAGCCGTAAAACCACAAACAAACCAACCGTCTACCATAAATGTGAAATTTATAAGTGACAACTGTTATATCTGCAATTTAATATAATTACTCATTATCTTTTGAAGCTCCTAAATATGTTCTGATCACCGCTAAAGCTGTTTGGATAAAGTCCATCTGCCTTAGTTCCTGAGATAGTTAATAAGATCTGTCATGTAATGCAGTGTTTCTTAAAAGTATGTTCCATGAAATCATGGGTTTCGTGACTATTCTTAAGGTATTCCACAGGCAATTTGTAAAATATTGCCAAAATTTCATAAATTTTGCAATCGCCCCCCTCCCTGTAACATCTCTTTTCTAGATGGAGTTGACTGACTGTAATCAATCTCTACTGCAACAATAAAAAAAGATTGTCTACTTTTTATATTGATTTATTACGTTAGATTTATAGTTTTCCTTCAATAATATTTATAGAGTTGTTCTGTAGCTAGGCATGTGGTAAGGAAAACATCCATGGATTAAAAAGTTTGAGAATTATTGATGTAAGGCATATTATATAATCACGAATTTCATTTTATATAGGATATATATGCTATATTACATGTTCCTTTATATTTTAGATTTTATTGCCCACGTGTGAATTCACATTAGTGGGAAGAGATGATACTGCAGAATTTGATGATGCAAACGATAATCAACAATTTGCCGATGATGTCAAGTAAAACTAATTGTTTAAAATTTGAGAGATAGCGAGCTATTAGTGATAGAAAGTTATGTAACACTAGTAGTAGGGCTCGACACATCCAGTTGTCACTGGTGACTAGAGTTTTGCAATTGGCGAGTAGGAAATCTTTTTTCTCTGGTTTCTTTCAAGGTTTTCTTATTGAGGTGGGTGAGTATGGTCTACTGCGATTTGTCGAGTTCTGACTATTAGCAATAGATAGTTATAGTGCTATTAGAGATGGAAAGATATATATATAATACTACTAGTAGGGCTTGATAAATCCAGTTGCCACTGGTGACTAGATTTTTGCAATTGGCGAGTAGCAAATATTTTTTCCCTACTTGCTTCCAAAGTTTTCTTATTGGGGTGGGCAAGTGTGGTTTGCTGTGATTTCTCAAGCCCTATTAGCAATAGATAGTTATAGTGCTATTAGAGATGGAAAGTTATATATCACTAGTAGTAGCGGCTCAACAAATCCAGTCGCCACTGGTGACTAGATTTTTGAAACTGGCAAGTAGGAAATCTTTTTTCTCTACTTGGTTTTAAGGTTTTCTTATCGAGGTGGGCAAGTATGGTCCAAGTTATCATTTCCATCCTCTTCTCCTCATATTTTCTATCAATTCCAGGATGGTATCGAAGATCGCAGAAACTGCCAGATCTTCGTCCACATATCTACATATTTTACTTTGTATTGCTGACACTTTAAGGTGCTAATAAATTTGAAAAGCATACTTGGGTGGCTGCTAAGAATTTTTTTTGCTTGAGACTTATGGGTGATCGTTGTTTGGAATTCACTGTTTGGAGGTTAACTATAATGCTAATCCTATGGAAGGTGTTTGGTTTCATTAATATATGGCCGGTCTTCGGAGGTGGCTATGAAAACAGGTTTTACTGTATTTTATTGTTATATGCATTTGAATTTCTTTTAAATCTGAAAGCACATTTTTTTTTTCGAATTCACTGGTTATAAAAAGACAATACATACACAGATATTCATTCCTTTTTTAAAAATAAAATTGATCTATTTTTCTTTTCCTTTGTAGTATCGTCAGCTTTCGTAAGTCCAATAAAATTGGGTTATATTTGCCTGTGATACCCCAGAAAGATGGAGAAGTGTTGGTGAGTATTAAAATCAATAGAGCACTGCATTATCAATCAGAAGTGTACTCATCAACAAATTTCAACAAGTCTGTGTAAGAATGCTAAAAAAATAAAAACACTAGGGCTATTTTAATTGGATTGCCACTAACCCTTGTCA
This sequence comes from Dysdera silvatica, assembly GCA_006491805.2. Lineage (NCBI taxonomy): Eukaryota > Metazoa > Arthropoda > Arachnida > Araneae > Dysderidae > Dysdera > Dysdera silvatica. The sequence continues at coordinate 62,250,724 of QLNU02003225.1, read as the reverse complement.
AGAGTGAAAAATAAATTTATTGGTACCAATATTGGTGAACTTTGTATCACTTACATGTATACCGAAAAATTACTGGTAGTCAAAACAGTGGCGTAATGAAAAATCTCGGGGAAGAATACGAGGTACGTCTAAAAAGTTTGGTGAATGGTCTCAGAAAATGAAGAAAACATAAGATACAAATAAAAATTTTTTATTGGCCTATAAAGTAATCGCCATTAGCTACAATACTGTTTTGACAGTATTTGCAAAGCTGCTGAAAACTGTCAGCGAAGGCTTCTTGTGGAATCGCTGGAAGCGACGATGTCACATTCACCGAACTTTTTAGATGGATGTGTCTCTAAAATGTTCGGTGAATGGGCCCATATTATGGGCCAAAACAATGTCGGATAGGAACACATACCCACACATGCGCGTTGAGAGACATAGCAAGAAGCGTCCCCTAGTGTCGAAATCACTCATCTGAAGCAGAGTTGCCTGTAGCGACCAATTGAACGTATTAAATCTAAAAAACTCATTATAGTGGAATGGAACAATGCATAATGAAACTTTGCTACAAATTGGGTAAAATGACGACGGGACTCATGAAATGTTGGTCCAAGTGTATGGAATGAAAGCAATGAGTAGAAAATATGCTTACGAATGGTTCAGACACTTATGCGACGGAAAGGGAACTGTTGTGGATGAGCCACATTTGGGTTGACCGTCAACAAGCAGAATCCCAAACAACATCCCACGAGTACAACAGATGCTTGCAATCGATCGGCAGCAGACTTTGAGAGTAATAGCGGATGAATTATTACATATTGTGGCTCTGGTGGTTTCTGTTTTTATGGGGAGGGTGGGCTATTCAAGGGAGTTTTTGCTCTTCTTTCCCCGTGACAAAACATGCTGCTATTGTTTTTATCATTAATACTATGATTTAATGTAATGCAATGCTAGTTCTGTCATGAAATAAATTTGATTTGATTTGAATTGGGATTAACAAGGACATTGTGTTCATTATCATTCATGAACGTTTGAATAAACAGAATATTTGTTCCCGGTTTGTGCCGCACAAGCTGACTGAAGAGCAGAAGGCTACACAGATGGAAACATCTGGAGATGTGATGGACATGTTTGATCGGGATCCATTATTTTTTAAAACTATCATCACAGGGGATAAGAGCTGGTGTTACCAGTATGATCCAGAACATAAGCAACAGTCAATGGAATGGTGTTCACCATCTTCCCCATGTCCCAAAAGGAGTCACCTGACAAAATCAGAGATAAAGACGACGTTGATCACCTTTCTCGACTGCAATGGTATAATCCATCATGAATTTGTACTGGAGGGTTGTACTGTCAGCACCGAATTCTACCACCAAGTTTTGAAACGGCTACTGCTATGCATCTGGCGTGTTCATCCAGAGTTGTACCAGGCTGGACAGCTGAGTCTGCTGCACAACAACGTGTGCTCGCACACTGCTATCCACGTATCCAACTTCTGGCCAATCGTCACATGACTGTTCTCGAACATCCTCCATATTCCATATGTGGCGTCTGCAGATTTCTTTTTATTCCCTCGCCTCTAGGGAGTCCTGAAAGGCTGACACTTTGCTGACATATCGGACATCCAAGGAAATGTGATATCGTCGCTTTGAACGACAGTTTTCAGCAGCTTTACAAACGTTGTCAAAACTGTATTGTAGCTAATGGAGATTACTTTGAAGACTAATAAAAGTTTTTTGTTTGTATCTTATGTTTTCTTTATTTTCTGAGACTATTCACCAAACTTTTTAGACACACCTTGTATAATTCAATTTATGAATATAATATAATTTAAAAGTTGAGCATATGAATGATGTAGGCTTTAAACCTGTTGAGATTGTGTAGATGTTTCCAGACGAAGTGACTAGCTCTTGCGTCACTCTATCAAAAGATGATGTTAAACACAATACACATATTTTTTTTTAGTTTTAGCCTGTAATTTACTAGATGTGTTATAACTTGTAAGTGGCTTCATGTATGTCCTTGAATTGTATTTCTGTGCAACAGATGCGACTAACCTGTCTTTGAATTTTAAAGTTAGATTTCTTGCCATAAGTAACATTGTTTCTTGAATTAGCAGTTTAGTTAAAATATCACAATCTGATTTAAAAAGTCCCTGGTTTAGAAATTTTTACTAACAAGGTTAATATCTGATAGCGATTTCATCAGTTTGCTTGAAGTGTATAAAATAGATTTAGACCAATGTCTAAAGCAGGGATTGGCAACCTTTTAGGGATGTTATGCTAAACTATTACATTGGTCTCTGTGCCGCATGCCAGCCTATCCCCATCAGGTTGTTAATGTTTATTTTGCTATTCGACTAATAATATAAATGAAGCGGATTTTTTTAAAATTTTAGTAATCATATTTGGAATTTTATTTTTGTGTTTAAATCACTCTGCATTAATTAAAAATTGGTCCCCATGATGTAGGTTGCCAACCCCTGGTCTAAAGCATAGCTGTGCCAGCTATTTATTTGCAAATTTTCTGATGCGAAGTTAATATTTTAAATTGCTGCGAAACTGTAATTTTTCTGATTGTTAGTGATTAAAGCAACGTTAGCATGCATATGATTTTGACTATAAAGTTGGCCAGTTGTTGTTTTAACTGCTAATAATAGAAAAATAGCAGTTCTACATTAACTTAAAATGTTAATAACTTCGCATCAACATTAAGGCAGAGTTCCATTCCTAGTAGGCGTGGTGAGCTACTGGGCAGAGTTCCATTCCTAGTAAGCTTGGTGAGCTACTGGGCAGGGTTCCATTCCTAGTAAGCTTGGTGAGCTAATACCACTTGTGATTCTGAGATCGAGTTATCTGCGTCATTACAAATGGTCCTCATGCCATCTTCAGATATGGAAATACAAATGCCGTTTCATATAATGATAATTCATAATAGTGTGAAGAAAATACTGAATAGATTTTTTTTTATATACAATTTTTAAGGGTTAGACTTAGCAAAGCAGTTCATGCAATGTGATATTTTGAGGACACTAATGGGGTTGAGTAAGTGAGCTGTCTTCAAAGCATTTTTTATAATCCCCGTTTTATCCTTTCTTTTCTATAGGTCTCATTTAAGATGAAGCACAATTTTATGAATACTGTAGTTCAACTTCAAGGAGACCCCCGGGAGCCCCAAGAAGTTATACTAACACACGAACTCTGCTTGAATTTAGGGACTGCTGTTCGTCAAGAAACGTAGCTTTGTTATAACAACATAACACTGCAGTAAAAACTTACAGCAGTGATAGCTCCTTTATCGTCACAAGAGCTTAACGAGAATGGTAGCCCAGTTACTGTTAAGCTTTCGCAAGTCCCTATTTCTTATTTATTTTGCATAGTCTAAGGTTTATTAATCTTATAATACGTCATATTGCTTTGCGTATTTTATAACTAATAATTATTTAAGTTAATATTCTGTTTATTAAAATATTCGCAAATGTGTAATACGGTCTTCTGTTGTCCTTACCGATGCCCGCTGTTTTTCAGACTAGAAATAGAATATATGCAATTTTTACATTTTTATTTGTAATTCCATATTAAATAAAAAACATTTATGATGATTTTTTCTTGCTCATTTGTTGACATCATATTACTGTTTCTCCTCCCTCTCCCCTTGGCATAGTATGATCTATGTTGTCCTTATGCCACTAACACGTTGAGTGCCACGCGAATTTATAAGGAAATCCCCGTCTGGTCACACACGCTGCTTAGAAGTGCGCTGGTATTGTTGTATAGCAATGCGATTTTTTGAAAAGAAATATTTAAATCCATTAAGGATACAATCCTGTAATACATAAAAATTAAGTGAATGTTGAATAAATTTTAGGTAATTACTTAAAACGATGTAAATTTTTTAGTTTTGATATCATATTTTACACTGTCAGTCACCGGTGACTGACGCGGCCTGAACGCAAAGTTCAGTGTCGGTCACCGATGACGGACGTGGCACTCAGCGTGTTAATATTCAACCAACTCTTCGCCCCTTCCCCCCCCCTTGAAAGAAAAGGAGCTAAGCAGATTAAAATAATATGCCGTTGAAGATGCTTCTTAGAAGACGTTTAAGTCATAAATAATTAGGATTATGGAATAGTTCAGAGGATGGACAGCAAACCAGGAATTTTGAGGGCTTGGAGTTTTTTTTTATTCTAGTGGAGATTAAGTATTCCCCCCTCCCCCACCGTTTATGTCAATGATTGCAATTAATGTGTACAATCGTGCAAAATAAAAGTTCATGTTTCACGGAAAAATTAATTAAAAAAAAAACCAATCATGGTAAATCTTCCTATCTATAGGTACCAATCCTTCCGATTTACCTTGAAGGCTTCCGATTTTTTATCGATCTTCCAGTCGGAAACGACTTTCGGAGATTTCATCTAAAATCCCCAGTGTTTTTTAAAATACTGATTTCTTAAAAAAAAGTCTATATACCTATTTTTCTTGATGCATGTTTATTTAAATTTTTGCGCATATGTGCATATTTAATAATAAATATGCATAAATAAATGCAAATATCGGTAAAAAAGTCGAAAAAATTTGCCTGCCATTGACGGCGCATGCGTGGCGTGACGTGGAATTTTAGCTCCAGCTATGACGTAGAGTGATGCCCCTGCACAACGAAATCATGCATCTGTATTTGTAGTTGTTGGGGAAGGCAAGAAAGAATGCGCTATATCGATAAGGTTTTGGTCAAGCACGTGACTTTGTGTAGGGAAGCCATGTGTTAGACATATCTGGTATTTCTTTGCTCCGGAAAGAAAGTTTTGTTTTTAGGTGTTTTTGAAAACAACGTTAACGATGTCGACCGTTAATAAAAGGTACTACCAAACGTTTAAAGCCGAATGTATGACGATATTTAATTTTATTCAAAAATCAAGACTGGGGCCAAAATATGCTTTCTGCACGTGTTGCGGTAAAGACATAAGCATTACTCACGGTGGTAAACGCGATATTACTTTGCATTCTGAGACTGTTAAACATAAGGAGACGTTCAAGGCTGTAGAGTCTAATCATAGTATCAAGCCTTCATGTTTTGCATTTAACGATACCTCCTTTATTAACGCTGAATGTTTATTTACATCGTTTTTGATCGAACATAATTTGCCAATGAATTGCAGCGATCATGCGTGGATGCTCTTTCGGAAAACGTTTCCTGACAGCAGTATTGCAAAACAATATGGATCTGCAAAGACCAAAACTTCTGCAATTATGAAAGAAATGTCCGCAAAGGAATCCTCATCACTTGTTGAAAATTTAAGGTGCTATCCATTTTCAATTGCAACTGATGGAAGCAACGATGTTGATTCAAAGCTGTATCCAATAGTGGTAACTTTCTTCGATCCTTTATGTGAAAAAATTGTGAATTGTCTTTTATCTATGCCATCTTTGAAAGAAGATGCTACTGGGTTAAATATTGGAAATCTTCTGGTAAGTGCTTTACAATCTAAAAACCTTGCGATTTCTAATTGTGTTGCCTTTAGCTGTGATAATGCACCTGTTATGATAGGAAAAAAAGCAGGTGTAGCAGCGGTGTTAAAGAATCATCACCAAAATATTGAAATTATGGGCTGTTCCTGCCACCTTATTAACTTAGCAGCTGAAAAGAGTGCTGCATGTTTGCCATTTAAAATCGATGAAATTTTGGTAGACATTTACTATTACTTACAAAAGAGTTCGAAAAGAAAAGATAGGTTGAAAATTCTTCAAGAATTTCATGAGACTGATATAAAAAAGGTACTAAAACACGTTAGCACTCGTTGGTTGTCTGTTGGAAAGTGCTTAGAGCGTATAATCCAGCAGTGGCAACCTTTGATCAGTTTTTTTAAGGAAGAGGCCATGAAAAGGAATCAAATCACCCCACTTTCTTTCTTTACTATTCCCTCTATCAAAGTTTCGGTTGAAAATGCAGATAAAGTGAAAGAACGTAACAGCAAAAAAGCATCGCAGAAATTAAAAAGGAAAGCTCAAAATTATGTGGATATTTCTAAGAAACAAAAAACTGAAAACTCCATGTCTCGTGAAGAAAGGTTGTTTTATTTTCTGTCGGAAGATATCAATAAGGCTTTCTGTTTATTTTTATCTTATACTGTGCCTATATTTTAAAAAGCAAATGCTCAACTTCAGTCTGCGGAACCGTATATTCATATGCTAAAATCTGTTCTCTTAAAATTGTACAGAGAAATGCTAGTGAAATTTATAAAACCAAGCGTCACAAAATTATGTAATAATATTTTGAAAGTCCACTATCATGAGAGGAGTAATCAAAAAGATGATGTTGATATCTTAATTGGAAATGGAACACTGAAAGTAATCCAAGATTTTAACATCCATGATAAAAATGAATTTTATGAAAACGTCAGAAGCTATTTCATAGCAGCATGTGACTACATGCACAATAAATTTCCTTTTGAGTTAGAAGTGTTACATCATGCAGAGGTTACACAAATATCGAATTTTGAAAATGCATCATTTTCCAGCTTAAAATATTTTACAGAAAAATTTCCTGTTCTTTTGTTCAATAATACAGAAGATGAAGCTGTTGATGCTTTACAAACAGAATTCAGTGAGTTCCAGGCTTTCGAAGTTCCACAAACTGTGAGTAATGAAGGTAGCATTGATGCACAATGGGCAGCCATAGGTAAAATAAAAAATGATACTTGTGAATTAAAATTTAAACGACTTTCTCAGGTTATGCTGTCAATACTTACGATCCCTCACAGTAATGCAGCATGCGAGAGAGTCTTCAGTCAAGTGAAGAAAATTAGAACTGACTTCAGGTCAACCATGTCTGATGACACATTAGAAAATTTACTAATAGTTAAATGCAGACAACATGTGAAATGTTACGAGAATGTATTTGACAAAAAATTTCTCAAATGCAAAATCTTGCACTACAGCATTTGTAAATTCTAAGAATTAATATTGCGTTTAATACAGTTTAATCCTCTATTATTATTAATTTAATAAATACTTAATTTCCTCATTGTGCCCTTTTTTCATAAATTATGTATGATTTTGTTTAATTAAAAAATGGTGGCCTACGCATGCACAATTGACTACAGATTTTTCACTTCTAGAAGTTGGCACCTATGTATCGTTCAGCAGAGTAAAGCAGTGATTGCTAAATGGCAGCTTTGATAAAAATTCAAAAATTTTGTAATTGCTTAAAATTACATACATAGCGGTAATAATCACGAAATTAAAAAGCTCCACAGTGTTGTTGTGGTAACACATTGACACCTAGCATGCTGTTAACCCAAGTTTGATTCCTACTGGGGGAAAAAACTCACTGTAGTCTGAGGGTTAGTTCCCTATGTCTTAAGAGGTTTAGATTCCGGTGCATCATGACCTTCACTGTCCTTGTGTCATAAAATATAAACCCATTAACCTTTTGATGATGGCGGGACAGGCTCTGTCCCATGAGATTTTTGCCTAAAGTTCACGGCTCGTGGGATATATATGTACCACACACTGATCATACATTGCTTTCCTGCTCAGTCATTTCGATCTACAAAGACCCATTATTCTAATATCCGCGCATTATCTGCGGAGTGCGGATTCTGGATAAGCATAAAGAATAGAGGGAATAAAGGGGGTTTTGAGAAGGCAGAGTTAACAGCAACTATTTTGCTAAAATTTGCAAATGACCCCACATTGCTACATCGACCCGAGAAAGAGCACAAGAGTTGGGGTGGGAGAGCATTCAGATATTTTAGCCATGCTGAAGGCAAATTCACTCATTATACTTGTTGTTACCGAAAGGTTAAAGGTACTACCTGCTTTGTCATGCCTATTAGTGCCAGGTAGATTGCAAACATTTGACATAGGATCGTAGTTCGAAAAGTTAGAAGACCACTGGAGTAAAGGATGGTTATAAATTTCTGTCCTGCAGAATGTAACACAAAATCTTTATCCTAATTTGTCCGCAGTTCATGATAATTGTTCAATTTGCAAGGCTTGAAGGTGAACATTCAGACGTAGCTGTTGGTATGACAGCTCAGTGTGCAACATGAAGCATACTTTTAAACATAAATTATATAATTAATACTTTTTTTATATATGGTTTGAGTTTTTGGCCAGAGAATTAAACAGCTATCAAAATTTGTTTATTTGGCAGCAGAGAAATATAAAAATCGTTTAGTTAGAGTATGGAACTTTGTATGTTTATGCATTAGTACATGATAATTTGGTTATTCTTTATATATTTGGTTGAATGATTTGCATTTCAATGTCTGGGTAGAACTGCATTGTCAATATCTGAGCACCTTTGGCACTTCCCAGGGGAATTCTGAACGTCCAAAATGACCATAAACACTGGTGTTTTGATAAATTGCAGACTTCAATTTCAACTCCCTAAAGAATACAAGAATGTCAATTATTTTAAGCAACATACATAGTTAAAATGGTGAATTAGTCCTTCAACTTAATAAATGCATTAAACTTTTGTTGAAGGGCAGTACATAAAATATTGTTTCGTTCAAACAGTGTTTAAATATAGCTACATATACTGCATATAACGGTGTGCAAATATAACATCCTGTAGTCATCCTCTACCAAAAATGCCGATCCTCATTTCGTGTATAAATTTGCAGCAGCCAGGAAAAGGGTCATGTGATTGGAGGCTAAACCTATGAGTCATACCATAATATGGGATTCCATGTTGGCTGCGGAGCTAAGGCTTGGCTTCTTTTTGAAACTGTAGATTCAGCTTACCAACACTTTTGGCCAGTATGGAGAGTTTATGGCCAAATCCTCTACTTGTCTTTCACCATCCTATGCATATATATGTGATGACAGAGACATATCTTATCTTGTGGTGATAGCGGTTGATAATTATTACATATGACTGTAGCCATGGAAAAAAGGCAGAAGGCTTTTGAGCAACTTGCATGCATAGAATCTGTTTCCATGGTATAGTGAAACCTCTGAATAGCCGGCAGGGACTTAGGAATCCATTTGCTATTCAGAGGATATTACGACATAGCAAGCATTGGGACTGGGAGTTAGAAAAGTGTCTGCTAAATAGAGGTGTTTGTTCTTCAGATGTATCTGTCATGAAGGTTTCTTTCTTCACTACCACGCTAAGTTGAACCATGGCCACATTCGCTTTTAGTGCACCATAATTTAGCATAGTTGGGGTTGAACGTTTTAAAAAACTTAAAGCAACCAAACACAGAAACATCTTCGGACATTTGATTACTTGTTAGTTTTTACTTAAATCATGTAAAAATAATTACTTGATAATTTTTCCTGGTTTGAGGTCAAAATTATTTTTCACCACTTCTAAAAGCTCTTGGCTAGTTTTGGTTGAAGTTCCATAGGGAAAGATGGCGATGGAGATTGGTTCAGATATTCCAATTGCATATGATAACTGAAAAATTTAGTATCAAATTAGACATGTCCGTATAATCATTTGCAAACAATATTTTTATAACATTATTCTTGCATTTTATAATTAATAGAAATATAAAAATGCATATATGCATAATTAATAGAAATATAAAAATGCATATATAGCATATGTCCTACAGTCATCGTCTGCTGAGAATACTGGCACTCAGCAGAACGCCGCTTCGAAGTAGCCGCAGTGGAGGTAATTCCCTAGTGTGTGTGTGTGTGTGTGGGGGTGACACAAAGAGTCCCGCCTTAGTGCAGGAATTTCGGATGTGGTGACCGAAGGTCGGAATTTTCTTTAAACTGTAAGTCCAGTTTGCCAACCCGTTTGGCCAACGTTCTGCGCTTAAGGCCGCTTCCTCTGTATTTCTTTCACCGTACTACGTGTATGTGTGAAAACAGAGAGACCTCCATCCTGCTGTGGATTAAAAATGCTTGTTGATGATGATGATATAGCATATAGTGTTAGAGAACTTAAGATTTTCATTTGATATGTTACTTATCACCTATAAAAGCAAATATTAATAAACGTTCGCTTTATGTGTAATTTTATTTTATTGACATATTGAGTCATAAGTTTCAGTTCTTTTAAAGAGTGTGTGTGTCTGTAGGATGGAATAGGTACACCTAAATTGTTTTTTAAAGACGAAAATTAAACTTGAAACCATGGGGCATAAGAACATCGTTCTACCACACATAGTAGTTAGTTTAATTCTCACCATAATGTGGTATGTATTCTATACCTTATGAAGATGTTAGCAGGTGAGTGTTGTGATGGTACTTACTTGTACCAAGCATCTTCGACATAGCTTAGCAGCTACAAGAGACTTTGCAACCCATCTCGCTGCATATGCTGCTGATCTATCAACTTTAGTGGGATCTTTTCCTGAAAATGCGCCTCCGCCATGAGCTCCCCAACCTCCATATGTATCTACAATAATTTTTCGCCCAGTGAGTCCAGCATCAGCCTAGAAATCAAACATTATTTGAACTTAAAATAAAAAACTACATTCAGATATGCAAGTTGTTGCAATATACGTTTTTGAATGTACTGTCAGTATATTTCCAATTTGTTAAAACGGTCGGAGTGTTCTGTTTTAGAATAGGAAATTCGTAACCTTACCTGAGGACCGCCAACAACGAAAGATCCGCATGGATTGATGTGGTAAATGGTGTCTTCGTCTAAGTATTCTTCAGGAACAACCTTCATGATTACTTGTTCCTTGACTAGCCTACGCAAAGATTTTAAATCGATGTCTTCGGTATGCTGCATGGAAATAACTACCGTGTGTACTCGTTGTGGCACTGCCGCTCCATTTTCAAACCTATAGTCGCAAGTTACCTACAACAACATTAAAACATGTTTTAAGGCTTGGGATGTTATAGATTAATCATGTTATAAATTATGAAACTTTTAGAGTGAACAATATAACACACAATTTCATAATTATAATTCTTGGAGAATGTAAGGGGGGGATTAATTCCTTCCTTCAAATAAATATGATTTACGTTAAATAGAATGCCACATTTAGTAAGTGTCAACAGTTAATTAAATGCTCGCTAAATAACGACTTTACCGCCACCCAGTAACGTAGCAATTCAAAAATTATGGGGGGGGGGACTTGTAGCTTTAGTATATCGTATGACGTGGAGTCAGAAACATAATGTGCTTTGATGTCCAATGGGGGGTGCTTGAGCCTCCTGAACTCCTCTTTCTTATACCACCGCCCAAAAAAAGACATTCATGATCTCTCACTGATTATTGTACCCAAAAAACACTTAGCAGTCTTATCGACTAGCAGACACGGCTGGGCATTTGCCCTGAGCGGAAAAATATGATTATTATAAACAAAGAAGTCATTTTGGAGCGGCAAAACACGTGTTTAGCCCGAACAGCATAATACTTAGCGCCGGCTCTGCTAGCAGATTTTTTAATGTAGAATTTCTTTCCAATACCTTTTATACACATACACACAGTCCCAGACTTCTCAGTTACAACTTGTTATAGTTTTTTTGCTTTTCCTTTTTACAACTTTTTTTTTTTGCATAATTTGTTACAGGTATTTTTATGCATTATGGAAATTCGAGCACTAAAGTTAATAGGAGAAAAATAAAATTTCATTATTTAAAATCCACACAATCTTGTAATATAGCAAAATTAAACCAAGTAGAAGATTACTGATTTTGAGCATCGTAAGTTCCCGCTCTCTCCATTTCTGAAAAAGAAATACTATAAAAATATAGCATTTTTACTTTGATGAAAGGCAAAGCTTCACGGAAACGTGTGTAGTATTATGATTTCCAAATTATGAAAAGGTTCTCTCGTTTTTTTCAAAGTGTTTTAATTTTTCAAATTTCTCTTACCCATGGCTTATTTTTCTTGTTCACTCCTTGGACTTTTATAATGAGGATAATTACGCAGGTTTGGATGAAGCTATATCGAATATCTTTATCGTGTGCGGTCTCAAAAAAACAATGCAACTAAATGATAACTAAAATTCTCAACTTGATCCCTTAAAACCATTGAATGTCTAATAAATGTCTTTAGACAAGATAGCGTCTGAAATAACGAAGCAGGTTAGTGTAATTTGCAATTGAATTGACCCGAACTGACATACAGTAGCGCTCATAAGTATTTCAACAAAGAGCTTTTGTTTGCCTGCGCCATCTATATTATAGCATTCACTTGCATAGTGATATGTCGTGATTCATTGCAGAGTTGCACATTCACTGAACATCAACAATGAACTAGCGCTGCGTAACAAATTGCCTTTTCTTTCAGTTCAAATAAGAAAATTCGTTCAAAAGTGTTTTTACATGCTAATTAGTAATTTGTTTTTTTAGATATACTTAATTAAATAATGTGTTATATTTTGCAAAAAGCCTTCTCTTAGTCATTTTAAATTGTGACGGCATTCTAAAAGAAATGAATACTCTAAAGACTTAAAAAAAAAAGCTGTAACTGCAGCTGTAAGAGAAGTTTGCTCTAAGGCAAGTGTAGCTCGTGATTTTAATCTATCCAGACAAATTGTAAGTGTGTGGAATAAAGTTTTCAATAAGAGGGGAACTGCATCTAATAATCCTATGTTCGGACGGCTACGTAAAACGTTCAGCAGAATTGATAAAATGCTCAGAAGGAAATCTGTAGCTAATCCTCATCTAATTGCTGTAGACATAAAAGATGATTTACAGGAAAATTATAAAGTTAAAGTGCAGGTTTCCACCATAAAAAGACGTCTAAATGAAGTAAATTTAGATGGTCGCCGACCAAGCAAGAAGCCTCTGATATATCTGAAAGGAATAGAAAGGCTCGACTTAGCTTTGCCCAAAAATATCGAAACTGGACTACTAAGAACTGGTCGTCTGTCCTCTGGAGTGATGAAATCAAGTTTATTTCCTCATCTGATGTAATTCAGTATGTTCGGCGCCTTCCAAACAAAAGAAACGCTGTCAAATATCAAGTTCCAACCAAAAAGCATGGTGGAGGAAGGTTATGGTATGGGGTTGTTTCTCCCGCCATTGGGTGACCTCTAGTTTGTGTTAATGGAAACATGGATCGCTTCAAATATTGTGATATACTTAAAAATCATATGCTACCCCATACCTGGAGGAAAATTCACGCTCGTTGGATTTCCCAACATAACAATGACCCAAAACACACATCTCAACATGTCAAAAGTTTTTTGAAGCATAGGAAAGTGCAAGTGTTTGATTGGCCTATTCAAAGCCCAGATTTAAACCCAATCGAGCACATGTGGTCAGAACTAGACAAACGTGTCAGACGCCAAAACTACACAAATAAGGATTTTTTTTGATGCACTGTGCCGTGAAGTGAAGAAATATTCCGAAAGAGCGCATTGTACATTTAATCGGCACAATTCCAAAAAAGATGCACGGCTGTTATTGATTCCAGTGGCTATCCAACCAAATATTAAACACTGAAGTGTTTTTTGCTTTTAAGTTATCAGTCAAAACAAGACTGAGCTATAAAAATAACATTTGTCAAAATACTTATGACCCAAGAGATTAAGATCAAGTATAATTTCTATTATTACAAACTTTGAAATAAATGCTTTTTTATACATTTTTAAATATATATTATTTCACTATTAAGGTATTTTGTATTCAGATAGAATGAAACATAGAGGAAGTAAAATAATCGAACAAAAACTGTTTGTCAAAATACTTATGAGCGCTACTGTGCATGGAAGATGTTTGGGAAAAACCCATCCTGCATAGATAACCTGCCGACCGTGATGGTATCTCAAATGATGCCGTAAAACTGGAATCGTCTGTCATCTAAGCTGGCTCAAAACATGCTGTCGCAAAAATGCTAAAATGGGAAAAAAGTTGTAGCAAAATGCTAAAAAATATTAGTTGCTTTCGTTGCTCGAAAAATCGTATCAATGAAATTATTTATATCAACGATGCTTAACAGGTGCTGTTAAGAATTTTGAAGAGGAAACAAAAAGGAACAAGAAAAGATCGCTGAAGTGCAAAACGGATATTCTGGAATCGAGGAATCCTGTTTTCAGAGAATAAACTGTGGTTAAAAATGCCTGTCGCATTTTCGCGATGGGCAATAATTTTTTCTTCGCATTTTCGAGCAACTCGTCGCATTTTGCGAAAAATGCGATTGGAGCTGTTTCATTCCCAAAACGTGCAACTACGCTTTCCTCTCGCCTTAACTGGAGTACCGTAATCGATATACATATAAAGGCTGATTTTTGAATATATTGTTATAGAATTAGCCGTGATGATAGCGTACTCGGCACTGGCGTACGCAGGGGGTGTTGATGGGGGTTGTAACCCCCCATTGCAATGAAATTTTGTATATTTAACATAGGAATACATGAGTTGTAGTTTGTAACCCCATTTAGCCTATATATATGTATATGTATATATCTATATATCTATGGTAATCGGGTGCAGATTAAGGTATCATGAGGCCATTGACAATTTTTTTTTCAGGCCTTTTGTGCCCTAAATCTAATTAACTGTTGGCTGATTGGCCAACGATTTTAACATGGCGTTCAGTCTTCATCATGCCGGGGGGAAGGGGGCTCCCCCCTTATATTTGTCCCAATATTTGTCTTTTTTTTATCTATGTATAATCCTATTGTGAGTGTATCACGATGCAAGCGACCGTGATTGCAAAATACGAGGGAAAACAACGTGCGACACCGCTGCAGTCGAAAATTCCTTGAACCATCGTAGCATCATCTTTTAGCACGCATTTTAGTTCAATCGCCTAGCTGCATTGCAGTAGATAACGGAAAATTGAAATACTGGGACAAAATTCCTTTTGTGCGTGATCACCAACCTATCAAATTAATTTGCGCAATCATGTGGAAACGTTTACTATTTTAATGTATGCACATAGGCAAGGTTCAACAAACCAGAATGGTACTGCCCCTGCCGCCCAAAGAGAAAAAAAAAATCTAGGAATCTAGTATGAAAAGATTTTACTTGCCAACTGCAAAAATCTGTTTATCCAATGGCGGCCGAGCGATTGGATTTATTAAGCCTTATACATGAGCGATAGTTTATATGTTACAATCTGTGCCTCATTTTATTGCGTCACTTGTTTTGTAAATTGCCCTCATCTTTTCATTTTTTCATTGTAAAGAAATAAATGAAGCTTATTGTTATTTGCGAGCATTTAGTTTCGGCAATTGGAATGTAAGTGAAGGACAAGAGCTTTTCAAGGCTTACCTGTGTCTTTGAATCAGGTCCTGCCCACGGGAAGGTAAATTGGAATGTAAGTGAAGGACAAGAGCTTTTCAAGGCTACCTGTGTCTTTGATCAGGTCTTGCCCACGGGAAGGTAAAATTGGAATGTAAGTGAAGGACAAGAGCTTGTCAAGGCTTACCTTGTCTTGAATCAGGTCCTGCCACGGAGGTAAATTGGAATGTAAGTGAAGGACAAGAGCTTTTCAAGGCTTACCTGTGTCTTTGAATCAGGTCCTGCCCACGGGAAGGTACCGTTCCTTCTTAGTTCAGAAATTTTTGCATTGAGTTTATGAGCCAGCATGATCGTTAAAGGCATTCCCTCTTCTGTTTCATCAGTTGCATAACCAAACATCAATCCCTGTAAAATATGTAATTCTATTTAATATATAGTAGATATAACGAATACATAGCTATAATTAACAAATGATTTTGGTTAATTTGATTTGATGCATAATATATATGGAATATAACCCATAGAATGAATCGTTTCACGGACATAATAAACCATTATTTCCTCTTCAATTTTGTTTCTACCCTAATATTCAAAAATATTAAGATTTTTGTCTACTTTAAAAATAAAATCTTTACTATGTAAAATTGTAAAGTAAACTTTACATTTCAGTATAATTCATATTGTTTTCTCATTGAAAACAGATTTTTTTTGCTATTCTCATGTCATTGGGATTAATTTTCACTTATTTCTCATTAAATATTATTTTCTGTTTAAACTTTAAAAATAATAGTGATCGATTGATTATATTAGTTTATAAGTTATGCACATCGACGATTATACAAAGTGTATTTATTTATTTAAATATGTCGTGAATTTTTTATTGGAAATTAACGAAGGGGAATCCCTTACTTGATCTCCTGCTCCTATACTTTCCTCGTCTCTGTCCCTGTGCACGCCACTAGCTATCTCCAGGTTTTGCTCATCAATGGCGACTTCAATATCACAAGCTTTGTAATCAAGCCCTAAGAATAAAGAGAAAGAAATATATACACGAACATAGCAGAAAAGAAAAGATTACGAGACGGCCAAGACCTCCTTACTACATGTGGGATGCTCTACCAACTGAGCCAGGGTATATGCTAAACTTCTTCCTCATCAAGTTTTATATAGAAATATACAAGGGAAAAATTTATGTATCACGATTTGGATACCGTTCACCGTAACGGAAAATCACAAGTATACTAAGTAATCAATTTCCCGAGCATGCAGAAGGCAAATATAAAACGTTAGTACGTAAAAAATATTTTTATGTAAAAAGTTGTAAACTGCCCGCTGATACCCCGCATCTAAGGCAAGATGGAATAGCCTAATAGTTGGTGAAACAATGATATTTCAAATTGATTACTGTTAATTTAATATTACGATTACAATTAATTTAATTTCAGTTACGATTACAATTAATTTAATTTCAATTACGATTACAATAATTTAATTTCAGCTACGATACAATTTATTTAATTTCAGTTACGATACAAATTAATTCGATCCGATTACAATTAATTCATCTACGATTACAATTAATTCATCACGATTTACAATTAATTTCAATCACGATTACAATTATTCGATCACGATACAATAATTCAGTTACGATTACAATTAATTTAATTTCGTTACGATTACAATTAATTTAATTTCGTTACGATTACAATTAATTTAATTTCAATTACGATTACAATTAATTTAATTTCAGTTACGATTACAATTAATTCAATCACGATTACAAATTTAATTACGATTACAAAATTTAATTACGATTACAATTAATTTAATTTCGATTACAATTAATTTAATTTCGATTACAAAATTTAATTTCGATTACAATTGATTTAATTCTGATTATAATTAATTTTCAAATGATTTCAGTTGCAGTTATGGACTTTGCAGAGGTATTGAGTGAAGTTTAGTTAGAACAGCTAGGTTGTGCAGTGACGTTGTCTAGATTTTCAATTCAAATTTAATCGCAGTTGCTGAACATACTTAAACCTCGTCTTTCCCTACACGTTACTGAATACAACGGCAGCCTTCCAGCTCAGTGCATGATACCACATGCTGACATATACGTCAAGTTTTGACTAATAAGTATGCTTTATCTAAAGCTTATCGTGGTAAGAATCAGATTGCACCCTCTTCCCTGCAGTAATGGAAGTAATTTGAACATAAAATTATAATAACAGGATTCAAAGGCACATAAAAATTCATAAAATTAACGAGAGACGTCGTACGTTAACTTTTATATTTTTATAAAGTACTTCACAGAAAGCATTTACCATTTAGCAAAAAAGTAGGTAGGTGGCGCCACTTCCGATGGGGAAAAAAAACTTAACCCCCGTCTGGCCCTAGTACCCCATCTTACCCCGCGCTCCCTTATATACACATGCGTATAGCAACCATCTTACACGTTTAATAAATAAAATAAAACTTTATTCAGATGGCTACAATTATTTACATCAGGTGATAAGGATTTACATTTTATTAGTTAAGTTGATCTGCCTAAAAAACAACAACAACAACCATCCCTACCTACCCTTCCTTCCTTCCTCCCTCCCCCTCCCTCCCTCTCTGCCTGTCGGAATTTTTCAAAAGCACTGTCTTTATTCCCTTAAAGCTAAAAGGAAGCATTTGTTGTTTTTAATCCTAAAAGTGGGGGGGGGGCGACAGATAAAGCGGACACCCCAGGCTCACTTCGACAGACCTAATAACAGCTTCCCTGGGCCGCCCTCCCCAGATTAGGTCCTTTTTCGTGCGGGCCCTTAGACTTCATTGAGCCTAGGGGCTTAGCCCCTGCTTCTCCCACTTCAGTCGGCTCTGCCTATAAGAAATTCACATCTACATCCTAAAAAATTCCTCATTGAATCTAAGCGTAATTTTTTTAACAGTTATTTCCAATTTGTAAGTTTTACTTATAAGCTTTCATTTCAATAGGTGCTTATTCTTACACAATTTTAGCAGTCACGTTGGCAATACTCATTTTTTAAGCTATCCTCCACAAGTACTGAAACAGCGGTTTAAGGGTTAAAGCTGCGGCAAAGTGATCATTGCTCGACTATGGATGACGTAGGATTTTGTATTTTGTTATGTGATTCAGAGGCCATGTTCAATCAGGGGCGGACTGGGCCTCCGGCCAACCGCCCCCCCCCCCGGTCGTGCACCTAAGGGGCTATAGGCCTCGCGCCATCCGATAATCCAAGGTATTTGAGAGGACCCTCTGAGAGGACCCAGTCCGCCCTTGTGTTCAATAGTCAATTATGCATCATAGTCTACTGAAAGGAAATTTAAAAACAAAAATCAATCAATCGAAACGAAAGGCCAACACATAATTTTGTTTTAAATAAAAAAAATAGTGACAAAGGGAGTACCTGATTTTTGTTTTATTATAAAATTTTTTCTTATAAAAACAACTCAGCTTACCTTTAGAGACATCGTCATAGCCAATGTGTTTTATCGTATCTCTCACAACCTTTTCATAATCAACCTTAGCAGTTGAAGTAATTTCTCCGCAAACTAAAACCTTTCTTCTCTTCACAACGGTTTCTGTTGGGAAGTGAAAATTACATGTTATATTTTATACTATATTGTATATTAATTATATATAAATAATATAGGACATTTGCCTGGAATAAACAATCGTAAAAACAAATTTTATTTACTTGTTTTTGCATAAACATAGATGATGAATTTTCGTATATTAATTTTTTTATTTAATGATATGGCATTTAAATAAACATATTCACAAAGAAATGTAATTGCTGATGTAAATTTATATTCATAACAAATCGAAGGACCTCACCACAGGCAACTTTCGCATCAGGATCTTGTTTAATATGGGCATCTAATACAGCATCGCTGATCTGATCGCATAATTTATCTAGAAAAAAAAAAAGATAATTAAAAACATTACAGGAAAATATCATGGGTGTTTATATTACGTTTGAATCACTCTTAAGTGTTGATGTGCAGATTATATGTGTTTAGCATGCCTTAAACATCAATGCTGCAAGCAGACATTGCACTTCATAGAAGAACGGACATGAGTTTCACACTCATTTTGAACGTAATTAAAACTTTCTTCATTTAAGTCTTGCTTTTCTGGCTGTTTAGGTTAATTGATGTTTTGAAGACAAAGAACTGCATTGAAGCTTTTTTTTATCTGTTTCTTTTAGAGGAAAAAGTGCAATGGAGTTCTTGAAATGGAAACAGTAGCGCCTTAACAAGCTTTCTTTTGTTTGTTGTCAAATTAGTGAAACCACTTCACTTAGCTAAGGTTTGTAATTAGCCAGGTATTATCCAAATGATAGACTGTGCACATGTGAGCTCTCTCTCTCTCTCGCGGCATGAGGATGCATCTTCTTATTAATTGGAATGTTATTAAATTCAACATGAGGGAAAAAACAAAAAACTGGGGTGGTTAGCTTTGATAAAAGGCACATACTCTGATATATATGGGTGATTGATGAAGTACTGACGCGTTTAAATTGTGAGATACTGAGACACACAGTTCATAAAATACATAGACATACGTTTCTTGAAATACTGGGCATACAGAGCTCATGAAATACTGGGCACATGGAGTTCATGTAATACTAGGACATACCGTTCATGAAGTACTTATATATGTACTTTATGAAATAAGATGCTTAGCATATGGCGTACTGAAATACTTATTCCATGATATACCGATGTGCCCAGTTCATGAAGTATTGGGATGAATAACTCACAAAATACTATGACTGTTCGTATAGTATTGTATTATTTAGTTGGTTGAAAATTACTATCTAAAGGATTGAGAAATGTTTGTTTACAATCGGCTCTCACCACGACGTGATCGAAATTGTAAAAGATGCAGAGTCACGTTTGGTTCAGGGTTATTGAAAATTGTTATGTAACAATTTTGTGTTTTTAAATAACACGAAAGATAGTAAGGGAATTCAATACTAATGGAAAAATGTGTTATCATTTCAGAATTATCTATAAGTCGCAGTTTACACCATATCAATCGATAACTGTTGGCGTTTTCAAAAGTGCATTCGCGGTTCGAAATTGCGAGATTATTTTTATCATCTTTTGATTATATCATATGATTCCGTAATCTTATTTGGTTGAAAAAAACGTGATTTTTCTTTTGTGTTTTTCGATAAAAGGATCTAGTGAAGGTTGTTCTGCGTCGAAGCCTGTTTTTTCCCCGAAAACTGTGGGCCTCTGTTATCTGGGAAACCAAATTCCGGACTTCAGTGGGCAGAAAAAACGCCAGGAGTTTTGTGGTACTACTAGAATCGAAGCCAGGCTAACGTTACGACCAGTGGCGGATTAAAGTTTTTGAGGCCCCTGGGCTACTGGTATTGTGAGGCCCCCAGTAAAATAGTTCAAAAGGATCGTCTACAAGAGAACACATCTATGGAGGTCCTCAAACTGGCGGAGGCCCCTGAGCTGCTGCCCTTAAAGTCCATGCTTTAATCCGGCACTGGTTACGACAGACGGGAGAACGGGCTACTTCCACACCACCGCAGTGCTAGAAAAATATGGATTCAGTACATTTTCTCATTTGACTACAAGGTGTAGCAATTCAAAAATTATGGGGCAAGGGGTATCAAGCAGTTTTGAAAAAGATCAAGTGGTGGTTCGGCGTCAAGAAGAGGAATGTACTTCGCTATCCAATGGAGGAGGTGGGGGCTCGAGTTCTCTAGACCTCCCCCTTTCTTACGCAACTGCTTGACCGAAAGCTGTCCCAAAATTGATGGTCCAGTTTAGTTTACCTTTATGATCAAAGGACCACCTTCGACCAGACGTGGAGAAATTTTTTAAGGGTGTGTTTGTAATTGGCTAAACCTTTGGCGCTTAATCTTTGGCCTAATCTTTTCTATCTCTCGTTTCGGGTATGACGCTATTCAGGCCTGTAGGTAAGCCGGGGATTTCAGGGGCGTGACCCCCGTTGTCCAATTGATATAAATATATGCAAAAAGTAACATTTTCCTCATAGGCCGTTGGGGATTCTCGGATATGGTCACAAAGCCTGAGCATAAGAGCGCCATAGGTAAATTCTTTTTCTCCCACTCAATTCTTCCTCCATAAAATTTAAAATACAAACTTTGATATATATTAATATTACAGTATTTGTAATTGTAATAAATTAAAAAATAAAATAAAATCAGAGGAGCCTCAAACTTATTTTTTGGTTTAGTGTGATAAAATGTCTGAATTTTCTACTGCTCCTGGCAATTATTTTGTACTCGTGAGTCCCTGGGTGCCCTGTGCCCCATATTTTCCACTGCCCCAGTTTCCCGTTATCCATGCACCCTTTGCATTGCTCCAGTTTCCTTGTGTCCATGCACCCTTTGCATTGCTCCAGTTTCCCTGTGTCCATGCACCCTTTGCATTGCTCCAGTTTCCCTGTGTCCATGCACCCTTTGCATTGCTCCAGTTTCCCTGTCCCTCATGCACCCTTTGCATTGCTTCAGTTCCCTTATACCCTATACACCCTTTGCTTTGTCCCAGTTGCCCCTTCATCCTGGCTACAGGATCGATGCCATTGCATTGGAAAGAAGTTTTTACGAAGTTACGATTCAAGATTGGTTCTTGGGGGTCTGTTTCGAATGCTGAAAATTGCTTAAGACACTCTGAATTCTTCATGCTTAAAAATGTGCATATGCCAGAGTTTGATATTCATTTCTGCAAAAGAGCCAGGTGATTCAAAACTCTCAAGAACAAATCTTTAAAAAAAATCCTATTAATAAATACAGGGCCTGATTGAAATGGATAATGAGATGAATCATGAAATCATATTTATTACTCAATTGCATATATTTTTTTATACGAAGTTTTATAATTTTAAAGCGTAAATTAATAAGATATAGGGTACCAACTGACAGGGGTGCCGAGAGCCAACGCGGTCCCCCAGGCTTACTTTGACCATCCCATGACTCCTTCCCTGTGCCAGGCCCCCACAGTATAGGTCCTTATCAGCGTGGGGGAGGGAGCCTAGACTTCATCCTGGGCCCCCCGATGCAGCCCTTACTTGCCCCCCCCCATCTTTTCGGCTCTGTAAACTGCAAAGCCAATTAATTTTTCTAAACTATTCGAACGATAAAGAATTATAAAAGAATTGTGAATTTTCAGAGAGGCATTCCCATGGTGGTGCTCTATTAGATTTAGATATGTTTTTTTTAAATCTATTTAAAACGTTTCCGTCATGGGTATGCATATATATATATGGGGGGGAGATTTGACCACTTGGTCTTATAGCTGGTCACAGTAAATTTTGATGTTTGGACAAACCCACATTCTAAAGTTCAAACTAGAGCTCAGTAACACATAATTACAAGATTTGGTAGGTCTTAATGAAGGAGAAAAAAATTGCCTCGTGCTGGAGTCAAATCTGCGACCTCTTGGCCCAAGCCAACTGGTTAAAATTTTGTGGGAGAATGGGTTAGACTACATACTGGAATCTCCTAGTATATATAACAAAAATTAAATGAATACAAATTATAAATACAATGATCTCTCAAAATAACGTGGCTCTAATTAAAGACCATTTTCGTTTGACGATGGAATTTTGCATTAATTATTTAAATGCTTCATGGTTTTAAGCACATTCCCATTAAGATCTTTTCACGTTTAAGGACTTTTTTCCCCCGCCACTTGAAAGTCGTTAATGAGAGAAATAACTGTACAGTAAAACCTACCTACATTATCACCATTGGAACTGGACCACCATGGTCACTATAGAGAGAGGGAGTCATTATACACGACAGACTTTGGTGTTGACGTAAGTCCCTACCGATTCTCTCTTATAGAAAGTGGTCACCTTATCCAAATAGGCGGTCGCATGGGCGGGGCCACGGCCTCGCCTAATCATCGTGGAAAGGCGCCGATGTGTCCCCTCAATGATGGTCATCAGAAATCATGCCTTTCCAGTTTTTTTACATTTGCAAAAAAATTTGAAATGTGTACACTGTAAAAATGAAATAAAATATTTACTCGTTACATTATAAAACTCATATTTGGTAGCAAGGGGCGCCAAAATTATTTCGGCCCCGGGTTTCACCTAATCTGAAAGGCTGCGACCGCTTATGCTTATCCAAGTGGTCGATTTACCGAGGTGGTCACTTCAATAGGTTCCACTGTATATGTATAAGGGAAAGAACACACAATCAGGAGAGTGAATTTACAAATTACATGACTGTACTTAATTACATACCAAAATGTTGAGGTCTAGAAAATTATTCACAAACACATGAATATGCACACGCAAGATGCATGTTATATACTTCTGTGGCTTACGCAATAAATTTTAATTGTATGTCAAATGCATTGAAATAAATGAAAGAACCCGGTATACATACAACATGGTCAGAACGTGCAATACAGAAGTTGACCAAATACTTAAACGATTCATCATGTTCGAATAAACAGGTCGAAGCAATGACAATCGCGCCCCAAAATTAAAAGAGGATTAATGACACGAACTAACTACAGCAGCGAGTGCTTTGATAGATAGCTTGCAAGTAAATCCATTTCCAAAAGAGACCCTAGAATTCTAGGTCGGCGCATCAGCCGCCATTTCCTTGTACACTTCCGGTTTCATAACACAACGTTTACCATTGGAAAATTAATAATCCATTTTCTTCCCTTTATAGAATTTGTTGCAAATCTAAACACTCTATGGTTATTTCTCGAGTGATTTGAACAATTTACAGCGGCACACACCCATTTCACCAAATTTTATTAAAAAGAACATGCTGGCAAATCACCCAATTTTAACACAGCAGAGAATGAGATCACGTGATACGATGGCATCAAAATGGCGAATGCGCCAGTTTTTTAGGAGCCTTAGTTCCCAATTGTTAAAAATTATTTTCCCATTCTTAAAAAAGCTATCCATCCCCCTTTTTGATTGCAGAACATTATTTGGCTGGATTCGACGCCGAGATAGATCCATCAACTAAGATAACAGCTCGAATGGATAGTCGAAATGGGTAGTCGAAATGGATAGTCGAATGGATAGCACATTTGCCAGAAGCTTCCAGTTTCAATGATAAACAAATCGGCCTGGAAAGATGTTTTTCATGAATGGAAGAAGTCATTGTAAACTATAAACTAATGACAATAAAAAAAGGCAATTTTGAACATTAAATTGGAACTACAATTAAAGTTCAATTTTTAAAGAAAATATTTATACATTGATGCGAGAATGCGATTACTAAGTGAATGTTTTTATCCTTACCTGAATGACCTTCGCCAACGGATTCCGAGGTGAAGAGGAAGGTCTCATCTTCGCCATGGTGTTCTTTATAACCATCAACCTTTTTAATGACTCCATTGATTTTTGTCACTTGTGCCACATCATTGTTAACGATGTTAGATTCTTGGAGAACACATGCACCTAGAGTGGCCATTTTCAGCATTACACTTTGCCTTCTTGCTGGATGAACAAGCTGTTATTAAAAGGAAGTTTTCTCCTCGGATATAAAACACTACGGGTTTTATCAAATTGCGCTAATCAATTGCGCGATAGTTTTACCACATCTTATCGAAATTTTTGACCTGAAAGCCATACCGATGACGAAATTCAATTAAAGCTTATTCACACGTGTAGTAAGCGTCATTTGCAGATTATCGATAGTGTAGAGACGTGTTCTCTTTCCATCGATAGTATTGATTGCAAAGGATTACGTTCACAAGAAGGACGGTGAATAGGACCTAATTGAGATAAGGTGATGCAATTGCGTCAAAAGCATTTTTTTTATGTCCATAAGTGTTTGCCTTTCACTTGACCTTTCGTGAACCAAAACATTGATCTTCCGATTAAAGATGATATCTTACATAAAAAGCCTGGGAAAGAGCAGAATGGAGTTTACAACTTAAGAATTAAAATTATTACATCATCAATTTGCACACGTGTCATAGTTTTTGCAAACGAGACCAACAACTCCATAAATAGAATTAATATATATTACTCTTTAGTACGTAAAAATATTGTTTAGTTAGTTGATGAATTGTAGTATTTTAAATTTTAAATAAAAACAAAAAATTCTTAAAATATGATTAGAGCTATAGAAATACAGTGGCAGATATATTTCTACACTATACTACTACTAATGTAAATAGTACTTTGGTACTTTGTGAGATAACTTTGCTTTTATACATAAACGAATAATCTTGCTTCAACAGAGCACAACTTTTTTATTTTTTAATGTACAGTACAATAATAATTTTTCTTAAAAGTTTTAAATTATAAATCGCGTGACATATTGGATCAAAATTCCTATTACCAAAATGGCCGCCGTTTGCAAGATGGCCGCCATGGTGGGCTATATTTCCACTCTCCGAGACAGGCCGTGTCTCTCCCTTCAAGAGTACGACCATTTTTTTTTTAATTTCTTAATATTTATTTCGTACTTTTTGATCGAGTATATAATTTTTCCTCTTGATTTTTTATAATTATCGTGAGTTATTGCATATTTTTTTAATTTGTATTTCCTGATTAATAATAATTAGTATGGTTTATAATAATAATAATAAGTATGTTAGTGCTTATCCGAGTTTTCCTAATTTTCATAATTCCTATCTATTAATTATTTTTACAGGAGTCTTTATTTTATAAAAATTTTCTTTTTAATTGTTAAAATTCATGGGACTATAATTTTTCTACTTATTACTGCAATGAAACTTTTATTCCTACAGGAGTTAATTTTATATGAATATAAAATTTTTTGTAATTATCCGATCGTTAAAATTTGGGGATTATTTCCTCGCTGATTATTTTTACTTCAATGGAAATATTTATCTCGGGAGGATTACGAAAATTTTTTAATTGTTAAAATTCATGGGACTACCATTTTTTTTTACTTATTACTGGAATGAAAGTTTTATTCATACAGGAGTTTATTTTATTTTGATCGAGTTAATTTTATATGAATATCAATTATCCTCTTTTTTGTAATTATCAGATCGTTAAAATTCGGAGAAATATTTACTCGCTGATTATTTTTACTGCAATGGAAATATTTATCTCGGGCGGACTACGAACCGTTCTCTGTTAGTTTCCGATGCTGAATGAAGAGAAACAGCTTCTGTAGTTATTCCCTTCCTCTTTCTTTTCATACCCAGTGTCCAATCAGAGAAAATGTTTCAACAATCCTACAATTGTATTTATAAAAGAGCCTGTTTATTTTTTCTAGAAATTCGGTTTCCTGCCCTTTGAACTCGGTAAAAAGATTCTTTTGCCGCAGAGCTATTTCCTATATCAGTGTGCGGCCAATTATAAAAAGTATTCAAGTGTTCCTACCTTAGCTGCTGAAATTTTCCCTAAAAAGATAAATTCTTCCTGCATGTCAGCTAACCGTTTATTTATATCCATGCTCTCTGGGGGCATAAAGCTGCCGCTATCGATGTTTCCTTTTATCTGTCCTGTGTAAGAAGTTTATTACAGTTGAGGGGCGTTTTCTTACGTCTGACGTCCCTTGTTTACAAATAAGCAAGTTTGGTCTGAGAAAAGCTCCTTAAATTTCCTTTAAAAAGGTAATATCTTCTTCGAATGCCTCCCTCTAATTGGGTTCCATTCCTCGTCGCACTTCAAATTGCATTCTGTCTGTCTGCAATGAAATGTTTATTATCCATAGTGAGGGGTAATATTTTTGAAAACATCTTGTTTACAAACAACCCAAGTTCCGGGTATGGGAGAGATTTTCCCTCTTCTGTGACATGTCGTCTGGGGATGCGATCTTTCCCCCTTCTCGGGGGCGGTGTATTCATAGGGGTCAAGAGTTCACCTCATTATCGTATTGGTATAAGGAGTTTTGTATTTGTCCCCAAGTTATACATTATATGTTTTTTGCTTTGCATTGGTTTCATCCCTTTCCACATATTCGTGTTGTCGAAGAGTGAAGTTTTACAGTGTTTGGAATTTTAGATGGTTTCTAACTAAAATCTTGCTCATACCTTTAGCTCTCTCTTCACTTCTTCTTTATTAAAACTAAAGACATGCACTTTCGGTCTTAGAGAGAGATGAATTCTCTATTCAATTCTCCATTAATTTCATCTTTTCTTCTGATGTTTATTTTTTTATATTTCTGCAAGGGATGTGATTTGGTGGACATTCATCCGTATTCAAAACGATCGAAATCCGTGGCATAACTTTACACCAGTCGATTTTACTTTTATAAAAGAAACTATCTATATCCGTATGCAGAATTCGCACATCAACTTTATTCACATCGTGGTTTCATTATGTCATAATAAAAAATACACAATAATGTTTTTAAGATATCCGGGTTAGATATTCCAGCATATATAGATTTTATTGAAAATTGATTTCGTCATGTGAACTTGTACTAGAAAGTTACCATCTTCGTCATTCTTCAAATTTATCCAATCCTTAAAGCTTGGCTTTGAAATCAACATGTTCCAATTTTTTTCTTCTCATCAGCCGTTAGACCAACTTTTGTTTTATTTCTCATGCTTTCTATTGTTTTCCCGAATACTGACTTATACATAAGCTTATAAAAATCTCTTTGCGAAACCAGTCTTTGCTTCTTTCCTCTTTTCAGTGTTTAATTGAATATGGGATTTCAATCAGCCTTTTTGCAAGAAGCTCATCGGCCCAATTTATTTTTTACCTGCAGCCCAGCTGACAACACTTGTTTAAAAAACAAATGATGAGCATCTTATCTATGCTTATCGTTTAATGTGATATCTTCATTATGCATTTGATAGACAATAGTTAATATCAACGTCTAAAATATAGCCTTCCTCACCATCGTCTGGTATATTTTCAATATTTAATGATTAATTTTCTGGAACGGATATTCACTCAAAGTTCTTGCATATGAGTATCACCGTATACTTTAATAGCGAGAAAAATTAAAATTACATATTGAAAGAAATGTACTATTGTACTATCGGGTTTCCAGATTCTCCAAATTATTTTTTTCAGAGTTCTATATTCCTTATCATCTTCTTGGTTATTTTACATGCTAATGCCTTGTTAGCATTGATTAGTGTTGGTAACTATATTTAATTTAAATTTGATTTGATCTCAAAATTAAGATCAAAGAACTAAAATTAGACAATGTGATCCGACATAGACCTGGGGAAATATTTATATTCGTATACACTAGGAAATACATGAAAATAATTACTTTCTAAAGTTATTTTTTATTTCCACAGTTTCTTTATAGGCTCACTTGTTTTTTAAAATTAAATTAATATGAATGTAGTATACTTTTATGTATGACGTTGCTTTAAGGCTAAGCAACGATTTCAAGATTATAAATTATTTACCTGTGTTTAGAAGTTTTGTCTTGAAGCAATGTGACTTTCGAATATTGTCTTGACGAAATCCTTTTTGATTTTTTCTCTAAAAAAATAAACGGTCATTGATAAAAAATTCTTCTGTTACCAGTGTTCTTTATTGAAGATTTATTCTAGTGCAGAAAATTTGGATATACTAAAACTCTTCATGTATTTTTGAAATAATCTTACTTAAATATTCAAGAAGTATTTTCTACTATTATATAGTCACATTATTATATCATACTATTATATGGTCACATTATTATATCATACTATTATATAGTCACATTATTATATCATACTATTATATAGTCACATTATTATATCATACTATTATATAGTCATTATTATATCATACATATATTATATACATACTATTATATAGTCACATTATTATATCATACTATTATATAGTCACATTATTATATCATACTATTATATAGTCACATTATTATATCATACTATTATATAGTCACATTATTATATCATACTATTATATAGTCACATTATTATATCATACTATTATATAGTCACATTATTATATCATACTATTATATAGTCATCCAAAATTAACTCCTGTGGGAATAAAAGATTCATTGCAGTATTAAGTGGAAAAAATGGTAGTCCCACGAATTTTAACAATTAAAAAAAGGAAAATTGATATAAAATAAGGACGACTGTAGGAATAGTCAATAGATAGGTATGATGAAAATTAGGAAAACTCGGATAAGCACAACCATACTTATTATTATTATTATTATTATAAACCATACTAATTACTATTAATCAGGAAATACAAATTAAAAAAAATATGCAATAACTCACGATAGTTATAAAAAAATCAAGAGGAAAAATGATATATTCGTTTAAAAAGTACGAAATAAATACTAAGAAATAAAAAAAACCATGGTAGTACTCCTGGAGGGAGAGACACGGCTTGTCTCGGAGAGTAGGAAGGTAGCACGCCATGGCGGCCATCTTGGAAACGGCGGCCATTTTGAAAACGGGGTGCAAGGAAACCCAATACTACTGACATATTATGTTTTATAAGATTGCGAGAGTTGGTGCAAATCGCCTACACTAGAAATAATCTACCCTCCATCCTTACGTAACATCCGCACAACTCTGTCTTCCGTTTTCTCTCCGGTGCTGGGTGCTATATTTAGTCTCAGACTCCTATTATCGTCACAGTTCATCACATGGAGTGTAGAATCGGTGCTATATCCCTATGACTTTGACATACCTCTTATGGAAATACAGTTACGCTCGATCAGACAACCTTTCCAAAACGTTTCTGCATACAAAACAGCATCCGCACAACTCTGGAAGAAAATCTCGTAACCAGCTGCGGCTTTATATATTTTTTCAATTCTAACCCAAACTTTAAAACAAAAAGCTAATATATTCTTCTTCTTCATGCGTTTTTAAAGTGCTCACCATATGTACCACATAATATGTATCTTAATTTGTGTTGAATAAGACATTATTATTATTTTTATTTCCATTACATACATAGATGTATTTCTCATTATTAAGGAAATATTAAAAGCTACTTTCTTAACCTGGAGTTGCGGATACAGTTCCAGTTTTATCCAGAGATCTGAGAATTGTCCATATACTTTCTCAAAACTTATAGTGCTTAGTAATGACGTTTTTTGCAGGTTAGTCCTAGTTATGTCCGGAAGACAGAATTTTTCCTGGAATTTTCTTTGAGGTTAACCATGATTGCTCCAAGTGCACTGATCACTATTGGGATAACTCCAGTTACAAATTTTTTCCATAGGCCATTGCGTTCTATTGACAGGCATTTAATGATTTTTTCAAATACTTTATCTTTAATTCTACTGTCACTAGGGATTGCAATATGTATAACATAAACTTCTTTTAATTTCACCAGTGTCATGTCAAGAGTATTGTGTTTTAAGTGCCTGTCTGTTTGTATACGAAAATCCTAAAAACTTTAGCTTATTTGCTTTTAGTAACTTTTTCTTCGTTTCACGTTCCGGGCAATCATTAGTTACTTAGATATTGTATTTTTTACAGAGATTCCAATGCAACAGAGAGTCCACTCTGCAGACCTGTAGCCAGGACGAAGGAGCAACTGGGACAAGGCACAGGGCATGTGGGGTATAAATAGCTGGATGGGGCAAATGGGGCACAAACACGGGAAAGCTACGGCCACGCTGCTGCTGGCCCCGGCTTGGCTACTGGTATGCCACTCTGTCATGTCTGTTGTTGTAATCAGATTGTGATATTTTACTACTGTCCCTAATTAGGTAAAATATTATTATTACTTCCTTATATTTTGAGTGAACATTTTTGGATTTGGAGAAGTATAAAGTTTAAATGTGCGAATTTTAAATTGCACACATTTGTAATTTTCCACACATATAAATTCATATTAGTAAGGGCGAATTTCCAATTTGAAGAAGGGAAGTTAGAGATGAAATAATTAAAAGAATTATAGAATTAATAATAAAAATAAAGAATTAATTTCTGACAATCCATGTTTTTTGAATTCAAAGAAGAATTGTCTTGACTCAAGGGAAATAATGCAGGGTTTCTGAATTTAATCAGAATTTAAGGAGGTTGAATGACACCTGATTCAGTGTCGTGTTTCACTACTTATAGATGGAGCGGCAGTTAATATTAATAGCAGCTTTTTAACCGAAAACAGGATCTAACTTGCAACATAACCCATCGGTGAATCGACAATGCTTCGTTGTCGGTTGCAGTGCCAGACTAACTTGTATTCCCAACGAAACACGGTCAAAATCCACCGGAACGAGTTGAAAATTTTTTAATAAAATTTTCAACTATGCTTAAAAACGTTTTTTTTCCTATTTGCTGCATATAGCTATTTATACTGCCAAAAATATTTTACAATAATCTTATAAAAGGAGTTTTAGTTAGTCAGTTGGAAATAGCAAAAGAATGAACACAAACAAATTATTATTTAAAGCATCTAAGTTTTTATAGTGACATCATTATTTTCATAACGAACTGTTCAGAGCTCTAAGATTTTTCAATAAGTATCAGCAGAGAAGTTGGATCCTACAAACGAATCTCTAAAAGAATATAGTCAAGTACAGCAAAAGTTCATGGCAAATAAAGATTGATAAAATTCAGCTAGAAATTGATAATTTATTCATTCATATTTGCCTTGGCCCACCGATATCATATTGCACCGATATCAAATGATATCATTGGATAGTAAAATTGTAAGTACTTTATATATAGAAGTATTAAACTTGGTTGCAGTGCATTTGAAAAACACGGTTTATCAAAGGGGAAAATTGCCTTTGTATCAAAGGAGAAAGATTTTAAATTAATGGATTTATTATTTGGCTGAATTTTAATGGCGCAAGTTCAGCGGAGGTTACTTTACGTCAGATAATATGATGTATATACGGTGTTCGTGAGGTACGAATTAGATATTACCAGAGTCGACGAAGGGAGGGCAGTAGGGGCTGCAGCATGGAGGCCTAGATGATGTCTAAGGATTTGCGCTGGCAAGGACCTATGCTGTGGGGGGGGGGGGCGGCCCTGGAAAAGGACCATGGGCGGTCGAAGTGAGTCTGGGGCCCGCGTTCGCTTTTGGCGCCCTTGAATATTACACAAAAGTATAAAGTGTAACAAATACAGTAAAAGTGATCGATGTTCGGTGTATTGCCAGCTTGCTCCAGAACAGAGAGAGAGATATAGAGTTCAGATAAGAATCTAAATAGTAATGGACTGGGAGTACTGAAAGAAGGAGGACTGTCCAACGATGGGTAACTGAAATTCCCACCTGCATTCCAAAAGAAAGATTATAAAAAATCGAAGAAGCGTTCTCATATTTCATGGGTAGATGAAATAAGGAATCAGGTTGATGGGAACAAATTGTTCAGAGACTTGGGTTCAACAGACTTGCGTGGACAGCACTTGAAAAGACCTCCATTAAAAGGCGGGTAGATAATCGGTATATATGATGACGAAGATTATGGTAAGTTTCCGGGAGAAACGATGATTTCACAAGTGATAAATAACGTAGAAATGCATGAAAACGTGTATGGTTGGAACGACTAAATGAAACCAAAAAAGAAATATTTATGTAGAAGAACAAATGGAAATTGTGAAGACAGCATAGTTGGAGCAGAAAAAATAGAAATAAGACACATTGCAAGAAGAACCGATTAGAGGTGGGCAATGGAAATTATTAACTAAAGGCTATTAAAGAAAACGTCCACAGACTAAATATAAAGAAATAGGTTCTTGCAACGTTGGGAGTAATTGCCAAGAATGGAAGTGTGTGGTGGGTATTTGGAAAAACGTTTATTTAAAACTGGAGGTCGACCCACCGTGTGATACTCAAAAGAAATAATGAATTATAAGCACAATAGACACAGTTAAAATTTAACTAAGCTTTAAATACTTTTCGATGGCTTGATGAGCGTTACTCCGATGATGACTGAAAGCCATCGAAAACCGTTTAAAGTTTAATTAAATTGTGTATACTAATACATTAGTTATTGAGATTGAAATCTTTATTTATTAGTAGAGCCTGGATTATATGCACTAAAAACCAGCAAAATTTGCATGCAAATATACACTGAAGAACCTCAAAATATCCACATATATGCATTTAAAATGAATAAATATACACCTAAAAGAAATAAATATGTACTTAAAATTTTTTTTAGTGCTTGCAAATCCTATGTTCTGCGTTTTCAAACAGGTAGATTTATTATTAACCGCCAAGTAGAAAAATTCGATATACATTAAATCATACGAAGAAAACATGTGGCAAAAAGCTGCAAAAAACAATAATCATAATGACGGCATTTATTTTTCACCTTGCCACGAAAAACTCTTTGTTTCTCCTTTATAATTCCGTCCATGCATAAATTTTCTATCCCTTTTCTTCCACTCTATTTTTAATTTTTTCTTTTACAACTTTCATTTTTGATCTAATTTTTCTGCCTTATTTTACCACCTTTTTTATCTATTTAATTTTTCCTGTTTTTAATTTTGTTTTGTTTTATCCTTTTAATAGTTTTTTAATTCCTTCTTCTACTTATTATATTTTATTCCTCTCATTTTGTTCCTACTTCTCTAATCTTTTTCATTTTTTTCTTCAATTTTAACTTTTATTTTAAATCACCTTTCTCCTCCTTTCTTTACCAATAGAGGGAGACACTTATCTACTAATATATTTTTTTCCTTCTTATTTTTTCGGTTCTAGCTTTCCGCTCAGACTATAACCACGTATTCGTTCTGAAGAAGAAGGATATAACCTTCGAAACGAATGTAAACTTTTTCGAATATGTAGCTGTGATTGATTGGGCTTTTCTTACTAATATTAAATCATAAGTTTTATATAGCATAATTTCTATGGCGGTACATCATAATGTGTCCCTCAATGTTCTAAACAGTTAAGCTTTATCTTCTATCATGTAATAGCATTTTTATGGCCAAAAGGGTCTTTTCCAGAGCTACAAAAGTTATTGGACAACACTTACAAATTTTTGCGGGTTGTCTATTATGCAGTAGCGTAGCCAAGGGTGGGGGCAAGGGGCGGTCGCCCCGAGCGCCACAATTCGGGGGGCGGCAATTAGCCTTTAAAAACAAAATTTATTTGTTTTGTTACCCCATTGTGGGGCGGCGGGCGGGGGCGGCAATGACAGTCACTTTCCCCGGGCGGCAAAATATTTAGCTACACCACTGCTATAATGGATAGTTTATCGATGGTAGACCCATGTCTATCTCTGAGAGAAAATGATGTGGATTTTAGAAAGTTTTAATATGACCTCCAATCAATTGCCAGCCTAGTACAGAAAAACTAACGTTTGGCTTTTCTAACATGGACGGTGGCTATAATTTAGTTATGATAATATTTTTGCCGCCCTAGAACATAATTAAACGTGTACATTTACAAATTCCATTGCCTTTCCACTCAGATAAGAAGTAAGAAGAAAGTTCAACTTTAGCGTTGTGGTGAAATTTTTCAGATGAGAGAATAATAAAATTCTTAAAATTACTAAAACCCTTAAAATATGCATTTATTCTGGAAATTCATCGTTTTTATGCATTTATATGCGCAAATGCAGAAAACAGTTGAAATATGCGATTGCATATAATCCTTTCACTATTTATTAGTGAATAGATAATGATTGATTGAAAATAATTATATATATAGATAATTTTACGCTTACGTTGAATATATTGACATTCGCATCAGAATATGCTTACGGAATTTTATTTTTAATATTATGAGTTAAATGAATTTTCTATGCTTATGAAATAATAAAATTATATTATACATCCTATTTCTAAAGGAAATTCTGGCATTATGAAAGAGTGCTATCAATATTTTTGTTTATTTATTTGTTTATTGACATATTTTACACGGGAATTTTTAAACGCAGTTTATATTTCCAACGAAGCGTTTGAGAGTCCAATTCCAGTCATCCGAGGTACGTGATTCCGGGATTCAAAAGCCAACGAATTGATTGACAATTTGCTGACGGCCATTTTGAAATTTGGATTTTTAAAGTACATTGTCATCGTGTTTTCCACGGTCTTTAAGCATTCCTGCCCAGAGGACGAATAGGCACAGTCAAGTCAAAAATACAGAGGAAACTCACAAACTACC
The DNA here is from genome assembly GCA_006491805.2 of Dysdera silvatica. Taxonomy (NCBI): domain Eukaryota; kingdom Metazoa; phylum Arthropoda; class Arachnida; order Araneae; family Dysderidae; genus Dysdera; species Dysdera silvatica. The sequence goes on along the minus strand of QLNU02003225.1, from coordinate 62,215,636 downwards.
ATCCGGATGCTTTGTAATTTAAACGATGTGTTATTGTGGCCTGTCAACTTTAGTTGACTTAGTGTAATCTTAATATGATCGTAAGAAATTAGCATTGATAGCAATCACAGTTTCACAGTAATAATAATGTTCTAATTTGGACTCTCCATCCGTTTCGCGCTTCAAATCTGATATCAGTCAAACTGATTATTTATAATCGATTGAAGTTCACGATTTTCTCTCAGTGTTTCCCCACGGAATGGTTAATACTTCCTTGAGAGATTAAAAATGCTAATCAAGGTAGTAAACCTGGAACAGAATAATTAATAATCCTACATTACAAATGCATAATTAGTAATAGATATTTGAGACTGGTAAGAATTTTGATCCGTGTCAGGATCTATCACAAGCGCTGAGCCTTCGAAAATCGTCATATTCTTTTTTTTTTTGATAATAAATTAATAATAATAATTTTTTGAAATACAAATTGTGAATAAATTCTCATTAATTGTCGTACTAATCATCTCAATAATTTGATTTGCTGTCAACCTTTTGCAGTGAATTTTGTCATGGTTAATTTCGCAGTTAAATTTTTTTAATTTGCTAAATATTTGCATTTTTGTGATTTATTTGCTCTTTTTAATTTTTTTTAATATCATCCATCAAGTAAGAATGTTTTTAAATTTTTTGCAAACTATATTTGCAAGCAACAGCGATAATTGTCTTAGAATTTGTCAATGAATATGAGAGCTTCGTCACTCGTATATTAATTGAAAAGAACTCTTTAAATTTATAGAATAAAACAATATTTTTTAATGTCCATTTTAGTTTGTGATTAACGTTTCCTTCTGCACTGCATGGATTTACTAGTTTTCAGCTGAGGCGCTTTGCAGGTGTTCAATAGCATCAAGAGAGCTAACGTTAGGCTGAACCGGGACAAATGATTTTTCAAGAAATCTGAATTTCTTTAACTTTCGGGAATCAAAACCCCAAATTATGAATATGTATAAAGTACCGGAAAGCGCTGGGTGCCTGATGGAATCAAATCCGGATTATTTACATGGTAGCCTAATGCGTTACAACAACAACGCTATCGTAGGGATTTTTCAGAAGAAAATTTTCGGTTGTTGGCAGTGTATCCAAGAACATTTTAAAAATAAAATTCCATTTATGTGGCAACGATTCAATCTGCACCAAAACATTTGGTTATTACGCAGATTGGAGAAATATCGCCTATAATAAATGCTTTTATATAATCTACATCTATGCTTATATTAATTTACAATAAAGTAAGCAAAAGGAAAGAAATTGCATATGCACAATTTTTCCAGTAATGTATAAGAAACTGCAATATCTTTTGTTATAACCTATGTCATTTATAGATATGAATTAATATATTACTTACATATTATTCACCTACTTATATATGTTTGTCCCAAAATGATGGATACAATGCAAAAACTTCACAGTAAAAAAAAATTTAAATTTAGATATCTTACATTTTACTATATATTTGCAGAAAAGCATGATAGAAAATTTGTAATAAAGACCGGACCATAGATGCAAAAGAAAAAATTCGTGAAAAATTTGAAAAGTTTGGATGAAACAACGATTGAAATGATAGAGATAATCCTCAAAATGATAGAGCCTCATGATGTCGTTGCCGGAACGGTGTAGTAGCAGGAAAAAAGTTAGTCAGCAATAAAATCAGCATATGAATACTCATTATTTTAAATGAAGGGGCGGACTGGGCCGCCGGTCAGCAGGCCCTCGGGCCGGCGCGCCCTCATGGGCGATAGGACCCTTTGATAATCCCTTTGATAATCCAAGGTATTCTCTCTTTGAGAGGACACAGTCCACACCTGTTTAAATATTCACGTTGGCATGGATTTCATCAGTTTTAAACGTTACTTGTTGGACATGACAGGCTCTGAGGAAGTACCGGCACTTTCCGTGCAATTGTTGTTCTTCAACAGCTGTCCATTTCATCAAATTGTCTGTGCAGTATATTTTTTGAGGTTCAGAATAAAGAACGAAGGGACCCTGATTCGGTTCCAGGATTTTCTCCAAAAAGAAAAAAAACTCTAGTTTGAGCTCTAATATATATGTGGGTGGCAGAAATTATTGTATAATAAAGAACTTCGGTGGCCAGTCCACAACGGAAACACTAAATGCAAAACTAATTCCCTTGTGGTATTTGCGCAGTTCGGTTATCCTGTTGAAATTGGTAGTTGGTACCAATTCCAGTGTAGCTGGCCTTCAAATGGAACAAGACAGTGCTTTAGAACGTTCTGAGATAACCTGGCATTCAATCGGGCTAAGGTCAGGAAATTAACTTGCCGTGCGTCTATATCCAGTCCATACCATAACAGAGCCTTTTTTCTTTTTTGCTAGCGTTTCGTGGACATTACATCTTTCTGCAGATCATGCCATCTCCATCCATCTAGACAACTCACTATTGCATTTCTTGTTATTACTCCATTTAATATGTATTAATATTTTAATTCGTGACATGTGGTACGGAGCAGGAATGTAGCTAGATAATCCAGCGCCCCTAGTCGCGGACATATTTTCCCCTGTGAGTTATTTCAGCCGATTTTACATCCCTCTTCGTTTGCGTCCCTGACGTGGGCTTTGCTCGTCACCCCAGCTATGGCCCTAGTACCAAGACCGACGAAGTCGCTTTATTTTAAGCGAAATTTTAGATGATGGTAAAGTTTGTATTTTTTGATGTCGGGGAAAAAAAACCTGCTGAGTGTAATGCAGCGATGGATGTTGACTTTGACATAGCCGTATATGGTAGCCGTATACATGTAATAAATCTTTCAATGACCGAACTACTGATCGAGTGGTCTCGTTCATGACAGATGAGCAAAATCACTCATTGATTCATTCTGTGAACGATTTGACAAGCTTGTAGCCAGTGCTGTAGTCGCAAAATAAAAAATGTGGGAACGCTCCGAGTGATCTCATGATAAGGTACTGCTAATTTCCAAGGGACGGTGAAGAAGCCATCTACAATTCTTTTTTTTTTTTTAATCTTATTTTACCGATTTTAAATTTTTTTTAGAATTTTTTTCAACGGTTTCTAAATTTTTTTTATTTATTCCTTAATTATTTAAATGTATTTTGACTGCTTGGGGAAATTTCGTTTCTGGCTGTTAAAACGAGAGTTTAAATGTGTTGTTTTGTGTGCAGAAATAACGATTTTATGGATGTAAGTTAGTGCTGCAATCCTGTGGCCACTTTTTTTAACGACCAGAATGTTTTAGGACACTTTTTTCCTAACATTAATTAATGCAAAAAAAAACAGTTTAATTTTTTGTGCGTGGGAAAGATTGTTCTAGTTAAAATTAAGTATGGGAACGCCGTTCCCACGTGCTTCCGCCCCACTACATCTCTGCTTGTAGCATATGGTGCCTTTGTAACATATCGAATGCTAATTATTGAAGGGCGTCCTGTGTATTATGTTGACCTGTAACTCCCATTTGAACTTATGTAATTTCACACCACATGAGATGAACGACGCAAATCTCTTGCAATGTAACATATGAAGCGTACATTTAAATGATTAACTGCATTTCTTTAGAACTGTCTTTTGTCCCATGAGAATAATGAACATTAGAGGTGACAAAATCCAAATTTGAAATCAAGTTGCTTAACGAATTTCAGATTCAATCTTTGTTAACGCATTAGCATCAGATATCGACCCTAAAGTCTTGATATTTTTGCTATGTGTAAATTTTTCCATTTTACGGAAACGCAAATGAGAATGGCTTACATTCACGAAGACTTTCACGGCGTCTATTAATATACATTATAGAGTTTTTCTGGATATTCCGCCGCGTCTGTTTATTAAAAACACTTAACGTTTCACTCCGTGTTATGCGGAGCATCCTCAGAAGAAACAGCCGACCAAGTTTCCCTCTGTAAAAATGCAAGAGTTCCGTTTGATTGCTCGGCAGAAAATGAGTAATTGAGACTATGAGATGTATTTTCAGTACTCTTTCTCTGGCTATCCCTTCATTGGGTGATTTCAGGATTACGCGCTCTCTTTGATTGGTTGAAGGTCGTCGCTCATTGGCAAAGAGAGAGAGAGAGAGAGAGAGAGTGGCGAGTTTAGACTGGCTGAACGAGGCCCGACGTTTGTGTGAAATTTTAAGCAAGAATTCCAAACTGATGAAACATTAACGGAATCTTGCCTATTGAAATTATTAGGACAGTTTTTAATAGCCAAAGCCTCCATGTATAAGCGTGGCCACTATATAGAACACATAGATAGATAATACAGTAAAACCTCTCTACAACAATATTATACGGACCGAGAAATATTATCTTTGTAGAGGGAGTCATTGTTATAGGGAGGGTTCATTATACAGTAAAACCTCTCTACAACACTATTATACGGACCGAGAAAAATTATCGTTGTAGAGGGATTTATCGTTATATCGGACATCGTTGTAGGGAGGTTTTACTGTATTTCATCGTTTTTTAAATCTGAATATTCGATTTTTTTTTTAAAACAGTCCAATTTTAAAGCCATAACTATTCAGCAGTCTTATATCGCATGCCATTATTTCACTGCGATCGTTACCATATTGACAGTTAAGGACCTGCTGTGCCGAAGATATTCACCGATTAAGCAAGGTTTGAATTCAAACCTTTTATTTTTACAGCATCTTTGTTAAGTCAGTTTGAGAGGATTGAGAGTTCTCTGAAAATTTTTCATTCTGCAAATTCAACGAAGCTTTTACGCAATAGTTTTATCGATTTCTATAACTTTAATACCGAGAAGCGGAAAACCAGTTATGAACTTCCCTAAATAAATTAAAGTATATTAATCTATTTAATTAATGCTAGTTTAATTAAGGTAAATTAAGCCCAAAGATATCCCCATAACTTTTATAACATATGTGCGTTTTATATATGACTATATATCATAATTTTTAACTTAGATTAAATGGTTCGTTTTAAAATATTTAGTAAAATAATTTTTTAACAGCGAATTAGTAGCTGGTACTAATCTTTTAAGATTACTTTTTATCAAATATCGTACTAACTCGAATTTTTTAGCGTGTCGTTTGGAATTTTGGTGTTAACTGATTTATCTCAATAATTCGAGAAGCACATCAATGGAAATTGCATTAACCGGTATACGTATTTCTGTATTCTATTTACTCGCGAATGTGACAAATTAAATTTAATATTCATTCTACTTGTGAAACTAACAATGTGTGTAAATAAAATTTTACGTTTCGTGCAAAATGTTTTCTAAACCCGTGGTTCTCAAATTTTTTATCTATGAGCTCCTTTTAAAGTACATGCTAGCATCATCCACATCAGTGGCGTAGGCAGAAAGTTCACAAGGGGAGGGGTTACAGAGCTACAACTCATATATTCCTATGTTAAATATACAAAATTTCATTGCGATGGGGGTTACAACCCCCAAAACCGCCCCCTGGCTACGCCTCTGACCCTCATCCCCTTGACTTAGTATATGAATAAAAGTACTTTGCTTGCTTAATGTTTGGTTTCTTGGATATGCATGTATATAAATATTTTAATATTTTATTTATAAAAAATGAAAAATGAACAGTATATCACTCAAATTACAGCAGTCATAACTACTAGATGCTAGCGGTTGAGTAAACGCGAGGCATGTTGAGGGTGCTAAGCGAGGTAGACCAATCCTTCTGCGCATGTGCATGATCTTCGCAAAAATTCCTATCAGTGGTTCCATTTGCTTGGCCAGAAAAATAGAAGAAAATAGCTATCAAATATCGAGCATTGGCACAACTCCATAGCTGTATCCCCGCTACTGTTATATATTGATCATGAATTAGTACTTTTATAAATAAATCAGTACTTACCTGAATCACAGAGACCGAGGGGGTGACCCCAGAACCTGCTTGTTCCTTCGCGACTCATGCCATTCCGATCACATTCTATGTGCGCTGCCTGAACCAGTATCTGTTGAATTAGAATATGTTGATTCAGTATCTTCATACACAGTGTATTTAAATAAAATAAAAATAACGATACTCACCCATTACGATTAATTATGTTTAAAATACGTTGCTAATATAAGAATACTTGGCGACCCCACTATCTAGCGGCTAGATGCTAATAAATCTAGCTAATTTACAGTATGTTTCGGCATTACTAGTACCCGGAGTCCACGCACATGCGCAGAAGGATTGCTCTGTTCTGTCCCGCTCAACACCCTCAGCATTCCTCGCTTTTGCTCAGCCGCTAGCGTCTACTACCATAATTAAGTAAGTTGGACGTCTAATTCAATAAAAAGTAATATTTTAGCCTTTAAACATATCAGTCTTCATTTATCCTGAGTTAAAAATAATAATTTCATGTACGAATAAATTATCGCGCCTTTCTTGTAAAACTCGCGTCCCCATCTCACAGTCTGGTAAGTTCTGCTTTAAACTTTCCACGGTATGTTGCTTAAGCAGTTTATCACTTTCCTGCTGTCAATAAACTAATAATTTCCATAATCCATGCATTTTCGAGTGACTGGTTCGAGGCTATACGAGTTAAATAATTACTGTTTGAACAATAATCGAAGCGCGTCCTCGATCTTCTGGTTTTTACGATTACTATCGTCGCACTTAACTTAGAAATTTATTGAGGAAGCTGACAGAAAAATTGACATTGAGGTTTGTAAACACGCTGGTTTTTCTGCACGGACAGTTCTTGGCGAAGTCTGTCAGTTCGTGTGTAATTTTCTTTTCTCACTTCGTGATGTGGGTTTCCTTTATTAGAATAGTTGTGCATTCAAATGTCCCATTTATTTTCCATCGCGTACAGGACAGCCTGTGGCCTAAATAGTTCCCAGCGAACTTGATTTCTCCTCAAAACTGCTTGTTTGTGGCATTTGCAAAGGACAGCATTAGCTAACTCTACTGGCAAATAGTTTTAAAATTATGGAAGTTTGAAGTGTGAAATCCGTGGAATTACTTGTGAGGAGTATTTCGGTTTGAGCACCGTTTCATCCATTTTGGATTTTTAACTCATAGTTTTCGTTTTTTTTTTTGCAACAGATGAATGAAAGCAAGCCTCAGGCTTTAGCACTATACCCTGCACTGATTGGAAAATCATGTGTATAACATTTTAAAATTCAGGCTCTAATAAATTTCGAGCCTTAGGTTGGGCCTTAGGGCCGAAGGACGCCTCAGAGGAATTTAATTCTTAGGATTTTTGGAGTATTTTAAATGTCTTCACTTTCCTCAATACTTCTATAGCCTTTGAATAAAATAATTGAAGACTCAAAAGCACTATTTTTGTTATTATTGTCAATTGTATAATTTATTTATAATGTAAAACGTTATATATATAATTTCTCATTTTTTATTATTAATGTTTGAGTTATTTACTCAAACGAGTAAATCCTAACAGACAGTTTTGTTTCACTCTGCGATATTAAATTTACTATTTTTGCTAGCATCAAATGCTAATTATTAATAGTTTCTAAAAGTAACTTCCTGATGATTTTCCTGTACAATAGATTATTGATTATAATTTATTATTATTATTTGAAAAGTGCTAATTACGTACATTGTTATGATGAATTATTCTATTCTGTTGCTGAAAAAGCTATTTTAATTGTATTGCCCGAGTTATTACATATTCAGATTATTGTAATTTCACACATATTCAGATTATTGTAATTTCATACATATTCAGAATATTGTAATTTCATACATATTCAGATTATTGTAATTTCATACATATTCAGATTATTATAATTTCATACATATTCGGATTATTGTAATTTTAAAAATTCTGTCCAATTCACCGGAAATTTTTTCAGATTTGTAGAGTGTTCCTTAAGAAATCTATCCGTGCAAAATTATAACGTTTTAATACTTTAAAATCCAATAAGTGATGTTTTGGTAGGTATTTTAATTTTGTTTATTTGTATTACTAATATTGATATTATATTGTTTTTAATTGTGGACTTTTTTTATCAACATGTATATTATGATCAAGTATGACATTTCATAAGTTAAAGCCCGGCTTAGGGCATATTTTTAGCTCATATTAATCGATTTAAAAAATGTATGCCGCTATTTATGCTGGAATCGAATTAGCGATCCTTGCATTATTTTTAAAACAAACAGTTATTTCAAGTGAAGGCATTCTGCCTTCACTTGACAAAGGGAGCAGTTGGCTCCCGAAACGTCGTGTTTTTAAACCTTACGCCAGTGTCGAAATAACTGTTTGTTATGGAATCTCCTGGTGAAACTCTGTATTGTTTCGTTAGAAATTATTTTTAAAATTATTTGACCGTTTAATATATTTATTATTCTTTATAAATAAAATCAATGCATTTATAATAAAATGTCTGATACGCAGCATTAGACTCATACTCATCTTAATACTAATTTAATGTGTTATATATGCGAATTAATCTCTCATTAACAGAGCATTATTTTCAAAAAAAAAAAAAAAGAATTGCAGGGCAGAGGAAGGGGGATGAATTAGGCAAGTGAATTACATTTTAATTTCATTGGATCTATAATTGATTCACATTCGGTTCAAGCCTGTTTTATCAATTCTTCATATGGAAATAACCTAAGTGAGCTCATTCAGCCTCACGGCTAAGAAAATTGTATCGAGAAGTACTCCTTTTGAATATTAAAATTCTGGACCTTGCAAATACTTCCTGAAAGTCAGCTTGGATGGCCCCAAGATTGGTTCTGACGGTAAGACTCTTCAAAATAACAGGAAATCTTCAGAGTATCGAAATGCGCCAACCACGTTCTCGGTCGGTCACGGTCAAAACTAAACACCATTTGTGTTCGTACCACTCAATCCGAGGAGTTCCTTTGTTCTTTTTAACTATTTTGAGTTACGCCTCTCTTCATAAGCTTATTTAATGATGGTCGCATCGATTGAAATCACCATCGAAATGTTAATCGTTACGTGGTCCAGTATATTTTTTGTTTCTGAATATTTAAAAACCACTTGCAATGTAGAGTTTTCAAAATTATTGGCGGAGGAAGCACATTTTATGTACGTTTATACATTACAGTATGTGTAAAATCGCAATTTATTTCAGATTATTGGGGGCTCGGGCCCCACGGGCCAGTGGCATAGCTATAGAAGTTGGGCCCCAATGCAATCGCTGGTAGAGGACCCACACCTCATATCAGGGTCACACAATTATGCTATCTACGGAGCTTCGACTTCCAAAGACCCCCCCAAGTGCAAAGGCCCGAATGCAACTGCATTGGTTGCATTGACATCACAACGCTACTGCTACGGGCCCATATAATTCTACGCCTATGCTTGCACACACACATACCAACACATACTAAGAGGTGGTTTCTAACTATTGGCGCCATCAGCGGCGAAGCCTAGGGAGAATTAAAATTTTCCAGGTAAGGATAAATCTCCCCCCCGCCAAGCGCCCCCCCCCACCCCAGTTACGCCGATGTTTCTAATTTCCGTTTTCATGTAACTTCTATTTTAAAATCACATTACATTTCCCCTCCATTATTTATCCGTTAAAATGTCTTCCGATGCTATAACGATATGTGGCGATGTAAATCGATTATGGAACTAATTTTTATAAAGTTATATTTTATTTAAAAGGTTCCTATATTCAGGTGTTATTTTAAAGACATTTTAATATGACCGCTAGGATAGAATGAATATTCGTTTACGTTTTTATGCGCAAGGATAGCAAAGGTCACGCGGCGTTGGAACCATGGGCGTCCATATGGTGGGAACAGGGGGCTCGAACTCCCCCCCCCCCAGCCGTTCAAAAATTTTATTTGCCTAATTCTGTTATGCATTTATTTTCAAAGGTTTTACAGTCACATTTTAAAATAAGGTACTTTTTAGCTCATTACTAATTGTCAAGCAGTATCGATTAGTATCTTGTACATTCAATAAAATGTTTGATAGTCTTGAGAAGAAGGCAATAATTTTTTGCAGCCCACCTCCTAGAAGTACTCATATGGGCGCCATGGCTGAGATTTATAGTTGTTCAAGAAATTTGAATTTCTTAATCCTCTTAAGGGAGCCAAACGATCAAGGGGAGTAGAAAGATGGCGCACGTTTTACGGTACCGTTGGGAGTCGAATCCGTGTTAGTGCTACGAAAGGAAAATGCGTTACCTCTACACCATCGTAGAATAATGGACCTCCATTTTTTTGAAGAAACTGAATCTTTTAGGACCTAGGGAACTAACACCCAGATTATAAGTGAGTAGTTAGTCGGCAGTTTCTCCTCCTTCTCCTCCTTCTTCTTCTTCTTCTTCTTCTTCTTCTTCTTCTTCTTCTTCTTCTTCTGCTTCTTCCTCCTCCTCCTCCTTTCTCCACTCCCACTACTGGGGGTGGGGGGCTTTAATCTGCATTAACGAGCAAGTTACGTGAACATGTTACCACTACGTCACTGGAGGGTTTTAGAAAAATTAAGAGAAATGTTGTCTCAATTTTTATGTAAGAAATTTGGTTAACGCAAAACAGTGAAACCTCCACATAACGAATGCTTCCGAGTAACGGACACCTTTATTTAGCAGACACTTTTCGAATTCCAAGCGTTTGCTATGTCTTAACATCTCCGCATAGCGGAGAGATTTCCAAGTCCGAGTTGTCCCCTATTCAGAGTTTTTACCGTATAATTATTTTCAAATTGATGAATTGCTAATTGACTTGAATACCCATTTGTCCTTGCTATGGGATACGATACAGTTATGTTAATCGTTACCGTGGGGACAAGCGCGAAATTATGTAAAATAAATTATGGCGAGCATCTACTACTACTCTAACCCTAAACCCGAACACCTAGTAATATGTGCAAGATATATGCAGGGACGACAAATTGAAGAAAATATTGGGGGAGATAGGTCAGTCCCAAGCCTCTCCACTTTCTTGGGTCTAGTTTTCAGCCTCAAACGGTGGGAGGAGTCTTTGCCTTCGCCCCTCCCTCCCACAATTTTATTTAAGAAAAAACTTGAATTAAAAAACCCATTAGTTTCAATTGCCTGGTGATTATTACAACACTGCAGGCCTATATTGGTGTAATAAAGTGTAGACCCATTTCCTCTCTTAAATTAAAACATATCCGTATAATAACAGGAGGATCATTAGCAATAGCAATATATTTTGTACCTTATGTTCTTCACACTTAGCTTTTTTATGCAATTATTTATTTATTTATTTATTATCCATAAATTTTAGGGGCCCAGCCCATTAATATTTTCTGCGGGCACCGACCGAAAGGATCTGGGTCCCATAGAGTTGGCGCCTATGAACATACGTATCCGCCGGGCCTTGAATAAGTGCACGGACAATATTGTCATTGTGTCTGGTCGTTCGGACACTGTACACGTTTTTCTCCTGAAACAAAAAGGCTGTGGTTTAAGCTAAAAACGTAGGTGTCGGAATTATTACGTATAATGTAGAAGTGCTTTCATTATTTTAATGGTGCCATCAATTCACTTCAACTCCTTTAATTCTTAAAACCAGTGTTTGCCAATTTTTTTAGCAAACCCCAGATCTAATTTTTAGAACGATCATCCTTTGCAATCTACTGAGTTTTAATAGATTGAGGAAGATTCGCGGTTTCCCTTTTTTTTTTCCCATGCATTTCAGTTTTTGGACAGCTGCAGAACTTCTTCAGTTGAAAGGATTCTCACGACAGTTTGGGAAACCCTGCTGTGAACTATATCCCATGACCTCGTAATAAACACATCGGGTTCATTTTATCAGTAAATAACATCATTAACTGGGCACCGACTGAGTATTTAACTTTGTCTCGAGGTTCTTCCCACTATCTTCGCTTATCCCAATCAAAAATGATAAAACATCTAACGGTGGCGGCACTAATCGCAATTGTCTTGTTTGTTTACAAGCAAAAAACAAAACTTCGGGAAGAAATATCTCGAAGAAAAATCCTCGAGAACAACTCTTATCGAGTTGTTTATTCGATGGAAAGAGTTCATTCAAGTTCTGGTTTTAGTAAACATCTTGTAATATGTATTCATTCAATCGTAAGAATCAGGGGCGGACTGGGCCTCTGGCCCATTTGCCCCCAGGTGGGTGCGCCCTCATGGGCGATAGGACACGCGCCCGTTGAGAAGACCCAATCCACCCTTGGTAAGAACTGAGCTTCATATTGGAAAGAAAAGTTCTGGACTTCCAGATTTCGAATAAGATGCGTTCTATGCTTCATGCTTAAGACATAATTTTACGCTTTATTTTCTTTCTAATTTCATAGATGTAAGGAAAGGGAGCTTATGTATGTTCCTGTAGAATATTATATATAAAAGAAATCTGGCATATTATAAACATATAGCGGGACGAGACATATTCCGCTCAAAAGCGGGACAGTGTTCGTCGGAGGGTAAAAGAGAGTCGTTGTGATTGAAAAGAATAATAACAGTCAATTTTAGATTTTTATTTTGCATTCAAATCAGCCAATTTTAAAATGTACAAATGCATTCTTATAATTTGTGCTTGGTATTCAAATTTATTTGTTTAAAAGGAAGTAGTGAGGACCGTAGTATTGCACAAAAATCTTGGTAACCCAAATCAAAATTATTTTTTGTGACCAATATTGATTTTAAACACATGTGTGGCACGGGCCCGAACAAGCCGAAATGTGGCCCAGGGCCTAGTATTTATTCGGGGTCGCTCTCTACGCACTTGTAACAAAATTATTCAATGAATAAGTGACAAATACAAATTCTTGTTATATATATATTATCTGCATAATCAATAGTTTAAAGCCGCTTTCAATGACGCCCAAGTTATAATTAAGAAGTGTTAATATTAAATATAATATTAATAAATTACTAAGTTACCTGATAAAAAAACCAACTAGGTTTCAAATTTACTTGCTAAAAAAAAAGGTCACATGCAAACTTTGGGGCAGTGGCCCCGGAAGACTGTGCTTTATTCGGGCCCCGTGTGTATGACAGTACATATTCTGCCATTTTGCTAATATGCTAAGAGTTTTCTGAGTCACATTTTGAAGAATTAAAACTTTAAAAAAAAAAATTCTCGATTTTTTTTTTTTAAATTTGGGTCCAACGGTTTTACGACTGTAGTTAATTACTTAGCTGGATAGAACAATTATCTTCCACAGCGGGACAATTATGTGTCCCATGGGGGACTTTGGAGATAGCGGGGCATTTTAAACACAACACACTCAGATTGTCATTCATTTTCCTTGACATCGCATTCCTCTTAAAAGTTGAACAAAATTACAGAAAAACAAAAACAAACAGTCAACAATCTAAATTCGTAAAATTTGCATGAAAATTATTTATTAGTATATCTAAATTACATACAGTTCCGTTCTTTACATAATTGCCAATGATGAAACTGTTACTATAGTATTAGGTTACATTGAAAAATAAATAAATTCAATTTTAATTAAGAATAATATTTTACATAAATTTTAATTAAAACTTTAATCAATCAAACTTAATCAACCAACTTAAACCAATTAAAATGTTTTGCATATGATGTTGAGAAAAATATTTGTAACTAAAATAATAACAAGAAATGTAGCTAAAAGATTTAAAGGTTAAGGTTGATCGGAAATTGATAAAAAGGATAGAAAAAGAAAAAATTGCTACAAGTATGATCAAGGTAAAGAAAATGCCCATTGACCGAAAAACTTTTTAATGTAATTATATGTAAAATTCTCTAAAATAAAAAACAACAACCCGAGCTTAAATATATTTTTGTAAAAAATTTATACAGGTATTACAACCAAGCTTACTTTACAGCATTTCTGACAATCATAAAAAATTAAATAATTAATATAATGCTATTGGAAATCTGAATAACAGAAGCAGAAACTGAGCAAAAAATAGCGTGGTCAATTTTTGAATATCCTAACGTTAATTGCATTTCTTATTTAACGTAACCAAACATACTGAAAGCGAATATGTTTCACGTCTACAAATATTCTGAGTTTAGTCTTCATACTGATTTTTTTTACGCCAAACCAAAATCGTTTACGCGCTTACCGTTATATGCTATGAGACTCTGTTAATTATTTTTTTATTTTCCCAGTGTATAAAACTTCACACGTTCTAAAATCAGCCAATTTTGAAACTTCTGTGTTTGTGTGTGCTTGGTTTTAATATTCTTTTTTTGTTTTTGTATAAACTAAAATAAATTTTAATGGCGCAAAATGGGTATCTGTTAAGGTAACATGCGAGTGTTCCCATTTTGATCTTCATTAATCATGTATTAGCAAAGATACAACAACATTCAATACCTTATTATGGTCCTTTTGACATGGCATTTGCTCCATTTGGAAAGAAAATACCAGTAAATGCACTTCCCTCTATACTTAACTCACGATATTTTGTAGCATATTTAAAAGAAACTAAACTGCCCGAGGTTAAAATACTTGGCTTTATCCTTCACACAGTATTTCACTTTGTGTCTTTCTCACGGTCAGTGCTTAGATGGCGCACCCAACCGCAAAATCTTGCCTAAATGATGCCACCTGCTTTCTGACTCCGTTTTCCAAGGTCGAGGATAGAAAACTCCATCTAATGTATCTTCCATTTCACAAATAAATATGGAATCTTGTTGTCTTTCCTTTGAAAGTCATTTATCTTATGGTTAAGAGACCTCAATCGCCTCTAATTTCAAACGAGATTCTAAAAACCAAAGGCAGATTTTAAATCCTACCAAAAAATAAACGTGTAATTGAAATCCTGTACATCGGTTCTGATTTCTTGAAGAAATGGGTCACTCAGGTCTGTGATTGAAAAATTGCCAGCAGAAAGAAGGAACAACAAATTCTGTGTGAAAGAAAATGTTGTAACTTTAGCAGACCTTTCGCTACATTTAAATTAACTTGGTGTCTTATATGAAGAGAAAAACAAAGGAAAAAAAAAGAAACTACTTTCTTTACTCGCCATCTTGGACCAAAAAATACCGTCCATGGTGTAATGGACTTAATGCATCGACGACTCTAAACTACTTTCTAAGATGTATACCTTATAAAACCTTAGATATTCAGTATTTAAGATTATATATTTTATTCGTTCTTTTGCAAAGCGGGTGTAGGAAAGTTGGCCACAAGCGGTGGCACTGTTTTTCTAGGCAATTGTTGAAACGTGTAGTATCGGTATAAGAATAGTTTTCGTCTAAATAAAGTCCATAGTGTGAAAATAGGAAGTGCGACCTGCGACAGTACCAGGACTACATAAAGAATATATCAAGGGGGATTCGAAGACTTAATAGTGGGATGACGGTAGGTGATAAGTGCTGTAGAAGTGAATCAACATAGAAAAGCATCGAAAGAGACCGAAATAACTGTTAACTAGAACCATCATGTCGGAAGACGAATAGTTCCAGGTCAGAAAAGTACACTCCACAGTGATGTCTGCTGCTGATATCGTCTACACTGATGGCCATTCAAAATTCAGCACCATGACTGAAGAATTCTATAGGCTTGAAAATTGGACCTCGCATGGATCTTGATAGACCATGCAACTGATGAGCATTGGAGCACATGTGCAAATCATGTCTGCCAGTAACACTACTTAGAAGCATTATAAATAGGGAATATACGAAGCTGGTTCTAAGTACTAGAATTGTGTTTTAGCGCTGAACCTTTGTAGCGAAAGTTTCAGTATGCCTTTTCGAAAAATACGGAAGTTATTCGTGCACGTTTCTGAGAGTGACAGAGGAATAATTGTGGCTTACGGAGACTCAGGATTATCTTTCCGAGATATCGGTGTTCGTGTTAGACGAAATCAAGCAACGGTGATGTGTATATGGAATCAGTGGGTGCAGGAGGAACGGACCGACTGTCAGGAACCATTGTACCATCCTCGTTACACCACCGAACTAGAGGACAGGCATGTCATGCGCGTGGCAATGACGGATTCTACTGCAACATCAAGGGCCCTAGCGTAACAATTAGGTTCCGTTGCACAACAACTTGCGTCAGCACGTACCATTAGATGGTGTTTGCAGCAGAGGAAAATGTTTGCAAGGCGTCCATTGCTGCAATTACCTTTGACTCTACACAACAGGCGTGTACGTCTGTAATGGTACGTTGAACGCCGGACATGGACAAAAAAAATGGCACGACGTCTTTTCAAACGAATCTCGATTTTGCTTACAACACCACGATGGTTGTATCTGAGCCTGGCTGCAGCTCGGCGAAACAAAAATGATTCCTGAATTATGCATCGTCATACCGGTCGGTCACTTGGTGTTATGGTTTGCGGTGCCATTCGATTTTACTCCTGCGTTCGCCTAATACGCATTGCAGGCACAAGCAAAAGCCAGCGCTACATCTCTGAAGTTTTGGAACCTGTTTTCCTCTCCTACCTTCAAGGCTTGCCTGCAGCCAAGTTTTAACAGGAAAACGCGCGGCCACACGTGGCACGAAACGTTCAACTATTTTTCATTGCCCGATAGGTTGCACTGCTGCCTTGGCCTGCCCGTTCTCCTGATCTATCGCCATAGACGTAGAGTTTTCAAAATTATTGGGGGGGGCTCGGGCTCTCAACAAAAGATGTTTTCTTTAACATGCATGCATGCATGCACCCCCATACACACACGCACACACCGAATATTTTATTATAATTATGTTTATTCATATTATATTTATTATTATTATATATATTTATAAATTTTTAATATTTTTTAATGGTGTATTATTAGTGTTCTATTGCATTATGCATGTTAATTTTGTTCGAATATTTTATTTATATATTTTAATTAATGGCGCTATATATAATGTGTGTTTTCATGGAGTTGAATCCGCGATTGTCCAAACTTCGTGTAAATTTTGGTTAACCAAAGCGGCTGTGCTTATTTTTATTATAGTTTGTCGGAAAAAGCGCTCACAATTATTTTCTAGTATACTCCAGTTTTAAGAAAGAAACCAATACAAATGATAGATATCTGACAAATACAAAGATATATTGGACTATATATTTCCAAAGCAATTAATATTTTAATTGATACATAGAGTTGAAACTCTGTAACCAAGGTGACAGGAAATTTACTCGTGTTAAAAATAGTTTATCTGGAAAAGGCCAGATCGTATTACTAAGCTATTCATTTTGTTAACGGGATTCAAGAAACAGTTCAAGTTAATAAACATGATAATTTGCATTAAGCGTGTTCACGTTAAAGAAGTTCGGTTGTATACATTGCAACAATATTATTAAGATTAAATAACAATAGCATTTTTTCACTATCATTATAGTAATTTAACAATATGTAAATGATAGTATTTTTCGATGCATGTTATAGTTTTTTTTTGCAGCTTTATATTGAAAATTGAATTATCGGATAAGGGGCCATTCAAGTATTATGTAAGCATCTTTGGGGGAGGGGGGTTTACATTTGCTTATTTTTGCTGCCAATAGGAAGGGGGTCTGAACTATGTTTACGTAAGAAGCAAAAAATAATAGTACTAACACATAATCACAAATTGACAACTGCCCTAACAGAACTGCAATACTTTGATGCATGACGCACTGCGAGTAAAAAATATAAATAAACGTAAAGAAATAAACGTAAAAGTAAACGTAAAGAAATAAACGTAATCGCAGTTAAATATTTAAGCTAATGGTTTTCAACCAGTTTTCGCTCAGAAGCCCCCCCACTCTAGGCTCTCCGTGGTCCCCTAATATTTTTTAATTATCATAAATGTATTGTTTTAATAAATGCATTTTATCAAATCCACTTCTTATATATAGTGTAATATATAAGAAGTGTATTTTATTAAATCCATTTCTTATATATTACACTAGTTGCTTACAATGTAAGAAATATTAACAATAAAAATGTAACAAAATACTTTATTATGCCACCAAAATAGCAATTAACAGCGTGTTAATTTTTTTTTAAAATGCCTCAATTTATTGTGTTTAATATCTATTTATAAATAAGCGCTTAATATTATAAACAAACTGCAAACACGCACTCAATATTATAATAGAATCGAAAATATGTACTATAATTTACATTAAACACACTGCATTTTTTTTTTCAAAAACTTATACCAAAAAATTAGAGAACCGAAACCTTACGTAGCATGAGGCGGGGGAGGATTAGGCATTGCTTATTTTTTCTTACAAGGGGGAGTATAAAATGGCCAGAAATGTGCTTACGTAATACTTGAACGATTAGTTTAGCTTATTTTAAAACTTAGAATTAATGCAATTTTTAGAATCACGAAGCTCAGTCCTTTGGCAAAATCTTAGTCTCTTCCCCTTCCGTACAGCCAGCCAGTAAGAACCTTTCCAGACGAAACGTTTCTCTAAATCGTTTGCGGGATAGACCACGAATTCTCACGTTTTTTAGTTCGCTGGGTCCACATATTCACGTGGTTTAAAAACTGTGCGCTGCCATGCCTCACAATGGTTGCATATGGTTTAGGAACGTCTAGCTTAGCCTCTTTGGCATGCTTTGTGTTCCCACACCCCTTTCTAGGAGTGTAGGAACACCATTTGTGGCCAGCCATCCCAATTTTTCTTTCACAGACAATTGATTCAATCACCCCATGTCCTTCCAAGTTTTTGTATATCCTCAGGCCGAAATTCTCATCCATTCCACCATATGTTTCCATGTTTTCCATTCAATCACCACGCTCATGCGTTTCTGCCATCCTCCATCACGTATTTGCATTATAAAAATCATTTCCTGTTGAAAATAGTGTCCACACACCATGTTCTAAAAACCAATGTCTGCGACCAGTGGTGTAGAAAGCAAAGGGGCTCAAGCCCCCCTCCCCCCCCCATTGGATATCAAAACACATTATTTTCTCTAAGGCCGCATCACATAATCTTCTTTGAAGCCACTTGAGCACCCTCCTCCCCCATGAGTTTATAATTGTTAGGCCACTGTCTGCGACTAACACATTTATCAAAAAATATTTTTATTAAGAAGCACTGAGAAGATGGCTATTAAAACCGGAGGTTAAAATAGAGCGTAACTAAAATTTGGTATCTCCAGTTATTTACCATAGTTTCCATTGCCGTTTATTTAAATTCTGGTACATTCTGCAATCCCTGCTACTCGTAGACAATAAATTCATTTAAACCCTCATAAGAGGCAGAATGAGTGTTGCAGATGGCCATCAACCCGAAGTCGGGAAGCAATTACATCAGTGTTTGGTTTAGGAAGAAAGAACGGAAATGCGTGATCAGGGAATTTTTTTTTTATCAAAAGCATTTTCGTAAACTAAAATTGCAATTTTTTTAAAAAAATATTAGCAGATTATTGGGGGTTCGGGTCCCACGGGTCCATATAACTCTACGCCTATGTCTGTCGTCCATCAAATACGTCTGGCCGATGATTGGCAAACGAGTGGCACAGCACACACCACCTGCAACTACGTTAGTTGAATTTTGGCAACGTGAGGAAGCAGAGTTGACTGACATACCCTGTCAAGTGATGTTAGTGAAAGAAAAAGGCTTTAGATGTGTCAAAAGCGCAGATCTAAAGTCTTTTTTTTCCAATGCTGAGGCTTGTAGCAGCTGTTATATCCAGCCATGGCGGTTACACAAAATATTGATTTCTTCGTGTTCCGCAAGTCACACGGGGCTGTATTTTCAATCATTTCACCCTTGTACTTTATGTTACTTGTCCAGTAAATATGGTTTTGATAGCTCCTGTCCATCATGGTGTCGCATTTTGGATGATCAGCAACGTACAACAGCAAAGAAAAAAATTGATCTACCTGTGCAATGCCACATTATCTGTTTACCAAACCCATAAATCAAGGGTTCTAGGTAAGCATGGTGTTGTGTGCAGATTTATGTGGTATTTTAAATTCGTGTTTTTGCAGCAATTAATATCTCTGTACGATGAGTATGGAAATAATATCGAATAACAAAATGCACAATTAAGGTGGATTACATTTGAATAGCAACTTGTGTATTCAGTCGGCCTAGAAGAGACCATCCACCGTATTATCCTACAATATAGATAAGAGGTGTTTACGCACAAAAATGGCATTACCATCTCGCAAGAAAAATACTTTAGCACGTGGAAGGTAAGGTAGTGTGGCTTGAGCACTACTAGTCCAAAAGATGGTCTATTTGCCATTTACATAGATTAGTCGGCGACAGATTGCGCATACAGTGAAGAATGTGGTGTTGGGAGCAGCAGCGTAGCGGGTTCGTAAATAGCCTGCCTTCAAGTCCACTATCCCATCTCAGATACTAGAATCAATAGCGCACCTAGTACTGTTACAAGAGATTATAGTGGCTAATAGCTATTTCTGTTACTAAGCAGCAGCATCCTGTGTTTAAAATAAAAGTTTAAATAGTCTTTACATATATAACCAGTATGCGCAATACTATTTTTGGGTGTCGAAATGGAAAAAGGAGGAATTTTTTTGAAAAGGTGAGATACAAGTAAGAGGATATGTTCACTAAAAATAAACAAGAGCAAGAATTCCGATTATGCAAAATTTTAAGAACATGGACTAGAAAGCGCAGCTAAGAAGATTTAAACTCGTGACGGATGACCTCCTGGCAGAGCTAATCTTACAAGGGAACACCTCCCAGCAGTTTCTACTTTGAAGGTTTCATGTTGCTGATCCTATTATTATTTGACATAAATTGGCCGGATGATCCCCCTGTGAGACTGTCAAGGTTCAGCGGTTTGTACAATAGGACGATATCCTGGAATTTTTCCAGAGCAAGCATATCCGTGGCATAATGATATTCTTCGTTTGTGTGGCTTGAATTATCAATATTAAACTCGGAGAAATTATATAAATTGCCCTAGAATTTTAGAATTTCGAAATTCCAGTTTTTCAAAAGTTGAGCTCATACGATTACAAACTGAAAACTTCGTACAAAAAACAACATGGTTCAAATTTAGTTGTCGCTAGGTCGACCTCAGCTTGGGGCGATACCATTTTTCTGTAAAAAAATCTGGTTTGTGGGTGTGTGAGCGTTTTTAGGAAAAACATGTTTATACCAAAGGTTAAGCTTGCGGCACTGGAAACTTGTTTAAGAGCACTACAATTCGCACAACTGTTATCTTATTCAATAGTGGCAAAGGTTGACGCGTTGCACGCAACATTCAACTATTCTTCATTGCGCGATAGGTTGCACTGCTGTCTTGGCTTGCCCGTTCTCCTGATCTGTCGGCCATCAAATACGTCTGGTCGATGATTGGCTAACGAGTGGTACAGCACACACCACCCGCAATTACGTTAGTTGAACTTTGGCAACAGGAGGAAGCAGAGTGGACTGACATACTTTTGTTTAAAAGAAGGTCGTCTCCATAGCTGTACAATCTTATATACGTATATCACTTTATATTAAGTCTTCAGTAGAGGCGCTTTAGAGTTTGCAAGGCCCTAGACAAGAAGATCCGCATATAAAGAGGAGCTTGAGACCAAAGAAAATGCTTTCCATATACGGCCAGCTAAAATTTTGGTCATTAAAAACAATTGAATTCTATTGTACTTAATCCTTATATCAAACAAAATTTACATTTTCCTAGTTTTTATATCCGAAAACTCGCTAAATATGTGCTCGTTATAAATGGGTCCTATTGTATTTGAAATTTTTCTGAATGTTTTTGATTAAGAGAGACAGAGAGAGAGAGAGAGAGAGGGGGGGGGGGGAGAAGCAAATTACTAAAACAAAATGAAATAAGTTACATACTGATCATACATTTAAATACTGATCATATTTGATCAATGACTTGAGTGTTTGTAATAGAAAATATTTATACTTAATTTGAACACCGTGACTTAATTTTATAGGCTTATTTGGTCTTCATACCTAAATTATTGCGCAACTCACAGTATCCTCATTCGACATAAGCTTATTCATACCTAAAATTGTTCGCAAATATTCCATACTGTTTACTTACTTTATGCGTCTATAGCGCGTTAGGTAATTTGGGATGCGATCGATAGTTTAAACAGACCTTCAAATAAATTACGTTTACACGCAGTTCTTAATAACGGAATTTGTAATTATTATTATAATTCGTTTTTTTTTCTGATGCAGTTATTCTGAAATTCAAAAATAATTAAATTAATTCAATTGTATTACAACTGCTGACTCTATTTAGTAAAAGTATGAAATTATTTCCTAAAAAATTGTCCCTTTTTTAAATTGTATTACCAGCTTATTTACAACCCCCTTTTCACCTTAACTGCCAGACTCTTTCTATTTGTAGGCTATGAATTAAACTTCATTTTTTGTTGCAGAGGAGTAATATTTTGTAGTAATTCTATGCTCTCTTTTAAACAGAGAAATTTTACACTATTTTAAATTGTCACGTAAAAAGTTATTTTTCATTTATTTTTAATATGAAAAATATTTGAATTTTTGTATAAAGTTTTTTAGAGTTGAGAAAAATAAATGCAACTAATAAAATATTGCGCAAGGCCCCCCCGAGGGCACGAAGCTCTAGGTTGTCGCCTGTCTCGCATTGCACTAAAGCCGCCTCCGGTCTTCAGTATTGCAATTTTATTTAAAGCAGTTGAAATTAAACTTCAACCATTTTCAGCTGCTTGTTTATAGCTATTAACTTAGGTGAGGGTTTTAAAATAACAGCCTTTAATGGGCGCCCATACTTTTAGGGGAAAGCTGAGAAAAATTAACGAGTACTTCAAGGGGGGGGGGGGGCCTGAGAAAAATTATTACCTCCTTCTCAAAGCTGTCGAGAATTTTAGTGAATGTACAAGATACCAAAACGCTACAAAAATAATTGATACAATAATAATTGATACAAAAATAATTGATACAAAAATAATTGATACAAAATAATTGATGAGCTGAAATTACCTTATTTTAAAATGTGACTGTAAAACTTTTGAAAGTAAATGCATAGCAGGTTCGGGCAAATCAAATTTTTAAACGGCTAGGAGGGGCTCGAGCCCCCTTTGCCCCTCATATGGATGCCCATGTAACCTGTCGGCATTTATATTTATAAGCATAATTCTTTTTAAATATTTGTATGGTATATATATATGTCACAGTGTCTGAAAATGAAGTCAATTATTGCACTTAGTTCTGTACATAGCAATATTTCTCAAAGTTATCCCGCCAATTAAGCGCAGTCAAGATTATGAGAAATCCATTAAAGGTCATTTAGAGCTTACAGTCTTTTCCCTGCAGTATTTGAATCAATGTTATTTTATTAAAATACAGCCTAAATCTGTGTTCTAAATTCTAAATTGTATGATACTTCTTTGAATTTTATAAAACTTTCCTCTTGACGAGGGAAGGGTTAAATTCGATGAAAGATCAACTGAAATTTGGATTTGTTTCTCTTTCTTCATGCTCAAAGCAGAAAACGCCCCCATGGACGCCTCATTTCCTCCATTATTCTAAGAAGGCTAAACGAAAGATCTGATGAAAGTATTGATTCTTCTATGCCCTGAATAAGAGTAAAACCACTGATGCCCCCATGGGTATTAGGAATTCCGCACCAAATACTATCTCGTGAAGAGAAATGGGGTTATAAACCAAGTTCGTACGCCATTTCTTACTGCATCCAATCATCTCCTAAGCTTTTGCGGGCTGTGCGGAATTAATCAGACTGCCAATGGAAACGGGTTCTACGTCATTGATGTTGCGTGTATGTTTTCTTTTTTGCTTTCCTCATCGTCATGGCCTAACGAACTTGAACTTTAGAATATGTTTCCGTACTGAATTGTTGAGAGAAAAGTGCTAAAAGCGAAGAGTATTCCAAGAAAGCTGCCTTTATTAGACGATCATCGTATTATAACCAGGGCTTAATTTCTAACAAAAAAAAAGTGCAGGAGCCCTAATATTATGATAAATCGATTAAAAAATTGAATGGCTGCAAAAGAATCGATAAATCATATCAATTGTTTATGTCCATTTTTCTGGACAACAAAATTCATGATCTTAATCTCAAATTTATTACTTTTTCATGAAAGTGTCTATTTAGGGGTTCCGGCTAATATTTAAATAATCGCCAAAAATGAAGAAGTACCGGAGCCAGGCTCCGCTGGGCTTACGCCTAATTTAAGTCTTGAGTATAACTAACTCATTTTCTACAAATTATTGTACAGAATAGTATAAAGTTATTATTCAAACTGTTATCAAACTATTATCTAAATTGTTATCAAACTATTATCTAAATTGTTATTAAACTATTATCAAAATTGTTATCAAACTATTATCAAAATTGTTATCAAACTATTATCTAAATTGTTATCAAACTATTATCTAAATTGTTATCAAACTATTATTTAAATTGTCATTAAACTATTTACTAAGGAATGAGAATTTTGCTTTTAATAATAATACATTAATTTTCTGTTCATTACAAATTAAATGTAGTTTATAATAGATACGTAATTATACTTATTATAATATATTCCAAATAGTCGGTTCTAACTTTTTTATTTAAGTATTTATTTTCGATTTTTACATTTTCTTTATCCCTATTTTTTTCTATCTCTATTTTTTTTTATCCCTGTTCTCTTCTCTTCTTCATGTCTATTTTTTTCCATTTCTTATTTTTTATTATCTTCCATACTTCACCACTATTCTCTCATATTTTATATATCTTAATTCTCTTCTATATTCTATCTCTTTATTCTTTTATCTATACTTTTCTATTTCAGAAAAGGGTTTTCTTTAGTAGAATGTGGGACCATGGAAATTTCGCGACAAATACAGCAGGCAAATTTGAAGAAATTAAAATTAAATTTCAAAGCACGGAGAAATATCACAGAAAAAAATTGAAAATTGGTAATTTTGACTTCAACGGCCTGCATTGCTTATATCATATGGGTTGAGTTGGGATAAGTATCGTATAACGGATACAATAAAACAAGTATCATACAGCCAGAGCAGCCGCGTGGGTAAGTGCAAAGTTGAATTTCAACTTCCCCATGAAATGGAATCCGCAAATTGACATGAAATTAATTTCAAGAAATTTTTACATTTTTTTTAGCATACACATACAACATATACATATATATACACGTATACTTAAAAACATAGCACTTGGAAATTTTTTTTAATTGTGGATTTAATTATGACTAAACAAATGGATTTGATTATATATGCTTTTAATAATTTATCTCGATGTCTTGTACAAAAAATTAATATTTGTCGTCTTGAAATGGCGCCCCTCTTTCTCGCACAAAGGCGCCTGCCTTTGTGCGAGGCACAACTTGCACAAACACAGGCCTTGTGTACGGCAAACCATGGTCCTTTTCACTTGAAATTATATGTAATGGTTTATTAGTATTTTAAAGTTCACATTTGTGTGTGAAAAGCAGAAATAAATTATTTTATTATATTATTATATACATTATTTAATTTGTTCTTAATATTTTTTTAATATAAACTTAAAAAATTAAGAAATACCAAAAAGATTGGTTGATATACGCAATAAAATTGTATTTCCTATTACGCACCTGGAATTACAACGCCGTGTTCGGCGGCCACCCATCCGCACCAGGCAGATTCTCAAGTCCTGAGGTGTCCGCTATTCAGAGGTTTTACTGTATTATGTGTTGCAATGTGTTCTACATTAGACACATCAAAATAAGTTACGCGTCCATATTTTCCGCTCAATTTAATGATCTCAGTGAGTTACAACATCCCAAATGTTTATATTCTCTATTTCAAAGTTGAGTTTATTTTTATATAAATGAATATGCGTGTAAATAAATCTTAAATTCGTACAGTACAGCCTCTAAATAGCAAGAACCTCTCGGGACTTGGGAATCTGTCAGTTATTCGTAGGTGTCCGTTATCCGGGAGTGCCCTTTATGTACGTTTTACTGTGTAATGTGTGGAACACTTATAAAGCACTTTATTTGGCAAAACTTGCATTTTTAGTTTTAAAATCGTCTACCAATTTCGTCACAAATGGCAGTTATGATGACCTAAATTTGGAAACACCGCTTAAAGTAACGATTTTTAGAAATAGTGCTTGAGCGCCTATGGGCATATTTTCAATTTTTAAATAACTTTTAAAACTTGTTTACCTAGCTGCTCAAAATAAAAGGATAATCTGCCTAAAAAAAGGCTTATGTCTATTGAAATAAGTCTACTTAAATAAGAAAACACCTTTCAGAACAGAAAAATGCATTAAATTTAATACCGCTTTTACACCTAATATTACAATTTAATCTTGCGTTTTAAATTTAACACCACAATTCATCAGCTGCGTTATATATAAAATATTACCACAAAAAAGGATATTTACTATTTTTTTATTTTTTTAATTAACTACATTAAAGTTAAACTAACTACATTAAAGTTAAACTAACTACATTAAAGTTAAACTAACTACATTAAAGTTAAACTAACTACATTAAAGTTAAACT